>JAVIAB010000101.1:31152514-31698036 GCA_032433765.1 Megaustenia siamemsis
TGCCAAATCTCTCTCTTGCGATATTAATTGTAATTATTCCTCTCGTAGTCATTGCAAGCGTTTTTCTTTTTTCAAAAATCTCATGGTTATGGTTATAGAATGCCCCGGTAATACTACAAACGAATTAAAATCCACAATTGCTCAATTGCCCTTGTCAGTGGAATCATCCAAATTAATACCGCATCTCCTAAACAATGAAATGTAGATGCAATTCCTATTATAGTAGTCTCAGCACACGTCAAAAGACAAAAGGCGAAACCGCACAGAAAGTGAACACAGCCTCTGTTCCCCGTCATATGATATCATTATTTCTAGTAAGCAATCGGAATATTGAAACACAATCAAAACGGATGAAACGCACAATTCACGGTGTGCACAGAGCACTCAACTCAGTAGCTCCTGCAACAAGCCGGACTTGGAATATGAGGAAACTGCCATTGACACTGATATCACAAGATGGGAAATAATATAGTCTGTATTAGATGTCTCTTTGTGACGATAGGTGCTGTCTCGTTCTGAAGTAACAATTTAAAGACAATATTTACAATATCTGCTGACACACAAATCTTTGATATATTGTGTGTGTGTATTTAAGTGGGTTACCACTTTGTTCATTATTTAGTTGGTACCGACTTGCTCATTTATTCCCAGTTCCATCCCTGCCTAGTGGACTATTTTCTTTATCAGGTCTGGCGGTCGACGATCCTAACACAGTCAACTTTGATTCGCTGACATATCTCTGACTAGACATTGATCTTATATGTTCTTATTTACTTTAGATGGAAGGTGTCATTTTTGAGTAATCATCTAAGCGACCAGACTTATATAGGTATAGATAGACTGACGAGCAATGTGGATTTGTGAAAGAAAAGGGCACCATTAATGCAATATACATCCAGACAACATTGTTAGAAAGAGCTATATAGTTTAAGCAATATCTGTATATGTTTTTTATAGATTACACAAAAACATTTGACAAAGTAAGGCATGTTCAAATAATCAATATGCTGCAGCAATTAAAAATTGATTGCACGGATCTGAGAATCATTAAAAAAAATATGTATTGGCAACAAACAGCAGCCTTAAGAATTAACAACCAAACAGGACAATTACAATATATAAAACAGTAGTCAGACAAGGGCTGTGTTCTGTCGCCGGATTTTGTTTTCACTTTACTGCGAACATATTATGAGATCAACTGTAGATATAAAAGTAATTGAAGTCAACGGTCACATCATACATAATTTGTGATAGGTGGATGACACAGTCTTAACAGCAGAGATAAGTACAAGAAATGCTAGACATAATAGTAAAAGAAAGCAACAAGAAAGGTCTCAGTCTGTAAAGTAAGAAAACAGAGGTAATGGTCAGAGAAAGAGAACAATCGTCACAATCATGCAGCATAACAATAAAGATGTCTAATCTGAAACAAGTGTAACGCGTCAAATACTTTGGCACAATAATAACATGATAAGGAAGATGCAACACGGACTAAAAAAAAAAAAAAAAAAAAACATAATAGGTCAGACCAAAATAGCTTTACAGGAAAGGAAGACGTCTTATACAACAAGTCATTGTCAACTGAAGTTAGAAAGAGAGTCCTTCGGTGTTATATAGAGCCAATTCCGACCTATGGAAGCGAAACATGGAAGGTAGACAAATGAAAAGACGATTAGAGATCACAGGGATGGGATCTTCTCAGAAAAATGTGAAAGTTCACTGGACAACTAAATATACTGGCGAGAAATTCTAAAAAAAGGCCAACTCAAAAAGGGAGAATATTTCGGGAAAACCAGAGAAAAGAAAATTGGAGTACTTATTTACAACTGGAAAAAATACACGGAACGAGTAATCGCGGACGAGAAAGAGAGAATATACTGGACAGGTTCGCATCTTGGCGTGTATGGCAGAACAGGTGTTATACTATTTAACACCTACCGTTTTCATGGATATTTCTCTTTCATGCCTGCCGGATACCATGCCCTCCATAATGATCTTCTGTAGATACGTTTTGGTCAACAACAAAAATTAATTTCTTTGTTTGTAAATTCGTTAATATTAAAAACAGGTAAATGAATTTAAATATCTGGGAACATTGTTAACATCAGATGGTAGATAACAACAGAGGTGAGAGGCAGAATGGCTCAGGTAAAAGCAGCTTTCAAAAATGAGGAGGATACTGTGCAATCCATTTTTGACAATAGAAACAAGAAAATAAGTTCTTAAATGTTATGTAGAGCCAGCCTTAACGTATGGATGTTAATCACGGACAATAAGACAACAGATAAAACCACTGGAGGCTGTAGAAATGTGGTTTTACAGAAGCATGTTTTGTATACCACGGACACCTATGATGAGTAATGGTAACGTTCTGAAGAGACCCAAGCAAAAAGAGAGCTAATATCCAATATTAGGAAGAAACAATCATCACTTTTATGCCATGTAATGCAAAGGGAACAGCTGGAATATATTGTAACAACTGGAAAAATCGAGGGACGAAGAGATAGAGGAAAGCAAATACAAATAAAAAGATATCAGACAGCTTAAGAGATGGCTTGGCAGAAGGTCAACAACAGAAATGATAAATACTGTCACGATCGACAGTTGTGGAGAGACATGATCACCTACGCCAGCAGGCTCGGTACTTGATGATGATGATGATACGATTTAGACAAAATTGCTCTTATTCCCCGCCGAAATCATTGACACTTGATGTTGTTAGATTTAGACAAAATTGCTCTTATTCTCGCCGAAATCATTGACACTTGATGTTGTTAGATTTAGACAAAATTGCTCTTATTCTCGCCGAAATCATTGACACTTGATGTTGTTTAGAATGAACGAAAATCAAATGATTATATTCTGATTACTGCTGTTGATGTTAAGATATAACTATGTGAAGAGAAACAGGAAATCTCAATCACGATATCGCATCTTCTTATCAGATGAACAGTATTGTCGATGAAGTGAGTAAAACAGTCATCGATATTGTGTACGTCCTTCATATTTGATTAAACATTGGACTGTAGAAGATATTGTGTACGTCCTTCATATTTAATTAAACATTGGACTGTAGAAGATATTGTGTACGCCCTTCATATTTGATTAAACATTGGACTGTAGAAGATATTGTGTACGCCCTTCATATTTGATTAAACATTGGACTGTAGAAGATATTGTGTACGTCCTTCATATTTGATTAAACATTGGACTGTAGAAGATATTGTGTACGTCCTTCATATTTGATTAAACATTGGACTGTAGAAGATGGTAATACAAACTGTTCAATATTCACTATATTTTTCTTATCTGGTTAGTCCAAACAGTGTAGATCAGAGGCGCGCATTATTCATAGTGTTTTTAGTTGTATCGCATATTGCAAGTTTCATGCAAGTTGCAAGCGATTGTTATATTCTAATAATAGCATATTGATTATATTCTTGGCAATCTTGCATCTACTACTACACTGTGCTAAGTAAAAATACCGCTTGTTATATTCTAATAATAGCATATTGATTATATTCTTGGCAATCTTGCATCTACTACTACACTGTGCTAAGTAAAAATACCGCTTGTTATATTCTAATAATAGCATACTGATTATATTCTTGGCAATCTTGCA
The DNA here is from genome assembly GCA_032433765.1 of Megaustenia siamemsis. Classification (NCBI taxonomy): domain Eukaryota; kingdom Metazoa; phylum Mollusca; class Gastropoda; order Stylommatophora; family Ariophantidae; genus Megaustenia; species Megaustenia siamemsis. The sequence goes on from JAVIAB010000101.1 coordinate 31,156,137, forward strand.
TCTACTACTACACTGTGCTATGTAAAAATGCCGCTTGTTATATTCTAATAATAGCATATTGATTATATTCTTGGCAATCTTGCATCTACTACTACACTGTGCTAAGTAAAAATGCCGCTTGTTATATTCTAATAATAGCATATTGATTATATTCTTGACAATCTTGCATCTACTACTACACTGTGCTAAGTAAAAATACCGCTTGTTATATTCTAATAATAGCATATTGATTATATTCTGGCAATCTTGCATCTACTACTACACTGTGCTAAGTAAAAATACCGCTTGTTATATTCTAATAATAGCATATTGATTATATTCTTGGCAATCTTGCATCTACTACTACACTGTGCTAAGTAAAAAATACCGCTTGTTATATTCTAATAATAGCATATTGATTATATTCTTGGCAATCTTACATCGATTTTTTGATACTCTCAGTCTAGTACATCCCACTCATTCCTTAATCTTGTATTTTATGGAAGTGGTTTCCATTTGTGACACCACACACACACATGGTGTACACATGGTGTTAGGTGAAGTTATATGTGTGTGTAACAATAATATTATAGTACAACAATGGGGAGCAAAGAGTGACACATCATACAGTTTCATCTTTCTTCTTCTCTTCCTCTGCTTTTTTCTTACTTCTTCCTCTTCTACTTCTTCTACTTCTTCTTCCCCTTCTATCCTTCCTCTGCTGCCGTTGGCGTCGAGGGGAGATACAATCCGCGATTCTTTCATCTTCTGTTGGCCTCTTCTGGTGTTACCCCTCCTAGTGACTCTAGTATTCCCTTTATCCATATCTTTCTCGGTCTTCCTCTTAATCTGGCGTTTTCGTAGCGTTTGTTTATGGCTCTTTGAGTCATTGTTAGTTCTTTTGTCCTGTTATGTGCAGAACCAATTTATCTGTTGATTCTTTATGTATTCGATGGCTGGTTCAATTTCGAGTTTCTTCTCAGGTCGGTGTTTCTTACTCTGTCCCTTAAGCTGTTTCTTGTCCTTCTTCTGACACATTTCATTTCGGTGGTCGTTATCTTTTTTATTGTTCTAGAGTCCAGCGTCCAATTCTGGCACTGATAGCACAGAGTTGGTACAAAAATGGATTTGTATATTGCCCGTTTTGTAATCCGTAGTTATTGCTTTGTTTCTCAATAGAGTTGATACATGCCTAAACTTGGCATGCTTTTTTACACCTAGATTTTCATGATTTAGACAATTCAATGATATGCTCAACAACTCTAAGTTTTATTATATCATTATCATCATCATCATCATCATCACCAAGTACCGTGCCTGCTGGCGTAGATGATCATGTCTTTCCACAACTTTCGGTATCAATCTTTATTTATCATTTCTGTTGTTGACCTTCTGCTGCCAAGCCATTCTCTTAAGCTGTCTGGTATCTTTTCTCTTTCCTTCTCTCTATCTCTTCATCCCTCAATTTTCACAGTTGTTACAATATATTCCAGCTGTTCTCTTCTCATTACATGGCTAAAACAATGATGATTGTTTCTTCTAATATTGGTAACTAGCTCTATTTTTGCTTTGGCCTCTTTCAGAACGTTTTAATTACTCTTCTTTAGCTCTCCATGGTATTCTCACACATTCTTCTGTAAAACCACATTTCTAAAGCCTATACATTTTTCTTGTCTATTGTCCTATTGTCCATGATTCACATCCACATTTTAAGACTGATTCTACATAATATTTAACAACTCTTGTTCTTGTTTATATTATCAAAAATGGTTTGCACAATATCTTCTTCATTTTTTGATGATTTTATTAATCGTATAATTTTTTTTCTATCCAGCGTTAATGTATAATTGACGCTATATGTTGCATTTTATGTTTTTTGAAAAGAAGCAATTAGCCAATTAACGAAATTATCAGTAAGAAATAGCTGCGCATGGCACTTGACATAACTTCACGATGGCATATCAGGTGGATATGTTTAATTATTCTTGGAATGAGTATCTAGGCCATTGGAAAAGCTATGATCTTAAAGTTAACTTAGTGGAAATATGGTGATGACACAGTCTTAAAAGCAGGGTCTGAGTCTGAATTACATCAAATAATAGACATTTTTCGGGCACATCCTGTACGAGAGAGGAAGTGGAATACATGGTTACAACTCAAGTGACAGAATACAGGGACAGAGAGATCGCAGACGACAAAGAAAAATATACAAGATAGCTTAGTATCATGGAACGGAAAAAGTCAACACCAGATGGAAAAGCCTATGGATCAGTGAGCCTGACTTGTTCATCTGTGGCCGTGTGTTTGTTAAACATTGATAGAATTAGCCACAAGAGAAGATGTTCGACAAAAAACAAAACCTAAAAAACAACAAAACACAAATTAACCTCCGCGTAGACAATTGTACAACACATCAGCTAGCCAACCTGTCTACTCTTCCACTTCCCTGTACTCCTGCATGTCCAGGCGCGTAGACAATTGTACAACAATCAGCTAGCCAACCTGTCTACTCTTCCACTTCCCTGTACTCCCGCATGTCCAGGCGCGTAGACAATTGTACAACACATCAGCTAGCCAACCTGTCTACTCTTCCACTTCCCTGTACTCCCGCATGTCCAGGCGCGTAGACAATTGTACAACACATCAGCTAGCCAACCTGTCTACTCTTCTCTTCCCTGTACTCCCGCAATGTCCAGGCGCGTAGACAATTGTACAACACATCAGCTAGCCAACCTGTCTACTCTTCTCTTCGCTGTACTCCCGCATGTCCAGGCGCGTAGACAATTGTACAACACCTCAGCTAGCCAACTGTCTACTCTTCTCTTCCCTTTACTCCCCCATGTCCATGCGCGTAGACAATTGTACAACACATCAGCTAGCCAACCTGTCCACTCTTCTCTTCCCTGTACTCCCGCATGTCCAGGCGCTTAGACAATTGTACAACACATCAGCTAGCCAACCTGTCTACTCTTCTCTTCCCTATACTATGCATGTCCAGGCGCGTAGACAATTGTACAACACATCAGCTTGCCAACCTGTCTACTCTTCTCTTCCTGTACTCCCGCATGTCCAGGCTCGTAGACAATTTTACAACACATCAGCTAGCCAACCTGTCTACTCTTCTCTTCCCTGTACTCCCGCATGTCCAGGCGCGTAGACAATTGTACAACACATCAGCTAGCCACCTGTCTACTCTTCCCTTCCCTGTACTCCCGCATGTCCAGGCGCGTATACAATTGTACAACACATCAGCAAGCCAACCTGTATACTCTTCCACTTCCCTGTTCTCCCGCATGTCCAGGCGCGTAGACAATTGTACAACACCTCAGCTAGCCAACCTGTCTACTCTTCCACTTCTCTGTACTCCCGCATGTCCAGGCGCGTAGACAATTGTACAACACATCAGCTAGCCAACCTGTCTACTCTTCCACTTCCATGAACTCCCGCATGTCCAGGCGCGTAGACAATTGTACAACACATCAGCTAGCCAACCTGTCTACTCTTCCACTTCCCTGTACTCCTGCATGTCCAGGCGCGTAGACAATTGTACAACAATCAGCTAGCCAACCTGTCTACTCTTCCACTTCCCTGTACTCCCGCATGTCCAGGCGCGTAGACAATTGTACAACACATCAGCTAGCCAACCTGTCTACTCTTCCACTTCCCTGTACTCCCGCATGTCCAGGCGCGTAGACATTGTACAACACATCAGCTAGCCAACCTGTCTACTCTTCTCTTCCCTGTACTCCCGCATGTCCAGGCGCGTAGACAATTGTACAACACATCAGCTAGCCAACCTGTCTACTCTTCTCTTCGCTGTACTCCCGCATGTCCAGGCGCGTAGACAATTGTACAACACCTCAGCTAGCCAACCTGTCTACTCTTCTCTTCCCTTTACTCCCCCATGTCCATGCGCGTAGACAATTGTACAACACATCAGCTAGCCAACCTGTCCACTCTTCTCTTCCCTGTACTCCCGCATGTCCAGGCGCTTAGACAATTGTACAACACATCAGCTAGCCAACCTGTCTACTCTTCTCTTCCCTATACTATGCATGTCCAGGCGCGTAGACAATTGTACAACACATCAGCTTGCCAACCTGTCTACTCTTCTCTTCCCTGTACTCCCGCATGTCCAGGCTCGTAGACAATTTTACAACACATCAGCTAGCCAACCTGTCTACTCTTCTCTTCCTGTACTCCCGCATGTCCAGGCGCGTAGACAATTGTACAACACATCAGCTAGCCAACCTGTCTACTCTTCCCTTCCCTGTACTCCCGCATGTCCAGGCGCGTATACAATTGTACAACACATCAGCAAGCCAACCTGTATACTCTTCCACTTCCCTGTTCTCCCGCATGTCCAGGCGCGTAGACAATTGTACAACACCTCAGCTAGCCAACCTGTCTACTCTTCCACTTCTCTGTACTCCCGCATGTCCAGGCGCGTAGACAATTGTACAACACATCAGCTAGCCAACCTGTCTACTCTTCCACTTCCATGAACTCCCGCATGTCCAGGCGCGTAGACAATTGTACAACACATCAGCTAGCCAACCTGTCTACTCTTCTCTTCCTGTGCTATGCATGTCCAGGCGCGTAGACAATTGTACAACACCTCAGCTAGCCAACCTGTCTACTCTTCTCTTCCCTGTGCTATGCATGTCCAGGCGCGTAGACAATTGTACAACACCTCAGCTAGCCAACCTGTCTACTTTTCTCTTCCCTGTACTCCCGCATGTCCAGGCGCGTAGACAATTGTACAAAACCTCAGCTAGCCAACCTGTCTACTCTTCTCTTCCCTGTACTCCCGCATGTCCAGGCGCGTAGACAATTGTACAAAACCTCAGCTAGCCAACCTGTCTACTCTTCCTCTTCCCTTTACTCCCGCATGTCCAGGCGCGTAGACAATTGTACAACACATCAGCTAGCCAACCTGTCTACTCTTCCACTTCCCTGTACTCCCGCATGTCCAGGCGCGTAGACAATTGTACAACACAACAGCTAGCCAACCTGTCTACTCTTCCACTTCCCTGTACTCCCGCATGTCCAGGCGCGTAGACAATTGTAACAACACCTCAGCTAGCCAACCTGTCTACTCTTCTCTTCCCTGTACTCCCGCATGTCCAGGCGCGTAGACAATTGTACAACACATCAGCTAGCCAACCTGTCTACTCTTCTCTTCCCTGTACTCCCGCATGTCCAGGCGCGTAGACAATTGTACAACACCTCAGCTAGCCAACCTCTCTACTCTTCTCTTCCCTGTACTCCCCCATGTCCATGCGCGTAGACAATTGTACAACACATCAGCTAGCCAACCTGACTACTCTTCTCTTCCCTGTACTATGCATGTCCAGGCGCGTAGACAATTGTACAACACCTCAGCTAGCCAACCTGTCTACTCTTCTCTTCCCTGTACTCCCGCATGTCCAGGCGCGTAGACAATTGTACAACACATCAGCTAGCCAACCTGTCTACTCTTCCACTTCCCTGTACTCCCGCATGTCCAGGCGCGTAGACAATTGTACAACACCTCAGCTATCCAACCTGTCTACTCTTCCACTTCCCTGTACTTCCGCATGTCCAGGCGCGTAGACAATTGTACAACAATCAGCTAGCCAACTTGTCTACTCTTCCACTTCCCTGTACTCCCGCATGTCCAGGCGCGTAGACAATTGTACAACACATCAGCTAGCCAACCTGTCTACTCTTCTCTTCCCTGTGCTATGCATGTCCAGGCGCGTAGACAATTGTACAACACCTCAGCTAGCCAACCTGTCTACTCTTCTCTTCCCTGTGCTATGCATGTCCTGCGCGTAGACAATTGTACAACACCTCAGCTTGCCAACCTGTCTACTCTTCTCTTCCCTGTACTCCCGCATGTCCAGGCGCTTAGACAATTGTACAACACATCAGCTAGCCAACCTGTCTACTCTTCTCTTCCTTGTACTATGAATGTCCAGCCGCGTAGACAATTGTACAACACATCAGCTAGCCAACCTGTCTACTCTTCTCTTCCCTGTACTCCCGCATGTCCAGGCGCGTAGACAATTGTACAACACATCAGCTAGCCAACCTGTCTACTCTTCTCTTCCCTGTACTCCCGCATGTCCAGGCGCGTAGACAATTGTACAACAATCAGCTAGCCAACCTGTCTACTCTTCCACTTCCCTGTACTCCCGCATGTCCAGGCTCGTAGACAATTGTACAACACCTCTGCTAGCCAACCTGTCTACTCTTCTCTTCCCTGTACTCCCGCATGTGCGGGCGCGTAGACAATTGTACAACACATCAGCTAGCCAACCTGTCTACTCTTCTCTTCCCTGTACTCCCGCATGTCCAGGCGCGTAGACAATTGTACAACACATCAGCTAGCCAACCTGTCTACTCTTCTCTCCCTGTACTCCCGCATGTCCAGGCGCGTAGAAAATTGTACAACAATCAGCTAGCCAACCTGTCTACTCTTCCACTTCCCTGTACTCCCGCATGTCCAGGCGCGTAGACAATTGTACAACACATCAGTTAGCCAACCTGTCTACTCTTATCTTCCCTGTACTCCCGCATGTCCAGACGCGTAGACAATTGTACAAAACCTCAGCTAGCCAACCTGTCTACTCTTCTCTTCCCTGTACTCCCGCATGTCCAGGCGCGTAGACAATTGTACAACACATCAGCTAGCCAACCTGTCTACTCTTCTCTTCCCTGTACTCCCGCATGTCCAGGCGCGTAGACAATTGTACAACAATCAGCTAGCCAACCTGTCTACTCTTCCACTTCCCTGTACTCCCGCATGTCCAGGCGCGTAGACAATTGTACAACACATGAGCTAGCCAACCTGTCTACTCTTATCTTCCCTGTACTCCCGCATGTCCAGGCGCGTAGACAATTGTACAAAACCTCAGCTAGCCAACCTGTCTACTCTTCTCTTCCCTGTACTCCCGCATGTCCACGCGCGTAGACAATTGTACAACACATCAGCTAGCCAACCTGTCTACTCTTCACCTTCTCTGTACTCCCGCATGTCCAAGCGCGTAGACAATTGTAAAACACATCAGCTAGCCAACCTGTCTACTCTTCCTCTTCCCTGTACTCCCGCATGTTCAGGCGCGTAGACAATTGTACAACACCTCAGCTAGCCAACCTGCCTACTCTTCTCTTCCCTGTACTCCCGCATGTCAAGGCGCGTAGACAATTGTACAACACCTCAGCTAGCCAACCTGTCTACTTTTCTCTTCCCTGTACTCAAGCATGTCCAGGCGCGTAGACAATTGTACAACACATCAGCTAGCCAACCTGTCTACTCTTCTCTTCCCTGTACTATGCATGTCCAGGCGCGTAGACAATTGTACAACACATCAGCTAGCCAACCTGTCTACTCTTCTCTTCCCTGTACTCCCGCATGTCCAGGCGCGTAGACAATTGTACAACACATCAGCTAGCCAACCTGTCTACTCTTCTCTTCCTGTACTCCCGCATGTCCAGACGCGTAGACAATTGTACAACACATCAGCTAGCCAACCTGTCTACTCTTCTCTTCCCTGTACTCCCGCATGTCCAGGCGCTTAGACAATTGTACAACACATCAGCTAGCCAACCTGTCTACTCTTCTCTTCCCTGTACTATGAATGTCCAGGCGCGTAGACAATTGTACAACACATCAGCTAGCCAACCTGTCTACTCTTCTCTTCCCTGTACTCCCGCATGTCCAGGCGCGTAGACAATTGTACAACACATCAGCTAGCCAACCTGTCTACTCTTCTCTTCCCTGTACTCCCGCATGTCCAGGCGCGTAGACAATTGTACAACAATCAGCTAGCCAACCTGTCTACTCTTCCACTTCCCTGTACTCCCGCATGTCCAGGCGCGTAGACAATTGTACAACACCTCAGCTAGCCAACCTGTCTACTCTTCTCTTCCCTGTACTCCCGCATGTCCAGGCGCGTAGACAATGTACAACACATCAGCTAGCCAACCTGTCTACTCTTCTCTTCCCTGTACTCCTGCATGTCCAGGCGCGTAGACAATTGTACAACACATCATCTAGCCAACCTGTCTACTCTTCTCTTCCCTGTACTCCCGCATGTCCAGGCGCGTAGACAATTGTACAACAATCAGCTAGCCAACCTGTCTACTCTTCCACTTCCCTGTACTCCCGCATGTCCAGGCGCGTAGACAATTGTACAACACATCAGCTAGCCAACCTGTCTACTCTTATCTTCCCTGTACTCCCGCATGTCCAGGCGCGCAGACAATTGTACAACACATCAGCTAGCCAACCTGTCTACTCTTCCCTTCCCTGTACTCCCGCATGTCCAGACGCGTAGACAATTGTACAACACATCAGCTAGCCAACCTGTCTACTCTTCCACTTCCCTGTACTCCCGCATGTCCAGGCGCGTAGACAATTGTACAACACATCAGCTAGCCAACCTGTCTACTCTTCTCTTCCCTGTGCTATGCATGTCCAGGCGCGTAGACAATTGTACAACACCTCAGCTAGCCAACCTGTCTACTCTTCTCTTCCTGTGCTATGCATGTCCAGGCGCGTAGACAATTGTACAACACCTCAGCTTGCCAACCTGTCTACTCTTCTCTTCCCTGTACTCCCGCATGTCCAGGCGCGTAGACAATTGTACTAAACCTCAGCTAGCCAACCTGTCTACTCTTCTCTTCCCTGTACTCCCGCATGTCCAGGCGCGTAGACAATTGTACAACACATCAGCTAGCCAACCTGTCTACTCTTCAACTTCCCTTTACTCCCGCATGTCCAGGCGCGTAGACAATTGTAAAACACATCAGCTAGCCAACCTGTCTACTCTTCCTCTTCCCTGTACTCCCGCATGTTCAGGCGCGTAGACAATTGTACAACACATCAGCTAGCCAACCTGTCTACTTTTCTCTTCCCTGTACTCCCGCATGTCAAGGCGCTTAGACAATTGTACAACACATCAGCTAGCCAACCTGTCTACTCTTCTCTTCCCTGTACTATGCATGTCCAGGCGCGTAGACAATTGTACAACACATCAGCTAGCCAACCTGTCTACTCTTCTCTTCCCTGTACTCCCGCATGTCCAGGCGCGTAGACAATTGTACAACACATCAGCTAGCCAACCTGTCTACTCTTCTCTTCCCTGTACTCCCGCATGTCCAGGCGCGTAGACAATTGTACAACACATCAGCTAGCCAACCTGTCTACTCTTCCCTTCCCTGTACTCCCGCATGTCCAGGCGCGTAGACAATTGTACAACACATCAGCTAGCCAACCTGTCTACTCTTCCACTTTCCTGCACTCCCGCATGTCCAGGCGCGTAGACAATTGTACAACACATCAGCTAGCCAACCTGTCTACTCTTCTCTTCCCTGTACTCCCGCATGTCCAGGCGCTTAGACAATTGTACAACACATCAGCTAGCCAACCTGTCTACTCTTCTCTTCCCTGTACTATGAATGTCCAGGTGCGTAGACAATTGTACAACACATCAGCTAGCCAACCTGTCTACTCTTCTCTTCCCTGTACTCCCGCATGTCCAGGCGCGTAGACAAGTGTACAACACATCAGCTAGCCAACCTGTCTACTCTTCTCTTCCCTGTACTCCCGCATGTCCAGGCGCGTAGACAATTGTACAACAATCAGCTAGCCAACCTGTCTACTCTTCCACTTCCCTGTACTCCCGCATGTCCAGGCGCGTAGACAATTGTACAACACCTCAGCTAGCCAACCTGTCTACTCTTCTCTTCCCTGTACTCCCGCATGTCCAGGCGCGTAGACAATTGTACAACACATCAGCTAGCCAACCTGTCTACTCTTCCCTTCCGTGTACTCCCGCATGTCCAGGCGCGTAGACAATTGTACAACACATGAGCTAGCCAACCTGTCTACTCTTCTCTTCCCTGTACTCCTGCATGTCCAAGCGCGTAGACAATTGTACAACACCTCAGCTAGCCAACCTGTCTACTCTTCCTCTTCCCTGTACTCCCGCATGTCCAGGCGCGTAGACAATTGTACAACACATCAGCTAGCCAACCTGTCTACTCTTCCACTTCCCTGTACTCCCGCATGTCCAGGCGCATTGACAATTGTACAACACATCAGCTAGACAACCTGTCTACTCTTCTCTTCCTTTTACTCCCGCATGTCCAGGCGCTTAGACAATTGCACAACACATCAGCTAGCCAACCTGTCTACTCTTCTCTTCCCTGTACTATGCATGTCCAGGCGCGTAGACAATGGTACAACACATCAGCTTGCCAACCTGTCTACTCTTCTCTTCCCTGTACTCCCGCATGTCCAGGCGCGTAGACAATTGTACAACACATCAGCTAGCCAACCTGTCTACTCTTCTCTTCCCTGTACTCCCGCATGTCCAGGCGCTTAGACAATTGTACAACACATCAGCTAGCCAACCTGTCTACTCTTCCACTTCCCTGTACTCCCGCATGTCCAGGCGCGTAGACAATTGTACAACACCTCAGCTAGCCAACCTGTTTACTCGTCCATTTCCCTGTACTCCCGCATGTCCAGGCGCGTAGACAATTGTACAACACATCAGCTAGCCAACCTGTCTACTCTTCCACTTCCCTGTACTCCCACATGTCCAGGCGCATAGACAATTGTACAACACATCAGCTAGCCAACCTGTCTACTCTTCTCTTCCCTGTGCTATGCATGTCCAGGCGCGTAGACAATTGTACAACACCTCAGCTAGCCAACCTGTCTACTCTTCTCTTCCCTGTGCTATGCATGTCCAGGCGCGTAGACAATTGTACAACACCTCAGCTAGCCAACCTGTCTACTCTTCTCTTCCTTGTACTCCCGCAAGTCCAGGCGCGTAGACAATTGTACAAAACCTCAGCTACCCAACCTGTCTACTCTTCTCTTCCCTGTACTCCCGCATGTCCAGGCGCGTAGACAATTGTACAACACATCAGCTAGCCAACCTGTCTACTCTTCCACTTCCCTGTACTATGCATGTCCAGGCGCGTAGACAATTGTACAACACCTCAGCTAGCCAACCTGTCTACTCTTCCTCTTCCCTGTACTCCCGCATGTCCAGGCGCGTAGACAATTGTACAACACATCAGCTAGCCAACATGTCTACTCTTCCACTTCCCTGTACTCCCGCATGTCCAGGCGCATAGACAATTGTACAACACATCAGCTAGCCAACCTGTCTACTCTTCTCTTCCCTGTGCTATGCATGTCCAGGCGCGTAGACAATTGTACAACACCTCAGCTTGCCAACCTGTCTACTCTTCTCTTCCTTGTACTCCCGCAAGTCCAGGCGCGTAGACAATTGTACAAAACCTCAGCTAGCCAACCTGTCTACTCTTCTCTTCCCTGTACTCCCGCATGTCCAGGCGCGTAGACAATTGTACAACACATCAGCTAGCCAACCTGTCTACTCTTCCACTTCCCTGTACTCCGCATGTCCAGGCGCGTAGACAATTGTACAACACCTCAGCTAGCCAACATGTCTACTCTTCCTCTTCCCTGTACTCCCGCATGTCCAGGCGCGTAGACAATTGTACAACGCATCAGCTAGCCAACCTGTCTACTTTTCCACTTCCCTGTACTCTCGCATGTCCAGGCGCGTAGACAATTGTACAGCACCTCAGCTAGCCAACCTGTCTACTCTTCTCTTCCCTATACTCCCGCATGTCCAGGCGCGTAGACAATTGTACAACACCTCAGCTAGCCAACCTGTCTACTTTTCTCTTCCCTGTACCCCCGCAAGTCCAGGCGCGTAGACAATTGTACAACACCTCAGCTAGCCAACCTGTCTACTCTTCTCTTCCCTGTACTCCCGCATTTCCAGGCGCGTAGACAATTGTACAACACATCAGCTAGCCAACCTGTCTACTCTTCTCTTCCCTGTACTCCCGCATGTCCAGGCGCGTAGACAATTGTACAACACATCAGCTAGCCGACCTGTCTACTCTTCTCTTCCTTGTACTCCGCAAGTCCAGGCGCTTAGACAATTATACAAAACCTCAGCTAGCCAACCTGTCTACTCTTCTCTTCCCTGTACTCCCGCATGTCCAGGCGCGTAGACAATTGTACAACACATCAGCTAGCCAACCTGTCTACTCTTCCACTTCCCTGTACTCCCGCATGTCCAGGCGCGTAGACAATTGTACAACACCTCAGCTAGCCAACATGTCTACTCTTCCTCTTCCCTGTACTCCCGCATGTCCAGGCGCGTAGACAATTGTACAACGCATCAGCTAGCCAACCTGTCTACTTTTCCACTTCCCTGTACTCCCGCATGTCCAGGCGCGTAGACAATTGTACAGCACCTCAGCTAGCCAACCTGTCTACTCTTCTCTTCCCTATACTCCCGCATGTCCAGGCGCGTAGACAATTGTACAACACCTCAGCTAGCCAACCTGTCTACTTTTCTCTTCCCTGTACCCCCGCAAGTCCAGGCGCGTAGACAATTGTACAACACCTCAGCTAGCCAACCTGTCTACTCTTCTCTTCCCTGTACTCCCGCATGTCCAGGCGCGTAGACAATTGTACAACACATCAGCTAGCCAACCTGTCTACTCTTCTCTTCCCTGTACTCCCGCATGTCCAGGCGCGTAGACAATTGTACAACACATCAGCTAGCCGACCTGTCTACTCTTCTCTTCCCTGTACTCCCGCATGTCCAGGCGCGTAGACAATTGTACAACACCTCAGCTAGCCAACCTGTCTACTCTTCTTTTCCCTGTACTCCCGCATGTCCAGGCGCTTAGACAATTGTACAACACATCAGCTAGCCAACCTGTTTACTCTTCCATTTCCCTGCACTCCCGCATGTCCAGGCGCGTAGACAATTGTACAACACATCAGCTAGCCAACCTGTCTACTCTTCCATTTCCCTGTACTCCCGCATGTCCAGGCGCGTTGACAAATGTACAACACATCAGCTAGCCAACCTGTCTACTCTTCTTTTCCCTGTACTCTCGCATGTCCAGGCGCTTAGACAATTGTACAACACATCAGCTAGCCAACCTGTCTACTCTTCTCTTCCCTGTACTCCCGCATGTCCAGGCGCGTAGACAATTGTACAACACATCAGCTAGCCAACCTGTCTACTCTTCCCTTCCTGTACTCCCGCATGTCCAGGCTCGTAGACAATTGTACAACACCTCAGCTAGCCAACCTGTCTACTCTTTCCTTCCCTGTACTCCCGTATGTCCAGGCGCGTAGACAATTGTACAACACCTCAGCTAGCCAACCTGTCTACTCTTCCACTTCCCTGTACTCCCGCATGTCCAGGCGCGTAGACAATTGTGACCTTGCATTTTTTTTTTTACTTTTGCAATGACTCCACCCATTGCCTGCTTATATAGCACGCCTCCATCTTTCTGATTATACTCATCGAATCACTCACTATATAGCGTGGGTATAATCATTTGATTTTAACTAGATGAATGTCCTGGTCACTGCCATCACCTCCATCGTCATTCTACTCGTGGTCATGACGAAATCACCACTATTTTCCTGGACAATTCTTCCTGCAGAGCGTGCTGTAAATGTCCATGCACTCCTTTCGTGTCATATTATGATCCGTCTGTATAGATGACATCATCTTCCTCATCGGTGTTATCAAAGGTGAGACAGCTGACCTCCGCATTGACCAACGACTGAGTTCTTTTCCCTGCAGTTCCTGTCGAGTGTGACAATACACGAGAATATCCTCCTGAATGAAGTAGGCACCTGTATCCACTCCTCGCCATCGGTGACATTAGTAATCCCACAGACCTGTCATAATCAATATTATAATGGACGGACACTTCTGAGACGACAGATCAGCAAATAATTTCAGGGATAGAGGTAAGTGTACATCACTTGGCAAAAAAACAATCACAAATTACAAACAGAAAAAAACACATAAAAACAATGGACAGCCCGAAGAATAGCAAAACCGTACTCCTCGACACACAACGCGTTGCCATGAGAAACAAACGCTAGAGCAGACAGCAAACTACGCTACCTAAGAAATCAGCTGTGATTAACTATGTTTTCACGTATGTATACTCATAACTATTATATAAGGTTACTAACAAACATGGAATAATACACTGAATATTTGCTTCTTCTGCACTATTCTTCTGAGATGACTGTTGTCAACTTTCTGTGTTTTCTCTCAACTCTTCTACTAATTTTGATGTCACTGTCTTCTATGTTTGATTCCATATTACATAATGTAACGTCCATTGACCTCTAATGTTACTCATGACCTTTCGTTCACATCAGTCTCTTTTTTTTTTTTTTTTGTTGAAAGACAATTATTCCTTTCAGTTATCAATTGTATAATTATCATTCTCTTTTGTGAATCTTTTTACGCGTCCTCATCTCTAGGAGATGGGTACCTAAATGTGGTTGAATTGGACTGTAAAAGACAAGTGTCCGATCCCACCGACGGCTACCAGTTCACCCAGCCTTTAATGCGTACGGATTTTTTTTAAATGGGACAGTAATAACAACCACATTACCCCAAAAAGCATGTGCCGAAGGTCTGTAAAATTTATGGTAACTAACACCATATTCCCTATACGCCACTTGGCGTGACGGGGGCACTTTACCTTTTCAACTAATTGTGATGCTGCGGTCAATCTGATGGGCATGGAATGGATTCACGACAGGGTATGGTGACAACTTGACATGGGAGTGCTGCGGTAAAGCTGATGGCATGTAATGGATTCACGACAGGGTATGGTGGCAACTTGACATGGGAGTGCTGCGGTAAAGCTGATGGGCATGTAATGGATTCACGACAGGGTATGGTGACAACTTGACATGGGAGAACAAGGTAGAGCTTGTGTCGTTTCGGTCAACAGACAGTTTTTCTCTGAAAACAAAAACAAAAACAGAGAGAAATGACAATCTCTATTGTGTCCTTCTGTATGTTTTTGTTATTGTTGTTTTCCTAGTAAGGCTGTTCGCAGCCCGAAACGTCAACAGTTTTTATTTACAAATCCCCCCCTGCCCAGCTATCATCTAAACTGTGTTTAACTCGTTCTTGTCTTCTTTTCTAGCATCTTGTCCATTTGTCCAGGAGTCACTTCCATGTGCCAGGAAGGGCTTTACATAACAATGACCTTTCACCAGTTAATTATAACATTGTGTAATTAATGAATAAATAAACAGGTAAATGAATTGAAATATTTGGGAACTTTGTTAACCTCAGACGGAAGATGTACAGCAGAGGTGAGATGCAGAATGGCTCAGGCAAAAGCAGCTTTCCAAAAAATGAGGAAGATACTATGCAATCCATTTTTGAGAATATAAACAAGCAAAAGAGCTTTAAGTATTATGTAGAGCCAGTCTTAACATATGGGTGTAAATCATGGACAAAAGGACAACAGATAAGAAAATCACTGGAATCTGTAGAAATGTGGTTTTAAAAGAAGAATGTTGAGAGTACCATGGACAGCTAAGAAGAGTAATGAAAACGTTCTGAAAGAGGTCAAAGCAAAAAGAGAGCTAATTTCCAATATTAGGAAGAAACAATCATTATTTTTGGCCATGTAATGACAAGAGAACAACTGGAATATATTGTAACAACTGGGAAAATTGAGGGACGAAGAGATAGAGGGAAGCAAAGAGAAAAGATACCAGACAGCTTAGGAGAATGGCTTGGCAGAAGGTCAACAACAGAAATGACAAATAACTGTCGAGATCGAAAGTTGTGGAGAGACATGATCACCTACGCCAGCAGGCCCGGTACTTCGTGATGATGAATTAATTAATAATTAAAATAGCTCCAAAAGAGTGTGAGATAAGAAAGGGGACAAATAATAGTGTAGTCTTTGTTGATGTGAGTGTAGAACAGTTAACAGTAACAAGTAGATGTTAATATAAGTTACTGTATACTTTTTATGTCTTTGCTCTTTTAGATTGATTTTTTCCTGGGATCACTGGAGCATGTACGTACTGCGTTTACAGCTGATTAAAACATGCATTGTGAAGTCTATCATCGTCATCATCATGTGCCATACCGGTTGGCGTAGGCGATCATGTCCCTCCACACTCTTCTATCTACAGTGCATCGTATCAGTTCTGTTGTTGACTGTTTTCCATGCCATGACACCAAGCTAGCCAGTATTTTCTCTCTTTGTTGTCCGCGATCTCTCTTTCCTTTTATTTTGCCAGTTGTAACCAAGTATTCCAACTTTCTTCTTCTCCTGATATACCTGAAAAATGTTGATTGTTTCTTTCTGATGTTTGTAAGAGCTCCCGTTTTGTGTTTGCCTCTTTGATAACTTCCTCATTGGTACAGAAGTAATGGTTATATCGAAGAAACAATCATCACCATCAGGCAGCATAAAAATAAACGAGACAAATCTGAAACAAGAGCAACGTTTCAAATACTTGGGCACAATAATAACATCAGATGGGAGATGCACCTAAGAAATAAAGAGTAGAATAGCTCAGGCCAAAATAGCATTTCAGAAGATGAAAATATCTTATGCAACAAATCTATGTCAATAAAAATGAAAAAGAGAGTTCATCGGTGCTATATAAAACCAATTCTGACCTATGGAAGCGAATCATGGACAGTAGACAAACAAATGAAAAGACGATTAGAGGCCACAGAGATGGGTTTCTCAGAAGAATATTGAAAGTTCCCTGGACAGCTAAAAAGACCAATGTGGAAGTTCTCAAAGAGGCCAACACAAAAAGGGAGGTCTTAAAAAACTCAGAAAGAAGCAATCAACATTTTTCGGGCACATCATGAGATGAGGAAAGTTGGAATACTTGGTTACAACTGGCAAAATAAAAGGAAAGAGAGATCGCGGACGACAAAGAGAGAAAATACTGGATAGCTTGGTGTCATGGCAGGGAAAACAGTCAACAACATAGCTGATACGATGTACTGTAGATAGAAGATTGTGGAGGGACATGATCGCCTACGCCAACCGGTATAGTACATGATCTAGTTCTATATATATATATTCACACAGACATCAACAAACACGAATTGCCATCTCACTTGTTAGTAGAAAGAAGATTGCAATTATCAAATAATCAGTGACAAGAAACAGGTTTTCTAACTAAAGCATCATGTATTTCTTTTAGGTTGCAGATTATGCACAGAAAGTGAGTAATCATCATTATGTGTCACACTTTCTGGCACAGACGACCATGTCCCTCCATAGTTATAGGTTTTCAATGCTCTCAGTATCAATTCTGTTGATACCTGATATCAATGCCACACACGAAGCTATCAATAATTCGTTCAGAAATTCGTGGCCACAGTTTAGCAATTATCTCGGAAACTGATGAATTTCTGTAATTCATTTTTCGTAAAATCTTATTTTTTCACCGACCTTACGATTTTTTAATATTTAAGTACAAATGTAGTCTGAATTTTGCACGTATCGTTTTTTGTTATATAATTTTAGGAAAATCAAAATTGTGTGCTCTAAACATTACATTTTACCGTAAATTATGTTAATTTTAAAACAAACCTCTAAGTGAATTGCATTTTATAGTTTACGGTTCAGTGAGCGCGGTTGGTGCTAAGATTGTGTGGAGAACACGTGAAATTTGCCTTTTTTAAACAGTGCGCTGATTACAACAAATGTGGGTATTTTAAAATCCTAAAAAAATTGGACAACCCAGAAAATCATATTTGTATCTACCTCAAAGAAGCACAAATCTTTCCTAAAAGCATGACAGTAGGGAAAAAAAATCAGACTTACGGTGAGTGAAATCACAAGATTTCATGAAAAAAGAATTACAGAAATTCATCAGTTTCCGAGATAATTGATGAACACGAATTTCTGAAGGAACTATAGTATCTTCTCTCACTACCGACCGCTATCTCTCTACACTTTATTCTTTGCTAGTTGTAACAAAGTATTCAAATCTCGTCGTCTTATATTTCCGAAATATGTCTATTGTCAATTTCTTATGTTTTTAGGACCCTTCCTTCTGTATCGGCCTCTATATAACATCGATGCACTCATTCTAATTTCTAATGACTAGTCTTGTTGCACAGGACAGTGTTCATTTTCTGAAATGATACTTTGCCCTGTGCTATTCTGATTTTTTTTGTGTAAATGATAAAGCCACAGGACCAGATGAAATTCATTCGGAAGCCATCAAAACAAATATTAACACCTCTACCGAGATGTTACATAATCTATTAGATAAAATTTGGGAGAGGGAAGAAATACCTAAAGACTGGAAAGAAGGATATATGATCAAACTACCAAAGAAAGGAAGTTTACAGGAGTGCACAAATTATAGGGGGATTATGCTACTATCAGTGCCATGAAAAATATAAAGCAGAATCATTCTGGAGAGACTAAAAGATGCCATAGAGAAACATTTGAGAGATGAACAAGCAGGTTTTAGGAAGAACAGATCATGTGCTGATCAAATAACTACTCAACGTATAATAGTTGAACAAAGTTTAGAACTAAAATCCCCACTTTATATTGGATTCATAGATTGCGAAAAGGCATTTGATAGTTTAGACAGAAGAATGCTTTGGAAGTTGCTGAGTCATTACGGAATCCCCATAAAGTTTATTAACCTGATTAAAAACAATGTATGAAGGAACAAAATGTAGAGTGGTGCATGAAGGACAGCTTACAGAAGCATTTGAAATAAGAACAGTAGTAAGGCAGGGATGCCCTCTGTCTCCATTTCTCTTTCTACTGGCCATAGATTGGGTTATGAAAATAACTCAAAACAACATAAATAGAATCCAGTGGTCACTGACAAAGCAACTTGATGATTTAGACTTTGATGATGACACAGCTCTCCTATCACACAGCCATCAACAGATGCAGGATAAAATGAGCATACTTGATGAGAGATCACAAGACTGAAGATTAATAAAGATAAGATCAACATTATAAGAATTAATGCAGTTGGCAATAACTAAATACAATTATGAGAAATACCTTCTACTAGACGTGAAATCTTACATATATCTGGGTAGTATTATAGATAAAGATGGAGAAACAGAAAATTATACCAAAATAAGGATATCAAAAGCAAGAGGAGCTTTTGTTGCACTGGGAAACATATGGAAGTCCAAAGAAATTAGGTTAAATTCAAAAATAAAAATTGTCACCTCCAATGTTAAGCCAGTCCTATTATATGGCAGTGAAACACAGAGAACAACTAAAATGACAATCATGAAGATACAGACTTTCATTAATGGATGCTTACGCAGAATAAAAGGATTGAAATGGCTGGACAAAATCATTAACATAGAATTATGGAAATGTACCAGTCAATTACCAATGGATACAGAGATACAGCGAAGACGATGGCGCTGGATAGGACATACACTACGGAAGCCAACTGAGAGTATTACACAGCAGGCCCTTTTTTGGAATCTAGGGGAGAAGACAAAGAAGTAGACCAAGGAATTCTTGGAGAAGACAGATAGAAGCAAAGATGAAGATAATGGGGAAGACATGGAAGATCTTAAAAGAATGACAAGAAACAGATCGACTTGGAAAGTGTTTGTTGAAGACCTGTGCTCCACAGCGACCTGAAAGTTATAAGAAGAAGAAGATTTAACTGATGTCAAGTATAATGATGTGTGAAGATTTGCAGTGAAGAAATCATATAACAAATAATCTACGTTAATAGTGACAACAATGTTTATCATTGGATTTTTAATAACATAACTGTTATTATAATTAAAATCCTGGACTGTTTCAACGTGTTGTCAATATTAAAATTCACTTTCAGATTGTAGAAATCTCTCTACGTGTAAGTAATTATTCGGGGGAAAAAAAGTTTGTGAAACATTCTAGAAGTTCACGTTTTTGATTTCTTGGAAATAAAACTCAGTGCACGTTTTAGTGTGTGTGGTGTACATTTGCCAGTGCAGTTACATGTTTCCCACTTTTTGTTGAGAAGTAATCAAGTAAGCGGCAGAGTAAGCTAAATCAGAAGAAAATTAGCACAGGGGAAAATTTACCACAAAATGTCGAAAGTAAATGTGTCGATCTAATCATATGCGTAGGGAAAATGTTGTCGTCGAGACAAAGCTTACCAAGTGTCCAAGATAACCATTTTTTTTTCAACAAAGTCTGAACTAGCAGCATTGAGCTGTATCTGTAGCGATAACATCTTTTGGAACACTTTATCAGTTGTCTCACATTATTTCTATGTTCACCGGAACACTATATCAGTTGTCTCACATTATTTTTATGTTCACTGGAACACTATATCAGTTGTCTCACATTATTTTTATGTTCACTGGAACACTATATCAGTTGTCTCACATTATTCCTATGTTCACCGGAACACTATATCAGTTGTCTCACATTATTTCTATGTTCACCGGAACACTATATTATGCATATCATTTCGCTTCTAAGATCACATGAACACTATACCATGCATTTAATCTCGTTACCACCAAAGTAGATCCACGTTTGATCACTACGGAAGTGACCGTTCAAGAGTTCTCACCCCTGCACAAAATTGTTTCATATCCTTTGGCATCTACATAATAGTTTTATTGAGAGAGCATCAACTTTTAGAAACATCCCTCTTTTAAGGCGTGAGTCATGATGAAGAATGCAGAACAAGCCCAGAGAGCTAAATTGTTACGTCAAAGAATTGTGTTTAAAGCCGGCTATGCCTTGGCCAGACATCACATCAGTGCCGTATACTGGTTTTGGGATCCGGGCTACCGCTGACATAATAAATAAACACATGTATTATATTCAGTAGGCTAACATGAAGTAATATTTGCTAATGGCATCACTAAGTTTGAAATTACTTACTTATTTATATGTAAATTCTATCCGTCTTGTTTGGAACGAAAATGCCCCGATGACTTTGTCATTGAAAGTACTGTTGGATTGGTTTCTAAGTTTCTGAAGGAATGATTTCTCAATAGACATTTTTGCAAGACCAAATAAGCGTTCTTGTGTCTGAGTGGAACGACAATAAGATTTGATTCTCTTGAGAGCAAAAAAAAGTTCTTTCTACAGATTTTGATGCGCATAACTTAGTTAAAAATATTTAAGGAAGTTCCGGTAATCAGTCATAGTTTCACTTTCACTTGTGACGCTTATAATTGGTTACAGCTAAAAAATAACCCATGCAGTCGCATTTTGTATAGGTAGCTCTCGCCGTATAATTTTGACGGGAATTTTTATTGCATGTACTATCGTAGAGTAGTTTCGGTTTCATTCACAATCGTTATAGTAGCCAGAGGAAAATCTTTCTTTAATAAATGCAAATCAAAGCAAATAAATCATATTGGCCTACGAAATGTGTAATAGAATATTCGAAAAATTGTATTATAATTATAATTTAAAAATACAGCATAGCTCTGTCATGAGTGAAGATTGTATTGTTTACTATTAAGTCAGGATTTGCAAAGATAGGCTTTGTTTGATATGTAGACGTCAAGTAGAATGTTTTGTTTATTATTAGTTCTATAGAGAAACAGGGTGTGATGCGCCAGTTTTGGACTACATTAGAAACAGGGTGTGATGCGCCAGTTTTGGACTACATTAGAAACAGGGTGTGATGCGCCAGTTTTGGACTACATTAGAAACAGGGTGTGATGCGCCAGTTTTGGACTACATTAGAAACAGGGTGTGATGCGCCAGTTTTGGACTACATTAGAAACAGGGTGTGATGCGCCAGTTTTGGACTACATTAGAAACAGGGTGTGATGCGACAGTTTTGGACTACATTAGAAACAGGGTGTGATGCGCCAGTTTTGGACTACATTAGAAACAGGGTGTTATGCGCCAGTTTTGGACTACATTAGAAACAGGGTGTGACGCGCCAGTTTTGGACTACATTTTTGATACAACCAGAACGAAGAGCATCAGTATCAATGTTAAACTGTCGAATTTTGGATACAAAGATGAAATCAGTACAGGACACGTTGAGCTTCTCATCAATCGTCTTCTTCTTTCCTTCCTGCTTTGCTGCTCAGCGTCGAGGGGAGATATAACTTGCTGTCTTTTGCTCTTCTGTTCGTCTCTGCTGCTGTTATATTTCCTAGTGCTTCTAACATTCCATCGACCCATCTTTTTCGTGGTCGACCCTTGGGTCTGCTTTCTCCACAATGTTTATTGGAGGCTCGTTGTGTTGTGTTTTGATCTTTCTGCCTTATCATGTGGCCAAACCATTTTATCTGTTGCTACTTTATATATTATATCGGGAGGCTATTCCTAGTTTTTTTTTACTCAGTTCTTCATTTCTGATCGTATCTCTCAGACTGTTTCCTGTCATTCGTCTGACACATTTAATCTCAGTAGGGGTTAAATATTTTATTGTTTTTGCATCAAGGGTCCGGGTCTGGTATTGTTAGCACAACGTTGGATGATGATTATATAGTATAATGCTCGTTTTGCCTCTAGAGTTATTTCCTTGTTGGACAATAGTGGTGTTAGCTATCTAATGATTTGACAAGTTTTGATGCATATTGATTCTATCTCTGTTGTTTGTGAATTATCGTTTGTCACTAAACTTCCTATGTATTTAGTTCAAATCGTTGAATCAATCATTTGCGTGTCATCAATGAGAGCACCAAAACAACAGAGTAGCACTTCATTACCTCATGCATATGCTCCTCAAACCGATCCTCATTAGATGAATCGCCGCAGCAATGTTTGAGGGGAAGGTGATACTCATATGTGGAAGTTGGTCATCCGAGCCAACATCCATGTGTCCAGGGCTGCTACAAGGCTCACCATTGTCACCAGTTCTATTTAACATGTACACAATAACGATCACGGAACAACAGATGTGGAGGGGGGGGGAGAACTATGACTTTTGCTGATGATATTCTGGTAAATCGACAGGGAAGAGACAGACGAGAAATCGCCTCCAAAATGCAAGACGAACTCGATCGCATTTCTTCCTGGTGTGGAGTGTCAGGTGCTCTAGTTAATCCTCACAGAATCGAGAATTAATCTCTTACCATGTCTTGCTGTTTCAATGAAACCTTTTATTTCTCCAGTCGAGCGAACGAACTAGAGTCAAGGCTGGAAACAAGACAAAGCCAACATGAAAACCATTACCAGTTAATACAACGTGGCAAGAAGAATGAGATAGCAAGCAACAACAACACATCCAACATCTCACTAGTTCGCTGATAAGGCAATTCCAAGCAGTGATAACAGTTCAAATTGGTCATACCCGGAACTGAGATAAATATTTTGTATTTTCTAGGATATTACACTTACATTAGTTCTTATCTTTCTTTCGTGACATTTTTCAGAATATTACACTCACATTAGTTCTTATCTTTCTTTCGTGACATTTTTCAGGATATTACACTCACATTAGTTCTTATCTTTCTTTCGTGACATTACTAGGATATTACACTCACATTAGTTCTTATCTTTCTTTCATGACATTTTTCAGGATATTACACTCACATTAATTCTTATCTTTCTTTCATGAAATTTTTCAGGATATTACACTCACATCAGTTCTTATCTTTCTTTCCTGACATTTACCAGGATTTTGCGCTCACATTAGTTCTTTTCTTTCTTTCCTGACATTTTTCAGGATATTACGCTCACATTAATTCTTTTCTTTCTTTCGTGACATTTTTCAGGATATTACACTCACATTAGTTCTTATCTTTCTTTCGTGACATTTTTTCAGGATATTACACTCATATTAGTTCTTATCTTTCTTTCGTGACATTTTTTCAGGATATTACACTCATATTAATTCTTATCTTTCTTTCGTGACATTTTCCAGGATATTACACGCACATTAGTTCGTATCCTTCTTTCGCGACATTTTTTCAGGATATTACACTCACATTACATCATGGAGAGCCTGTATAAGGAACGGTACAACATCATTTGAGACTGTGCTAGGTCAAAACTTAGAAGAGAAAAGACTCATGAAAAAAGATGGAAAACCCTGTGGATCAGTGGGCCTGACTTGTTCATTCTGTGACCGCGTGTGTTTGTCATACATGGGTAGAATTAGCCACAAGAGAAGCTGTTCGACAAAAACAAAACCTCAAAAAAATACACAATAGCCTCCACTAGACCGTCTGACAAGACGAAAAGGGCCATATATACACTCACATTAGCTCTTATCTTTCTTTCGTAACTTTTTTGAGGATATTACATTCAGAGGCAGAGAGGTTGTGGGTACACATCCCGGTTGGTTGGGATTATTTAAAATGATTTATCTCTGCAGCAACCACCCTGGTCTCAGCAGCGAGGCCCGGGTTGAAACGTTAATTACTCATCGACGGAAAAAAATATGAGTACCCTAAAGTCGGAGTTATCTGCCTGTGCGGCGAGGGACCAATGTGCACACGGCTGCAAGGGAAATTGGATTAACACGCACGATTCAGTTCCCAGTCTCTAGGGACTTCGTCAGAGGTAAAACGGTGGCAAACGAAGAAAAAAAAACATAAAATTTACATTAGTTCTTATCTTTCTTTCGTGACATTTTCCAGGATATTACATTCACATTAGTTATTATCCTTTTTCTATTTTTTGCTGAAAATTATTAGCTTTGAACGAGAAATAATTATTGTGTAATCTACGTAGGACATAAGATCATATGCAGCTGGATCAATAGCAAATTAGATCATTATTGAATATGTTCTTGGAATAGATTTTAAGGAATTTACATATGGATGGATACATATATTGATTGGTGAACTTCCGGTATATCGTGGATAGGCGGCAGGAACCATTGAGGGCTGTGCATGAAAAGTGATCCTTTTGGAGTTCCTCATATTCCAAGTCCGGCTTGTTGCAGGAGCTACTGAGTTAAGTGCTCTGTGCATACCGTGAGCTGTGTGTCTCAGCCATTTTGATCATAGTTCGATATTCCGATTGTTTACGATGAATTAAGCTATCCTATGACAGGAAACAGTTGGCTTTGTTCACCTTCTGCGCGGTTTCGCCTTATGTCTTTTGGCGTGTGCTGAGACTGCTACGATGGGGACTACAGTTACTTTTCTTTGTTCGGGAGATGAGATATTAATTCGGAAGATTACACTGGCACGGACGGTTGAGCAATTATGGATTCTATTTCGTTTGCAGTGATACCGGGGCCTTCCATAACCAAAATATATTGATTAATGTCTTTTAAAAAAAAATCGCTTGTATTTCCTCTCAGGTTTATGGTTTGTTTTTGAGTTATGTAAGTATATATGTCAAATATGAGGTTTGTCACATAAAGAAATACATTACACACAACCATTCAGTGGAACATATGAATGTGTTCACTTTCTGTGCGATTTAGCCTTATGGTTTTAGCGTGTGCTGAGACTGCTATGATGGAAATAAAGCTACCTTTCTTTGTTTGGGAGATGTGGTATTAATTCGGATGATTCCACTTGCACAGACGGTTGAGGAATTATGGATTTTCATTTGTTTGGAGTCATACCGGGGCCTTCTATAACCATAACCAATCAGTCACAACCCAAATTGCTAGTCTTATACAGATCGTTTCGAGCATGATGACAAGATGGTTTTCGGTATGATCGCTATGTATCAAAGGGTTTTGTGTTTCTTTTCAATAGTGGAAACCAATACATCAACATTTGTATCTACTCATTTATCCATCAATAAATCCATCTATCCTTCTATCCATCATTAATCCATCCATCCATCCATCCATTCATCTATCCACCCATCCATCCATTCATCCATCCATCCGTCCATTCATTCATCCATCCATCCATCTATTCTTCTTTCTGTCTGTCTATCTATTCATATTTTGTCTGTACCACTATCAATTTACATATCACTCTATCTGGCTGTCTGCCTATATCTATTTGTCATTCCTTCGTCTTGTACGATCATGACTTCTTCAGAGTAGGATTCCGGACTCTCTCATGAAGTCAGCTGTTTGTTTAAGTGATTCGGTTGCCCCGTACAGTTTCTCTTCCAGGGAGGTGGGTGTGGTCCACATTGTACTTCTCAGGTCCGTATACTGTGGGGCAATCCTGTAGAACACGTTTTGTTGTTCAATTTGTCATTTTAAACCGTAGAGGGCACATGGGGTCGCAATCCTAGACTCTATTACCGACGATCCATGTTATCAATTATCAGATCTTACACAGGAACCGCGTTGCATCTCATCAAACGTTCCTATGCTGGGGCGAGTTGCTCAGTCTTGGCGGATGAACCTCATGCTGTCATTTCTTTCTAAGAGTCGATATTTATGTTCAAATAGCAGCTGTTTTTTTACGATGTTGGTTTGTGAGGCGACCGAACAACCATTCGTATCAATATACAGAAAAGTAATCCCAATTCGGGTCAATATGGCGGACAGGCGATAATAACCGCTAAGGCACTGTCTGAAATGTGTCCCTTGTTGCAGTTTCCTCATATTCCAAATCCGGCTTGCTGCCCGAGCTGCTGAGTTTAGTACTTTGTGCACACCGTGAGCTGTGTGTTTCATACGGTTGGTGTTTGTTTACTCAGATTGCGTATGGTGAATGATGATATCGTTTGACGAAGGACAGTTCAGCTGCGTTCAGTTTTTGTGCCGCTTGGCCTAATGTTTTATCGCGTGTGCTGTAGCTATCATGAGGACATCTTCCATTCTTTGTTTGCATATTCGATGAGATGTTAATTCGGATGATTCCACTGTCACGGGCGATTGAGCAATTAGGGATTTTCATTCGTTTGGAGTGATACCGGCCCGCGCCATCGAATAACTATAACTGTAATCCTCCATCTTGCACCGGAAACGGAAAAGAACGTTTGGGTTTTCGAGTGACGGTTTCCATTCCCCTTACTTATGTAGCCAGGCTGTACTGATAGTCTTGGTCATGTACTCAGAATGAACGTTAGAAGGCTACCCCACCAAGCCATTATGTGGAAACCACAAGGCAAAAGAAAGCGAGGAAGACCAAAAGAACCTGCGTAGAACCATCATCAAAGAGAACGCAGCTGCAGGTCGCAGAAACCTGCTAGAATCAAAACAGGTTGCGGCTAAGCTTCGAACACGGAAAGCTTTGAAATCTGCCCTATGCGACATTTTTGGCCCACATGAAAAATAATCAAAAATATTGTTAGTTGATAAAGGTACAAAGAAGAGGCCTGGATGACTCTGATTAGCCAATTAGGATGCAAACCATCAGCTATGAGTCGCTAGCTGCTTCCAGCTGTGTTTCTGTTAGGACACGTTGTCTCCGTTTGCGGTTCAATGTAAGACATTTACTATAAAGTGATTTCAAGAATTGATTAAAATGGAAAACATTCTTTTTTAAGTTATATTTTGCAATGTTACATTTTGTTTACTCTTCCTATGCAGGATTCTGGCATCAAGAATGAAGTAAGTATTGTTATTCACAATTTGTGTGTATATGAAATATTATCAATATATTCAATAATAGATCATAGCCGGGAGTGTCATGCCATCACGTTTAACAAAAGTAAAGGTCGAAGCACATGATTTTACTGGCGATATAACTAGCGCGTTACCATAAAAAAAAAACAAAAAAAAAAAAAACTTAAGAGCCCCCGTCACGCCAAGTGTCGTTTAGGGAATATGGTGTTAGAGACCATAAATTTTACAGACCTTCAGCACATGATTTTTGGGGTAATATG
This sequence comes from Megaustenia siamemsis, assembly GCA_032433765.1. NCBI lineage: Eukaryota > Metazoa > Mollusca > Gastropoda > Stylommatophora > Ariophantidae > Megaustenia > Megaustenia siamemsis. Next base: position 31,183,659 of record JAVIAB010000101.1, read on the forward strand.
GTCGGTATTACGCCCGTGCCGCTTTACTTTCCCAGAAAAAAATCCGGTACCCATTAAAGGCTGGGTGAACCCGGAAGCCGTCGGTTGGGATTGAACCCTACCTCTCGTCCTTTTTAGTCCAGTTCAATAACCACTGAGCTATCGCGACTGCCTAGCACGTTATTATGGGAAAACATATTTATAATCATTATCAACATCTTGTGCCATCCGTTTGGCGTAGGCGATCATGCACCTCCACAATTCCAAATCAACATTGCTTCGTATCTATCTATTGTTGACTGTTTACCGTGCCACGACACGCGATGTATCTTTCAACCAAGCATTCCACTTCTCATTATGTGCACGAAAAAATGTAAATTTTTTTTCTGTCTTTTTATTTTAGCAACTCTTTTGTGTTGACTCTTTCATAATTTCAGCACACTAGCTGTACAATTTATTATTAATATTCTTCGCTGAAATCCCCATCTGTGTGGCACTTAACCCTTTCCGTACAGTTCGCCGCACCATGCGCCATGCCAATCTCAGTCGCGCACGTTGCGCCGCACAGTGAGTCACTCTCAATTTGATTAGTTGTAAGTTGTTTAAAACAATATTCTATTTACGTGTCTTGTATCATCGTAGTGCTGGTGAAATCTAATTCGTTGTTTAATTATCTAGAAATTGCTTTATAATATGTTAGGAGTTAGATAAATATAAAAATGAAGATTAATATTTAAAAACGTGAAAAATGTTGTAACTGAAATGTAAACCGCTGAATTGAAACCTTCCGTACTGAAAGAGTTAATTGTCTTTTCATTCAACTACTCATATGTCTCCATTTATTCACTGTTTCATTTCGTCACAATGTTTCGTTCTAAAATCATCATCATCATCATCATGCACCATACCGGTTGGCGTAGGTGATCATGTCCCTCCACAATCTTCTATCTACAGTGCATCGTATCAGTTCTGTTGTTGACTCTTTTCCATGTCATGACACCAAGCTATCCAGTATTTTCTGTCTTTGTCGCCCGCGATCTCTCTTTCCTTCTATTTTGCCAGTTGTAAACAAGTATTCCAACTTTCCTCTTCTCATGATGTGCCCAAAAAATGTAGATTGCTTCTATATGATGTTTTTTAAGAGCTCCCTTTTTGTGTTCTAAAATGAAGTACTTGTATGTCTATATTATGTTATTACCGTTGTAATGCTTTCTTCATTTATATATGCCAGGCATATTCCTATAATTATTCTAATTAGTCATTTGTTTATCTACATCGCACATCAAACAACTGCACAATTGGGGACTGATTGGTCTCGAGGCAAGGCACCGGCCTGGACACAGAGAGGTTCTGGGTTCAAATCCCGGCAACACCAGTTGGGATTTTTATTTATGATTTTTCGCTGCGACAACCGCCCCTGGTCTCAGCAGCGAGGCTTGAAACGTCAATTACTCATCGACGGAAAAAAATATGAGTACCCCCGAAGTCGGAGTTATCTGCCTGTGCGTGAGAGACTCTTGTGCACACGGCTGCCAGGGAAAAATGGATTAACATGAAAGGAAAGTCGTCAGAGGTAAAAGCTTGGGAACGGAAACAAAAACAAACAAACAAACAACTGGTTTAGAGATATATGGATACGATTGTCCGTAGTTATAATGTAGATCACACTAAAGTTGTCAACAATGGATGCACCCACAACGTTTGATTCACTCTAAAAAACGCAGCCATGGCACACGAAAATTGTGGTGAACAATACTTAAACTGGAACATTCGTTTGACTTGACACAACGATTAAGAGCTAATGAAAGTATTTGGCGCCGAAAAAAAAAAAACAAAGGCGGTCATTGAACTCTCAAGAATAATGGTCAAGACTGGAGAAGAGATGTCATGGAAACTCTGAAGAATAAGGGTCTAGACTGGAGAAGAGATATGGAAACTCTCAAGGATAAGGGTCTAGACTGGAGAAGAGATGTCATGGAAACTCTCAAGGATAAGGGTCTAGACTGGAGAAGAGATGTCATGGAAACTCTCAAGGATAAGGGTCTAGACTGGAGAAGAGATGTCATGGAAACTCTAAAGAATAAGGGTCTAGACTGGTGAAGACATGTCATGAAAACTCTCAAGAATAAGGGTCTAGACTGGAGTAGAGATGTTATGAAAACTTTTTTCAAGAATAAGGGTTTAGACTGGAAATGAGATGTCATAGAAACTCTCAAGAATAATGGTCTAGACTAGTGAAGAGATGTCATAGAAACTCTCAAGAATAATGGTCTAGACTAGTGAAGAGATGTCATAGAAACTCTCAAGAATAATGGTCTAGACTAGTGAAGAAGTTCTCATGGAAACTCTCAAAAGTAATGGTCTAGACTGGAGAAGAGGTGTCATAGAAACTCTCAAGAATAAGGGGCTAGACTGGAGAAGAAATGTCATGAAAATTCTCAAGAATAATGGTCTAGACTGGAGAAGAGATGTCATGAAAACTCTCAAGAATAATGGTCTAGACTGGAGAAGAGATGTCATGAAAACTCTCAAGAATAATGGTCTAGACTGGAGAAGAGATATCATGAAAACTCTGAAGAATAAGGGTCTAGACTGGAGAAGAGATGTCATGAAAACTCTCAAGAATAATGGTTTAGACTGGAGAAGAGATGTCATGAAAACTCTCAAGAATAAGCGTCTAGACTGGAGAAGAGATGTCATGAAAACTCTCAAGAAGAAGGGTCTAGACTGGAGAAGAGATGTCATAGAAACTCTCAAGAATAAGGGTCTAGACTGGAGTAGAGAAGTCATAGAAGCTCTCAAGAATAATGGTCTAGACTAGTATAGAGATGTCATGGAAACTCTCAAGAATAATAGTCTAGACTAGTAAAGAGTTGTCATAGAAGCTCTCAAGAATAATGGTCTAGACTATTAAAGAGATGTCATAGAAGCTCTCAAGAATAATGACATATACTAGAGAAGAGTAGAGAAAATTTCCTTTAAGAAAGATGGATTGAGGGACCTAGTCTCAGACATATGCTCAAAAAAAAAGTTTGAAGGGACTTTAATTGATTGAAAATTAGAGGTGATCTTAAACATAATAATTGAAAGATAGTCATATTGGAAGCAAAGTACACAGATCACTCCTTCAAGAAATGCTTACATGTTAATTCTTGACAAATTGAAGTATAAAAAAACAACAAATAGATAGTTATTATAGTTAACTTATAATAATTAATATTCTTTCCGATAAAGAAATACGATTAATATGTTCATGGAATTTATTCACGAGACGTTTCGTGAACTGTTTCATACGCTTGTGCTATGAAGAAAGTGCTTAGACATTCTTCTAGGTACAACTCATGAATACAATTGTATTGGCTGTAACTGTTATATGTTCTAGTGTCACCGTACTTCAAGATCTGTCTCTCGTACTTAGCTGAGTGGATCAACAGTTGTTATAAAAACAGCAATAAGTTTATCGCCATCCAACGTGGCGCTGAACAATATCAGTATTCAGCTTGTTGCAGGAGCTACTGAGTTAAGTGCTCTGTGCACACCGTGAGCTGTGTGTTTCATCCGTTTTTATCATGTTTCGATATCCAAATTGTTTACAATGAATGATGATATCGTATGGCAGGGAACAGTTGGCTGTGTTCACTTTCTGTGCGGTTTCGCCTATGTCTTTTGGCGTGTGTTGAGACTGCTATGATAGGGACTACAGTTATCTTTCTTTGTTTGGGAGATGAGTTAGTAATTCGGATGATTCCACTGGCATGGGCGGTTGAGCAATTATGGATTTAATTCGTTTGCAGTTATACTGTGGCATTCCGTAACCAAAGAACTAACCAATATCAGTTTATCTTCAAATGATCTCAACATCGTGTCACCACACATCAAATATGTCATCAAGTGACTGATCTGGGCTAAGCTTTCACTAACAAGAGAGAGAGAGAGAGAGAGAGAGAGAGAGAGAGAGAGATAGAGAGATTTCTCTGTGTCTCAGATTTTAAAAATATTTTCCCCTAATTGAAATCCCAAGTTCCTTCTCGTACCCAATCAAATTTCACCCCTCTAAACTCCTTTGTCTCGTATTTGTCAAAACAATACGTCAAAGCCTTGTGCCCCCTTAAGAACCTGCCAGATCGCTCTACCTTGAAGTTCGACCTTGGACACATTCGACCTTGGACACATTCATTGACCTATTTTCTAAAATGATATAATTCTCTCCTCACTCCCTGCATAATTTCTTCGCTATACTCTCTACCCGGTATACTAGTATCTATATGCAAGAAGATTTACACAGAAATACTAGCCATATGTTACAGTAGAGAGCCGCGATAGTTAAGTGGTTAGTGAACAGGGCCACAAAGGACAAGGGTAGGGTTCGATCCCAACTGACGGCACCGGGTTCACCCAGCCTTAAATGGGTACCGGATTTTTTTTCTTTTAATGTAATTCAGCATAGGCGTAATACCGACCACATTACCCCAAAAATCATGTGCTGAAGGTTTGTAAAATTTATGGTCACTAACACCATATTCCCTATACGCCACTTGGCGTGATGGGGGCTCTTTACTTTTATTTAATTGTATGTTACAGTTGATTGTTAAAACTTAACAAAGTTAACCAGTATAACTAGAGGTCATTTAAAGACTCATTTCTTTTGTTTTATTGTTAATATCATCATCATTGCACACTGGACTACCCCTAAGGTTCTCCGAAACCCCCCTCAAGAATCTCGAGACAATCGAAAGAGAACCCTAGACCACGTGCACGAACTCCATGCTCATGGTCCACATCTTGTGTTGGTTTTTGCTGATAATTTAACCTGGGAGGCGGTTGTTTTTATGTTTTTTTTTAAATGTAAACTCTCAAAGGGTCTTTAACGTGCGCGAGCGCACACGGGACCTTCAATGTATTGCCGCTATCCAAGAGGGCTAGATATCGAATCTCAATGCACATGAGATCAGGAGAGAGAAGAATCACCACCACTTGAGATGTACTTTGAACGCGGGTCGTGTTCTAAGACCGATTTTCTACCTCCAGACTACCCAACCCCATTTCGATTCTTTAAATAGCTAACTATTTCATCAATAGCTGTAATGTGAGATGTGTTTTGAAATTAAATTCCGTGTGTTATATTTCAGTTTAACGCCAGAGAGAAAAAAGTAAGCAACATAATGAAGACAGTGTGTGGCTGTAAATAATCGACTGTAAAAATTGTATGTGGGGGCTGTGTGTTAGTGCATGCGTTCGTGCGTAATTGTGGTCATGTAATGGGGGCTGTGTGTTAGTGCGTGCGTTCGTGCGTAATTGTGGTCATGTAATGGGGGCTGTGTGTTAGTGCGTGCGTTCGTGCGTAATTGTGGTCATGTAATGGGGGCTGTGTGTTAGTGCATGCGTTCGTGCGTAATTGTGGTCATGTAATGGGGGCTGTGTGTTAGTGCATGCGTTCGTGCGTAATTGTGGTCATGTAATGGGGGCTGTGTGTTAGTGCGTGCGTTCGTGCGCAATTGTGGTCGTGTAATGGGGGCTGTTAAAAGACACAATAGCCTACTAAAAGTATTCTTGGAAAAGAAAATACAAGGCAATTGATAGCCATAATTTAATACATCTCCAAAAAATGTTCAACATCATTTGGAAAACAGAGAAGACGCCTCATAAATGGAAAAAAGGAATCATTGTTAAGATCCCAAAAAAGGGCAATCTTAGAGATTGTAACAATTGGAGAGGCGTGACACTTTTGTCAGTTGCCTCAAAATTATTCTGTAAAATCATCCTAAATAGAATAAAGGATTCAATAGATACAGTAATGCGTGAAGAACAGGCTGGGTTTAGAAAAGGGAGAAGCTGTCTTGACCACATTTTCACTCTACGACTTATATTGGAGGAACACATTGAAAAGCAAAAACCTTTTGTACTTAACTTCATCGACTTCAAAAAAGCATTTGATAGTATTCATAGAGATTCTTTGTGGAAAATTCTGAAGCAATATGGCTTACCATCAAAAATCATAAATATTATCAAAGACATGTATGATGGTTACACATGTGCAGTTCGAACAGAGGAAGGACTGAGCGAATGTTTCCCAATAGAAACTGGGGTTAAACAAGGATGTATTTTATCGCCCTTGTTATTTGGAATTGTTATGGACTTCATAATGAAGAAATGCTGCACTGGTAATAAAGGCATCGAATGGATACAAGGAGACCATTTGGAGGACCTGGACTTTGCTGATGACATAGTTCTCATCAGCAATCAGATAAAAACGATGCAGGAAAACACAAATGAACTATCATCAATAGCCAGCAAAATTGGGCTTGAGGTCAATCATGAAAAGACTAAAGTCATGAAAAGTTTAATTCCAACAAGTGACAAAATATACATGGAAAACAAACCAGTAGAAGAGATCGATCACTTCATCTATCTTGGAAGTCACATTGATCGAGAAGGGGATACGAGCAAAGAAATTAGAATCAGACTGGCTAAAGCAGCAATGTCTTTCAGAAGCCTTGAAAAGTTGTGGAAATCAAAACTCATTAGCACAAACACAAAACTTAGGCTATTCAAATCAAATGTACTATCAACCCTTACGTATGCGTGTGAAAGCTGGAAAACAACAAGAGATATAGAAACAAAGTTGAACGCATTCGAAAATAAATGTCTAAGGAAAATACTTGGTATAGAATGGAACGAATTCAAAACAAACGAGGAAATTAGAGAAATCGCCAATATACGTTGGACATGTGATGAGAAGAGATAATAATCGAATAGCAAAGCAAGCCCTCATATGGGAAACAACAGGTAAAAGAAAAAGAGGAAGACCCAGGGAGACACTGAGAAGAACATTGATGAGAGAGGCAAGAGCAGCAGGAATCGGCTCCCTCAATGAGATAGAACTGCTTGCACAGAACAGAGACAGATGGCGAGATTTGATAAAATATCTTTAAAAGAAAACTGCTAGAACAAAAATTCATATAGGAGAAGGTGTATCTTGGTCTACGCCCTATGGGCCGGTTACGGCTCGAAAGGTCAATAGAATAGAATGGGGGCTGTGTGTTAGTGCGTGCGTTCGTGCGTAATTGTGGTCATGTAATGGGGGCTGTGTGTTAGTGCATGCGTTCGTGCGTAATTGTGGTCATGTAATGGGGGCTGTGTGTTAGTGCGTGCGTTCGTGCGTAATTGTGGTCATGTAATGTTGCAATGAAAATTATAGTGACATCAAAACAAATAACATCAGGGCTAAAAGTAAAAATAGCAAGATGTTATAACCTCTCAATATTCCTGTATGGTGCAGAAACATGGACATTAGACAAGAAAAGAGAACAGAGAATTGGAGCCTTTGAAATGTGGATATATAGAATAGTTAGAATTTGATTGAAAGAAAGGAAAATAAACGATGAAGTATCAAAACAACTAAAAATGAAAAGAGAACTAATAAATAGAAATCAAACAAGAGAAATGAGATTTTTGGGCCATGTTAAAAGACACAATAGCCTACTAAAAGTATTCTTGGAAAAGAAAATACAAGGCAAAACATGCAGAGGCAGACCAAGACTAACAAGGACGAGTAACATCAAAAGATGGACAAGTCAGCCTATGACAATCTGCACCATCAAAGCAAGAGGACCAAGCGGAATGGCGCTGCATGGTAGCCAACCTTCGATGTGAATACATTTCATTGTATCTTCATATGTTTATTTTTTTTTTTATTCATTAATTGTACCACTCTTCTTTTTATTTTGAAGCATTTGATATCAGTTCTGTTGTTGACTGTTTTCCATGCCATGGCATCAAGTTATCTAGCATTTTCTCACTTTGTCGTCCGCGATCTCTCTTTCCTTTTATTTTACCAGTTGTAACCAAGTAGACCAACGTTCTCATGATGTACCCGAAAAATGTTGATTGTTTCTTTCTGATGTTTTTAGGAGCTTCCTTTTTGTGTTGGCCTCTTACAGAACGTCCTCATTGGTCTTTTTAGCTGTCCAGGCAACTTTCAACATTCTTCTGAGATTTTCCATCTTTGTGGCCTCATTTAATTTGAAATGAAATTTATTTATAGACATAAACATTATAATGCAAGCTCTAACATGTCAGGGGCTTTTGTTTTGTGTTGGATGTTAAATTCAACAGTTTACACACTTTCTTATGTACTATGTTGCTGAACATATTCCAAACGCAGGAAACAAGAGACAACCAAGTTTCCAGCTCATGATATTCTTCCTATATTTCATGACATTTGAATATTTGTTCGTTGAAAGGGAGCTATGTATATTCAGATAATGAGAAGTATTTATTAATTATTATCATGTTGTTATTAACTTTACAAGACGGAATTATGATCATATAATGAGCTTTTAATACATATTGAAATGTTAGAATAATAAAGTTACTTGAGAGATGAACGTTCGAAAGATGAAAAGTAGCATTTGAGATGAATTGATAAAAATGAGAATTAGCATTTGAGATGAATTGATGAAAATGAGAATTAGCATTTGAGATGAATTGATAAAAATGAGAATTAGCATTTGAGATGAATTGATAAAAATGAGAATTAGCATTTGAGATGAATTGATAAAAATGAGAATTAGCATTTGAGATGAATTGATAAAAATGAGAATTAGCATTTGAGATGAATTGATAAAAATGAGAATTAGCATTTGAGATGAATTGATGAAAATGAGAATTAGCATTTGAGATGAATTGATAAAAATGAGAATTAGCATTTGAGATGAATTGATAAAAATGAGAATTAGCATTTGAGATGAATTGATAAAAATGAGAATTAGCATTTGAGATGAATTGATAAAAATGAGAATTAGCATTTGAGATGAATTGATAAAAATGAGAATTAGCATTTGAGACGAATTGATTAAGATGAGAAGTAGCATTTGAGACGAATTGATAAAGATGAGAAGTAGCATTTGAGACGAATTACTAAAGATGAAATATGTTTTTTTCTTCTTAGCGTTCATACGTTAAGAGTGCGAGTGTGTATTGTAGTGCTATAAAACCGCGACATCTGTTTTTGTTTCAGCCCCGCACATCTGTGCTCAACATGGGTAGATTTGTATAATAATAAATAAACAGTCGAATTGGTAGTGCAGATACGACTTGCGCGGTAAACATACAGAATGGACCTGCAACAACACGGAGTTAACATTATAGACCAATCTCGTAATGTCAGACCTTTGAGGTTAGCACACTGTTATATGGATCTGAAACCTGGACAACGTACCCAAATTACGAAAAAGACTAAATGTCTCCCACATGCGATGTCTCCGCAGAATAATGCATATCAAATGGCAGGACAAAATAACCAACTTAACTGTTCTGCGACGTGCTAGACCCTAATAATCATGTCAATGACGACAAGCAGAAGGTTAAGATGGCTGGGGCATGTCCAGCGAATGGAAGAAAACCGGATTCTTAAGCAAATGCTATATACTATATACAACTAACACACGGAAAGAGACAAATCGACAGATCTAAACTACGATATATCTGTAAATCATCTCTGAATGACTTCTCCATATGTGAAAATGACTGGGAACATCTTGCAAGTGATCGCACATCACGGAAAGCTTGCATAAAGAATGGCATAACATCATTTGAGGTTGTACTAAGGCAAAACATGGAAGAGAAAAGACGCAAGCAAAAAATAAATAGAAAACCATGTGGATCAGTAAACCTGGCTTGTTCATTCTGTTCCCGAGTGTATTTGTCAAACATTGGTAGAATCAGCCACGAGAAAAACTGCTCGACAAAATCAAAACTAAAACAATATACAATTGCCTCCACTAAACCGTCTGAGAAGACAGAAATTATATATATATATAGGGTGTTTATAAAGTCTCACTACACTTGGTATCTAGGTCAATTTGAAAAAAAAATGTTTATGACGTCATCACAATATGTGCTCAATGGTAAGTTCACTTGTTGCGACAGTTTTCTTAATGGCTTGTCTGGACTTTTAAGGATTCTGTCTTGGATATCTAAACATATTTCATCATTCACAGCAGGCCTACCAGATCGTGGAGCATCTTCCACATTTCCAGTAGCAATAAACTTATTCAACAAATTTCATTGACAGTTGGAGCACATATTGTGATGACGTCATAAACATTTTTTTTTCAAATTGACCTAGATACCAAGTGTAGTGAGACTTTATAAACACCCTAGCTGCAATAACTGAGATCTCACTTACATTTTACCCTGGCTAATTTGCTCTTTCAGAAAGAACCGTTTAATTTGCCGGTAAATAATGTTATCTTGAACTAACATTAATGTCACAATGAATCTCCAAACTAGTTACCAAGTAAAATGTTTGATAAGATCGTTGATGATAGATCACTAACCGTATTAAAGTCAGTGTCTGGCGTTACTGTAGTAACGTCAATTGCGTTTTTTTATGAAAAAAACACACACAAACATAGCAATTGTCTTCACACGTTGATGCAACAATTATTACACTTCTGGTCCTAGTTGACACGTTTGACATGGGCCCACCATCTCGACAATACGATGACGATGTGAGTGACCGCAAATGACTTCTCTGGGGACGATCACGGAATATTGATCAGAAATCATAATTCTCCATTTATGGTTATTTTCTGCGAGGTCTTGTTTTGTTCTGAAGCTCATAGTTGAGCCCTATTTATTGAATGTTCATCTATAAGTTTTAGTTTTCTTAGGTCGTCACTGCCTTCTCGTGCGACTACTCGACATGAAAGCCTGCTACAATATTTCTCTCTTGTGACTACTCGACATGAACGCCTTCCACAAGATTTCTCCCTGGCGACTTCTCGACATGAAAGTCTTCCACAAGATCTCTCTCTTGCGACTTCTCGACATGAAAGCCTTCCACAAGATCTCTCTCTTGCGACTTCTCGACATGAAAGTCTTCCACAAGATCTCTCTCTTGCGACTTCTCGACATGAAAGTCTTCCACAAGATTTCTCCCTGGCGACTACTCGACATGAAAGTCTTCCACAAGATCTCTCTCTTGCGACTACTCGACATGAAAGTCTTCCACAAGATTTCTCTCTTGTGACTACTCGACATGAAAGTCTTCCACAAGATCTCTCTCTTGCGACTACTCGACATGAAAGTCTTCCACAAGATCTCTCTCTTGCGACTTCTCGACATGAAAGTCTTCCACAAGATTTCTCCCTGGCGACTACTCGACATGAAAGTCTTCCACAAGATTTCTCTCTTGCGACTACTCGACATGAAAGTCTTCCACAAGATCTCTCTCTTGCGACTACTCGACATGAAAGTCTTCCACAAGATTTCTCCCTGGCGACTACTCGACATGAAAGTTTTCCACAAGATCTCTCTCTCTTGCGACTACTCGACATGAAAGTCTTCCACAAGATTTCTCCCTGGCGACTACTCGACATGAAAGTTTTCCACAAGATTTCTCCCTGGCGACTTCTCGACATGAAAGTGTTCCACAAGATCTCTCTCTTGCGACTACTCGACATGAAAGTCTTCCACAAGATCTCTCTCTTGCGACTACTCGACATGAAAGACTTCCACAAGATCTCTCTCTTGCGACTACTCGACATGAAAGTCTTCCACAAGATCTCTCTCTTGCGACTTCTCGACATGAAAGTCTTCCACAAGATCTCTCTCTTGCGACTTCTCGACATGAAAGTCTTCCACAAGATCTCTCTCTTGCGACTTCTCGACATGAAAGCCTTCCACAAGATCTCTCTCTTGCGACTTCTCGACATGAAAGCCTGCCACAAGCTTTCTCTTTTGTTCATTCTCAGCACATGACTGATGTACTTCCAGTGTCTTCTTCGTATATATTATTACACGTATACCTGTCTACTTTCTTCTTTACAGTTCCATTTGATTTAACATACACGAAAAGATAAGTCACAATTACAATACACATTACATTTTGACCAGTAGAAAGGAAAATAAGCAGAGATTAACAAAACTACAGAACGGATACTGTTACAGATATCTGATTAATTATAAGTTTGCAAATGTTCTTCTCTCCATATTTGAACCCACGTATTTATATATTCTTCTCATTAACAATCCCAGATGTTTGAAAGACCAATTTTGTAACAAACAACCTCACTCCACATAAAGGTAGCGAACAGTTTTGGTTCCAGTCTTCACGTCGCATCAGAAGGCAATTCTCGGGTACCGCCGTAGGTGGCGACCACGACCAGGGATTGATGAATCTTGAACATCTCAGACGGGTCATTAAACCGGTCAAAACTAGATGTGTTGCTAATAAATCTAAGACACCGCAGTTGCTGACATGTTATAGACGAATATAGAATACATTTTATAGAAGTAAACAAAACAATATATGCCTGCTTCATAGACTCCACCAAAGCTTTTGATAGAAAACACAATAAACAACTTATAGACTGCCTAAAAAATCCTAACATATTTTTAAAAACCCAGAAACAACAAGATGGATGACTTGAGAACAGTCCTACTCCAGTTGTGCAATATTTTCAAGAGAGTGGTCATCCAGTGGATACCATCATTGTGTATTATACAAGGAAACGAATGCACAGACAAACTAAGAAGGGAGGAGTATTACCAGAAGAGAACAATATGATCAGCTACAATGAAGCCAAATCCATCATCAAAGGTCAGTATCATAAAAAATGGAAACACAAACACCAAAATCATAACAAGAGGGACTGTTACCTTAAACTATCAAGGAGGGATCAAGCCATCATACTTCGCCTAAGCACCACAACAGAATGAGAAACCCCATGTTCAACAAACTCAAAATAGGAACTACCAGCCAATGCCACTGTACACTGGACAACATGACAACAAAACATGTTCTACAGGATTGCCCCCAGTACACAGACCGGAAATAGCACAAGAACGCTTGCATTTCTTTTTCTACGGGCATTGACATTCACTTATAACTTAAATTTGAATATAGGTAGAACACTCCAACATCAATGAGCTACTCTTCGCTGATGACCAATGCCTAATATATGAGGATGAAAACCTGCTACAACAGCATTTAACATCTCTAGATAAAAGCTGCACAAACTACAGTATGAAAATTAACATAGCAAAAACAGAGGCTATACAAATAAGCAAATTAAAACACCAATTAAACATCAAGATTAAAGATAAAGAAATAAAATAAGTAGAGGAATTCAAGTATTTAGGCACAATGTTCACAGAAGATGGAAAACTAGACAGAGAAATTGACATGAGAATACAAAAAGTAAATGCTGTCACATACCAGCTTTCACCATTGTTAAGACATCCAAACATTTCTATGCCAGGTAAACAACAAATGATAAATATCATCTTCATACCAACTTTGTGCTATGAAAGTCAAACATGGACCCTTTGTAAATCACATTTGAGAAAGATCAATACATGTGAGATGCGATGCTTGAGAAAAGTAACAAACAACACAAGAAGAGATAGAATATCAAATGAAACCATAAGAAAAATAGGAGGAACAAAACCCTGCCAAGAATATATAGAACAACAACAACTTAAATGGTTTGGCCACCTGGTCAGAATGAATCCTCACCAATCACCATCAAGGGCATTCTTCTCGAGAATGCATGGAAAAAGACCAAGAGGAAGACCCAGAAGAAGATGGATAGATGCGGTGACAGAGACATGTAACAACAAAGGAAAATCACTAATTCAGACAATTCGAGCAGCACAAGAACGACAAATGATATAAACCACGACACCTTTTAGGTATCAGTGGAAGAGAAAAAAAGAAAATGAAGAAGAAACAGACCTGAGGAGGGCAATGTGGCCGACACTCACCTCAATGGAAGAGAAATGCTATGGGGTAACCGAATCACTTAAACAGACATATACCTTCATTAGAGTGCTCGGAGTCCTGGTCTGAATGAGCCATGATCGCAGAAGAACATCTTACATAGACCGTATCACCAATGAGGAGAGTGCATCAGAACTCATTATTGACAAAACCAAGTGAAGAAATAATGTTAACGTTAAATAAATTCATGTAAGATTTACAGCAAAGACCATTCTATAGGGTACAACATCAAACAAAAAAGTCAAAACAGAAATAAGAATAGGTTGAAAACATTAGAGAATGTATACAATTATACATGGTGTTTATAAATGATCTGTGCAGTGACATAAACAATATTTTTTAATGACGTCACCGAGTGATGAAATGTACGTCTTGGTATTCTTCTTTTACTTCTTTCCTTCCTAATTTGCCTTTGAGCGTCGAGGAAGTCATGATGTCTTGTGTTCACAATCCCGACTGCAGCAGCAAGCCTCTCTCATGAATAGAGCTCCATTGCTGCAAGGGAATGGTGTGAAACATTGACAGCTGGGTATATTTGGCTGAACATCTCTTGAATACGTTATGGTGGCAAATATATTGAAGTAGTAATTCGACAATTTGTGTTGACGTTTCCAGACTCACAAGTCCCCTACAGCAAGTTTTGTGCTGCTGGTAGTGTGGTAGATGCATACCGATCTGGAATGTCTTCATCTTTAGAAGACACAGTGATTGATATCCAGACTAGAATGAGCCCTAATAAATCTTTAAGGTGGTTGTCTCAACAGGTAAATTGACCAATGAGTACCGTCCACAAGGTTGTGATGAGTAAGCTGCCCTTTCGTCCTTACAGATTAACTGAATCATCTCAACTCCATGAAAGAGATTGCTAATCCTGAGTAAACTACTGCATATGGTTACATAACCTTATTTCTGAATAAGGAGAAGAAGTCCTTGGTATGACTTTCTACGCTGATGAGGCATGGTTTCATCTCTACGGTTGCGCCAACAGTCAGAACATTCGTATGTGTAAATGTGAAATCCCTTATGATTTACACCAAGTGGTGCTTCATGATAGGAAAGTCGGAGTGTGTTGCGCCATATGTAATATGCGGATAATTGGGCCAAACTTTGTCATTGCAACAATCAACGCATAACTTTACCGTACTTTAATACAGGAACCATTCATAGCCCACTTTACACAGAAGTCTGTGTTACATTAAAGAAGCCTGGTTTCTGCAGTATGGGGAACAGCACACATAGCATTAATCCTGTAGCCATTCACAATCCATCTTGCAGAGAGGGAAATTAAAGAACTCTGGTTTCTGCAGTATGGGGAACAGCACACATAGCATTAATCCTGTAGCCATTCACAATCCATCTTACAGAGAGGGAAATTAAAGAAGCCTGGTTTCTGCAGTATGGGGAACAGCATACATAGCATTAATCCTGTAGCCATTCACAATCCATCTTACAGAGAGGGAAATTAAAGAAGTCTGGTTTAAGCAGAACGGGGCAACAGCACACATAGCATTAATCCTGTAGCCATTCACAATCCATCTTACAGAGAGGGAAATTAAAGAAGTCTGGTTTAAGCAGAATGGGGGAACAGCACACATAGCATTAATCCTGTAGCCATTCACAATCCATCTTACAGAGAGGGAAATTAAAGAAGCCTGGTTTCTGCAGTATGGGGCAACAGCACACATAGCATTAATCCTGTAGCCATTCATAATCCATCTTACAGAGAGGGAAATTAAAGAAGCCTGGTTTCTGCAGTATGGGGCAACAGCACACATAGCATTAATCCTGTAGCCATTCACAATCCATCTTACAGAGGCGGAAATTAAAGAAGTCTGGTTTAAGCAGAATGGGGCCAACCACATACATCCGCAGCATCATCTACTTATTTAGAAATCGCATTATTTCACTGGGAATCTAGCCTGCTCGTTCACCAGACCTATCTACGTCTGACTATTATCTCCGGGATGCGCTGAAAGAAACTTCTGATTTTAAAGTCCAGAAAAAAGTGACTGGATTTCAACCCCGAACCTTCTTGTCGGGGCTCCCTCTGGACCATCCAAACATCTGCTGAATGACAGTAAAATAGAACCTCTCTATACCCTTTGTAGATACCTTGAGTACTTTATCAGCAAAGACATCTTTACAATGGGTTATCTCCCACCTTCCTAAAAAAGATAGTTTCTTACATTTTTCCTGGAATATTAATTTTCCTATTTTTCGCGAAGGCGAAAACTGGCCGGTGTATTGCTAAGATCGTTGTTCTGGCCATTTTCCTCTCAGAAATATGTTATACATACTGATGTTGACATCGTCTAACGATAAGTCACACATCTACTCTACAGTATCTTGTCTTTACTGTTTATACATTCAATCTAATATGCATGTAGCAGTCAGTGATAATAAATAAAGTGCTAAGTAGGGTTTTATAAACACTGCACAGCAGAAAATAAGCTCACAACTTAGATGAACGAACTGGACTACAAAGGACGAAAGATAGGGTTCTTTACTTTTTACTTTCTTAGTTGAACAGAATTGGACTACAAAGGACAAGAGGTAGGATTCGAATCCAACAGACGGCATCCGATTCACCCAACATTTAATGGGTACCGGATTTTTTTTTCTGGGAAAGTAATTCGACACGGGCGTAATACCGATCACATTACCCCAAAATCATGTGCCGAAGTTCCGTAAAATGTATGGTCACTAACACCATATTCCCTATATGCCACTTGGCGTGACCGGGGTACTTTACTTACTTTACAACTTAGTTGAACGAGTGGTAGATGACAGGTTGGAATCACTTTCTGTTCTTCCTCTTCCTTCCTTCCTCATTTGTCTTTCAGCGTCGAGGGAAGATATAATTTGCGGTCTTTTGCTCTTTTGTTCGCATCTGCTGCTGTTATGTTTTCTAGTGCTTCTTTCAATCACTTTCAATAAACTAAAATGTTCAATCTTCTACTGCAGACAGTCTTGACAAAAGAAGTACGTATTTTTATTTCGTTTACATGCAGCATGCAAAGTAAATGAAATTGAATTTTGTTTTTTTTTCTGCTGAAATTTCGTAAATTGGCTTTATAATTCAGTAGTGTATGTCTTATGTGAACACGAAGCATTATAAAAAAAACGTATGGCTTGTGATTATTGGCCAGCGGAATAGGACTTCAGATTGTAAAAAGATAATATAAATGACAATTATAATTCGTACATAAAGTAGCGATGTACCTGGCTGAAGAGCACTAGAAGAATTAGATCACTTAATATACCTTGGAAAGAAATTAGGTTAAGTACAAAAATAAAGCTTGTCAAATCATCGGACAGTTATCACCACTATTGTCCAACAAGGGATTAACTCTGGAGGCAAAACGAGCACTATACAATACAATCTTCATCCCAACGTTGTGCTACCAATGCCAGACCTGGACCCTAGATGCAAGAACAATAAGAAAATAACCTCTACAGAGATGAAATGTGTTAGACGAATGACAGGAAACGGTTCTGAGAGACAAGATCAGAAATGAAGAACTGAGAAAAGAAAAAGCTAGGAATAGCCCCCGCCATAGAATTTAAAGGAAACACAAGATAAAATGGTTTGGCCACGTGACCAGGCAGAAAGAACAAAACACAACACAACGAGCCTTCAACAAACGTTGTGAGAACACCAGACCTAAGGGTCGACCACGTAAAATATGGGTCGATGGAATATTAGAAACACTAGGAAACATAACAGCAGCAGAGGCGAACAGAAGAGTAAAAGACCGCAAATTATATCTCCCCTCGACGCTGAAAGGCAGATGAGGAAGGAAAGTGAAGAGAGAGGAAGAGAAAAATAAAAATTTTCAACTCCAATGTTAAGTCGGTCCTATTATATGGCTATGAAACATGGAGAACAAAGTTGACAATCATGGAGATACAGACTTTCATTAATGGATGCTTACGCAGAATAAAAGGATGGTAATGACAGGACAAAATCACTAACATAGAATTATGGAAATGTACCAGTCAAACACCAGTGGATAAAGAGATACAGCGAAGACGATGGTGCTGGATAGGACACCCACTACGGAAGCCAACTGAGAGTATTACACAACAGGCCCTTTTTTTGGAATCCCAAGGGGAAAAGACAAAGAGGAAGACCAAGGAATTCTTGGAGAAGACAGACAGAAGCAGAGATGAAGATGATGGGGAAGACATGGAATGATCTTAATAGAATCATTCCTAAGACCTTAACAACGATGTCAATGATCACAGCAAAGCAACGGCTAAGATGGTTGGAGCACGTCCAACGAATGGAAGAAAACCACAAGCAAGTTCATAAGCAACTATATGATGAACTAACATACTAAAAAAAAGTCTAATCGACAAACCGAAACTACGATATAGAGATATGTGTAAATTATCTCTGAATAATTTCTCCATCTGTGAAAATGACTGGAAACATCTGGCAAAAGATTGGTCATCATAACGAGATTCTATAAGGGATGACATCACATCATTTAACGCTTTATTTTGACAATACGTAAAAGAGGAAAAAAAACTCATGAAAAAAGGATGGGAAACCTTGTGGGTCAGTGAGCCTGACTTCATTCTATGGCCGAGTGTGTTTGTCAAACATTGGTAGAATCAGTCACGGGAGATGGTGTTCAACAGAAGCTAAACATCAAAAACAAAATACATAAAAGCGTAAACTATATCGTCTGATAAGACGAAAAAGGGTTATATAATGCAATTATTGAGTAATGTGTTTTTGAAATTACACTGAAATAGTTATCTTTATCTGTGAAATTAGACATAAATAGTTATCTATTTCTTTGAAATTACACATGAATAGTTATCTATGTCATTGAGATTACACTGAAATAGTTATCTTTGTCTATGAAATTACACTTGAATAGTTATCTTTGTCTTTGAAATTACACTTGAATAGTTATCTTTGTCTATGAAATTACACTTGAATAGTTATCTATGTCTTTGAAATTACACTGAAATAGTTATCTTTGTCTTTGAAATTACACTCGAATAGTTATCTTTGTCTTTGAGATTACACTGAAATAGTTAACTTTCTCTTTGAAATTGCACTTGAATAGTTATATAGGTCTTTGAAATTACACTGAAATAGTTATCTTTATCTGTGAAATTACACTTGAATAGTTATATGGGTCTTTGAAACTACACTGAAATAATCTGTATCTGTGAAATTACACTTGAATAGTTATCTTTGTCTTTGAGATTACACTGACATAGTTATCTAGGTCTTTGAAATTACACTTCAAAAGTTATCTATGTCTTTGAGATTACACTGAAATAGTTATCTTTGTCTTTGAAATTACACTTGAATAGTTATCTTTGTCTTTGAAATTACACTTGAATAGTTATCTTTGTCTTTGAAATTACACTGAAATAGTTATCTTTGTCTTTGAAATTACACTTGAATAGTTATCTTTGTCTTTGA
Source organism: Megaustenia siamemsis (assembly GCA_032433765.1). NCBI lineage: Eukaryota > Metazoa > Mollusca > Gastropoda > Stylommatophora > Ariophantidae > Megaustenia > Megaustenia siamemsis. The sequence continues at coordinate 31,202,876 of JAVIAB010000101.1, forward strand.
AATTACACTTGAATAGTTATCTTTGTCTTTGAAATTACACTGAAATAGTTATCTTTCAGGAAAAGGAAACCAACTACAAGGTAAGATAACCTAGAACTTGTAGAAGTGTGTATAATGGCCAGTCATGATTATAACGAACATGAAGAAACGTTTAACAGAACATTTGTTATAAATCTGACAGCGGGTTATCTAGGACGCGCCTTGTAGGTACATTTGTCGCTGTTCCTGGATCATCAATGGACAGTTTAAACCACCACGCAACGAGTAATATTGGGAGCGATCGTGACACAGTTACCGTGCCTGTACTCGCCTTAGTTATGGGCTGCTCCTGATTATTTTTATTTCAAAATAATTTTTTGTAAGTTTAGCTTCCTCAAACTAAAGGCCATACATAGGTACAAGTTGTAGAATGTCAACAGGAAGATTGCACATGTCCGACAACTGTTTTTGTTATGTTATTCATCCATTAGCGTTAGACTTTCTCAATTCCCACACATCCCTGTCCTCGGTGGGTTGTCAGTTTCAGTAATGAAGCAAATGTCTGCTGTTCGTGCTTCTCATATTTGTGTACTACTTTGTGTTTCATGATGCCATTTACTTTTTTCTTTGGTGTGCTTTGACTTGCATTGCGATTCTTTTCCTATCTCTTTTCATACCAAAGCCAAAGTATGACCACATTCTATTCTCGAATAGCGATGACATTGTTTGTCTATAACCAGTTATCTTACTTCTGAACTAATTTCTCATTTAATTCACGGTTAACACATTATAATCCTGGCACACTGATTAAACTGTTCCGATAATAAATTGAACTACTGTGTGGGCTTCTCACAATATTATGAGAACAATAAAAACAACTTTCATCATTGACATAACAGTGTTCATTATTGGGATGTTATTTACGCATTTTGTTTCTTTAGTATCTGTCTTTATTCTTCCTCTTTTCAATTTTTCACTGATACCGAAAAGGTGTCGTGGTTTATATCATTTGTCGTTCTTGTGCTACTCGAAATGTCTGAATTAGTGATTTTCCTTTGTTGTTACATGTCTCTGTCACTGCATCTATCCATCTTCTTCTGGGTCTTCCTCTTGGTCTTTTTTCCATGCATTCTCGAGAAGAACGCCCTTGATGGTGATTGGTGAGGATTCAATCTGACCCGGTGGTCCAACCATTTAAGTTGTTGTTGCTCTATATATTCTTAGCAGGTGTCTGTCATTGAAGCTATTTATTCCTGTTCTTCAGCGTTTAAGCAATTTGATCACGCAAACGTAACTCTTTGTCCTGTTTCTTGATGGACGGGTAGGAACACCATCATACGATTAGATGAGATGGTTGCAAAGTCAGTACTCGTATGTCTGTATGATGAGATGGTTGCAAAGTCAGTACTCGTATGTCTGTATGATGAGATGGTTGCAAAGTCAGTACTCGTATGTCTGTATGATGAGATGGTTGCAAAGTCAGTACTCCTATGTCTGTATGATGAGATGGTTGCAAAGTCAGTACTCGTATGTCTGTATGATGAGATGGTTACAAAGTCAGTACTCGTATGTCTGTATTTCTCCTGATTTGTCCCCTAAACATCCACAATGACTGACAAACTCTATCGTCGGCAGGATGGATTCGTTTTACGAACGAGTTTTCATTCTCGTATGGTGGATGGCAGTTGGGCCCATTCTGTTCATGGTTTTTGAGTGTTCTCCCATAGTTTTTTCTTCTCTTGATGTTAGCTGATAGAATGCAGCGACTTCTTTTCTGGGGTTGTCATCCTCTTGGCTTAATTCTCTTTACCTTCCTCGTCTAATTAGACTATTCTTTTGACATCAATCTACACGATTAGAGGCTACAGAGATGGGGTGGGATATCTCAGAAGAATGTTGAACGTTTCCTGGATAACTTAAAAGACCAATGAGGAAACTCTCAAAGAGGCCAACACAAAAAGGGAGCTCTTAAAAACATCAGAAAGAAGCAATCAACATTTTTTGGGCACATCATGAGAAGAGGAAAGTTGGAATACTTGGTTACAAATAGCAAAATAAAAGGAAAGAGAGATCGAGGACGACAAAGAGAGAAAATACTGGATAGCTTGGTGTCAACAGAATTCATATGATGCACTGTGGATAGAAGATTGTGGAAGGACATGATCGCCAACGCCAACCGGTATGGTACATGATGATGATGATGATGGGGATTCCGTAACGACTCAGCAACTTCCAAAGCATTCTTCTGTCTAAATTATCAAATGCCTTTTCGTAATCTATGAATCCAATATAAAGTGGGGATTTTAGTTCTAAACTTTGTTCAACTATTATACGTAGAGTAGTTATTTGATCACCACATCATCTGTTCTTCCTAAAACCTGCTTATTCATCTCTCAAATGTTTCTCTATGGCTCTTTTAGTCTCTCCAAAATGATTCTGCTGAATATTTTTCCTGGCACTGATAGTAGCATAATTCCCCTATAATTTGTGCACTCCTGTAAACTTCCTTTCTTTGGTAGTTTGATCATATAACCTTCTTTCCAGTCGGTAGGTACTTCTTTCCTCTCAAAATATATGGTCACTAACACAATATTCCCTATACGTCCCTTGACATGATGGGGGCACTTTACATACTTTAAGTATAAATATTCACACAGAAATAACAGACAAATAGAAATATTCACACAGAGATAACAGGCAAATAGAAATATTCACACAGAGATAACCAGCAAATAGAAAGATTCACACAGAGATAACAGGCAAATATAAATATTCACACAGAGATAACCAGCAAATATAAATATTCACACATAGATAACAGACAAATATAAATATTCACACAGAGATAACAGGCAAATATAAATATTCACACATAGATGACAGACAAATATAAATATTCACACAGAGATAACAGACAAATATAAATATTCACACAGAGATAACAGGCAAATAGAAATATTCACACAGAGATGACAGACAAATATAAATATTCACACAGAGATAACAGACAAATATAAATATTCACACAGAGATAACAGGCAAATAGAAATATTCACACAGAGATAACAGACAAATATAAATATTCACACAGAGATAGCAGGCAAATATAAATATTCACACAGAGATAGCAGGCAAATATAAATATTCACACAGAGATAGCAGGCAAATATAAATATTCACACATAGATAACAGACAAATATAAATATTCACACAGAGATAACAGACAAATATAAATATTCACACAGAGATAAAAGCAGATAGAAATAGCCGGTACTTCTGAACTTTTTTTCTGAAAAAAATGGTAACTGGACATTAATTATTTCGCCCTGTAGAAGGAGTAATGTAAATAAATCAAGACACTAAATTTCTTGTTTACGTACATGTATATTATCGGTGTTAATCATTCAAATATAATAATTCCAAACACGCAACTTTTTAGCCTTGAATTGCTTACAGAAGTGGAATAATCTCGGAATCTCTAAAATCATAAATACAGACAGGAACTCATTCAGGATCTCTCAAATTGGGAGAACAAGAAAACATAAAAACACTGGCTGTTGTGTGTAGAAATGTGAGTGTACCCTGAGTTTGTCTTTGCTGTATGATGGACGCATATCATCAAAAGTACTTATTTTTTTTTTATGGAAAGTCCATAATATTTATTTCTTTTTGCGTGTTGTCTCGACTGTTGCAGATTGAAAGCAGTGTTGAACAGGTAAGTTATGTGACCTAGATGCCGAGTGACAGTGTTGAACAGGTAAGTTATGTGACCTAGATGCCGAGTGACAGTGTTGAACAGGTAAGTTATGTGACCTAGATGCCGAGTGACATTGTTGAACAGGTAAGTTATGTGACCTAGATGCCGAGTGACAGTGTTGAACAGGTAAGTTATGTGACCTAGATGCCGAGTGACAGTGTTGAACAGGTAATTTATGTCACCTAGATGCCGAGTGACAGTGTTGAGCAGGTAAGTTATGTGACCTAGATGCCGAGTGACAGTGTTGAACAGGTAAGTTATGTGACCTAGATGCCGAGTGACAGTGTTGAGCAGGTAAGTTATGTGACCTAGATGCCGAGTGACAGTGTTGAGCAGGTAAGTTATGTGACCTAGATGCCGAGTGACAGTGTTGAGCAGGTAAGTTATGTGACCTAGATGCCGAGTGACAGTAAATAGTCAATGGTCCAAATTGTGTGTGTGTGTGCTATCAAAGTCATCATCATCACGTGCCATACCGGTTGGCGTAGGCGATCATGTCCTTCCACAATCTTCTATCTACAGTGCATCGTATCAGTTCTGTTGTTGACTGTTTCCCATACCATGACACCAAGCTATCCAGTACTTCTATCTTTGTCTTCCGCGATCTTTCTTTCGTTTTATTTTGCCAGTTGTAACCAAGTATTCCAACTTCCCTCTTCTCATGATGTGCCCGAAAAGTGTTGATTGTTTATTTCTGATGTTTTTTAGGAGCTGCCTTTTTATGTTGGCCTCTTTTAGAACTTCTTCATTTATCTTTTTAGCTGTCCAGGGAACTTTCAACATTCTTCTGAGAAATCCAATATCTGGCCTCTAATCGTCTTTTCAGTTGTTTGTCTACTGTCCATGATTCGCTTCCATAGGTCAGAATTGGTTCTATATAGCACCGATTAACTTTCTTTCTCACTTCTATTGACATAGATTTGTTGCATAAGATATTTTTCATTTTTTAAAATGCTATTTAGGCCTGAGCTATTCTGCTTTTTATATCCGTAGTGCATCTTCCACCTAATGTTATTATTGTGCCCAATATTTCAAACGTTGCACTTGTTTCAAATTTGTCCTTTTTATTTTTATGCTGCATGCTGGTGATGATTGTTTCTTCGATATGACCATTATTTCTGTTTTCTTACTATTCAGACTGAGATCTTTCTTGTTGCTTTATTCTACTATTATGACTATCATTTCTTATAGTTCATTCTCTGTCTCTGCTATTAAGACTGTGTCATCTGTATATCGCAACATCAAAGTCATGGATTGTAATATTTATCAATTCAAGCTAAAACAGACAACCGCGTACTAAATTTTGGAACCCAGTTATCTATATCAGGGTCCGGCTATGGTTCAGTGGTGGTAAGTGAACTGGGCTACTAATTTGATGATGTAGTTGTTGTTATGAATTCAACGGTCAGTGAGGTGTCGCCATTCCACCCATGTACCTGATATCATATCTAAATATGGTAAATAAACAAAACAAACCCTAGCAATCAGACTAGCTGATGAGGAGATAGACATTGCCTGCATCCAAGAAACTCACCTTAATCCTTAGCATAGATTTATGATTAGAGGTTATCAAACATTTAGACAGGACAGGGAAGGTCACATGGGTGGAATTCTTATAACGTCCAGAGAGTAGTCATTCAGTGGATACCATCACACTGTAATGTACACGGGGACGAATTCGCAGACAAATTAGCTAAAGAGGGAGGGAGATTACCACAAGAGAACCATCCGCTCAGTTATGATGATGCCAAATCCATCCTCAAAGGCCAGTTCCATGAAAAATGGAAACGAGAACACCCAAAGCATAACGAGAGTGACGGATACCACCAACTATCAAGGAGGGATCAAGTCACCATACTTCGCCTACGCACTGGCCACAATAGAATGAGAAACCACATGTTCACCAAATTCAAAATAGGTACAACCAGCCTATACCACTGTACACTGGACAATATGACTTCAAAACATCTTTTACAGGATTACACCAGTACACAGACCTGAGAAGAGTAATGTGGTCCACACCCACCTCCCTGGAAGAGAAACTATATGGGGCAATCGAATCACTTAAACAGACAGCTGACTTCATGACTTCATATATATATATCTGCATATATTTCTGAGTTCCCATTAGGTCTGTACTAAGGTGTTCATTTTATCAGATCTTTGAGACATTAGAATCGCTGTGATGCCAGCCAGTGAGCTATGGACAGTCAAACAGGATATATTCGGATGTTTCATGTGGGTGTTCACGTAGCGAACATGTTGAAACTTGTATTATAGTGATGTGGTTGTAGTAGTGGTGTGGTTGTTCAGTGATGTGGTTGTTCAGTGGTGTGGTTGTTCAGTGGTGTGGTTGTTCAGTGGTGTGGTTGTTCAGTGGTGTGGTTGTTCAATGGTGTGGTTGTTCAGTGGTGTGGTTGTACATGCCGAGTTATAAATCTAAAAATGCTGGTACGGTCTCTTCCTGTTTAGATTGTTATTGTTGTTGTGGTGTTTGACATTGTTGGGTATTTAAAAAGTTCTCTCTCTGTTTTTTTCCCATTGCCCATCCAATCAATCTACTCTACTATTTCCCCATTGCCCATCCAATCAATCTACTCTACTATTTCCCCATTGCCCATCCAATCAATCTACTCTACTATTTCCCCATTGCCCATCAAATCAATCTACTCTACTATTTCCCCATTGCCCAGTCAATCAATCTACTCTACTATTTCCCCATTGCCCATCCAATCAATCTACTCTACTATTTCCCCATTGCCCATCCAATCAATCTACTCTACTATTGGAGTTTATTATTTGTTTGTTTGTGTTTATAATGAGATGTTGGTGTTAAATTGTGTCTGTCTGGACCCTCCATTCGCTAATGTGTATGCCCAGTCATTTCCTGGTGTATTGGAGTGTCCTGGAATGAGGATTGATATATTGCATTGTTTAAAATGAAGTTCTCGTGTCTATGGTGCGATGTTTGAGTTCTGGTTTAATTTTTGTTTTTAATTTCTAGCGCTTGCAGAGCTGATTTTGAATCAGCAAGTAAGACTATATTTGTTATATTTGATGGCATTATATCAAGAACAGTATTCAGATGTTACACTGCTGTTTCCATGGCTGTTACCTTTGCTTTCTAATTGTTGCAGACATTCTCACATTGTTCTTCTGCTGTTCCGTCTAGATAATGTATTAAAAATCCATGTCCAGCTTTGAAAGGTGGTGACTGCACATTCACACGTATGCAGTTGTCTGTATAAGAATCGATGACTTTTCTTACATCGGTGGTCATTGATAGTAATTTTGCGGTTTTTTTTTCTGTTCTGTCCTACACATCTGGGTTCCTGTAAAGTGAATTTGGTCATATAGCTTTCATGGCTTACTATAGTGGTTGTATCACTCCTCATCTCTAACGATTATACATTATAGTGGTTGCATCTCTCCTCATCTCTAACGATTATACACTATAGTGGTTGTATCACTCCTCATCTCTAACGATTATACATTATAGTGGTTGTATCACTCCTCATCTCTGACGATTATACATTATAGTGGTTGTATCACTCCTCATCTCTAACGATTATACATTATAGTGGTTGTATCACTCCTCATCTCTAACGATTATACATTATAGCGGTTGTATCACTCCTCATCTCTAACGATTATACATTATAGCGGTTGTATCACTCCTCATCTCGCATTCGGAATGTACCGCATAGTGCCATTGCTTAGTCATGGTGTGCTGTTTTGTATCTTGTGCAGTAACCTGTTGGTTGTTTTGTTACATGCTAGAAGCGAGCTACAATGTTACAAGATAGAGCGGAGATAACCTGTTGGTTGTTTTGTTACATGCTAGAAGCGAGCTACAATGTTACAAGATAGAGCGGAGATAACCTGTTGGTTGTTTTGTTACATGCTAGAAGCGAGCTACAATGTTACAAGATAGAGCGGAGATAACCTGTTGCTTGTTTTGTTACATGCTAGAAGCGAGCTACAATGTTACAAGATAGAGCGGAGATAACCTGTTGGTTGTTTTGGTACATGCTAGAAGCGAGCTACAATGTTAAAAATAGAGCGGAGATAACCTGTTGCTTGTTTTGTTACATGCTAGAAGCGAGCTACAATGTTACAAGATAAAGCGGAGATAACCTGTTGCTTGTTTTGTTAGATGCTAGAAGCGAGCTACAATGTTACAAGATAGAGCGGAGATAACCTGTTGGTTGTTTTGTTACATGCTAGAAGCGAGCTACAATGTTACAAGATAGAGCGGAGATAACCTGTTGCTTGTTTTGTTACATGCTAGAAGCGAGCTACAATGTTACAAGATAGAGCGGAGATACCTGTTGGTTGTTTTGTTACATGCTAGAAGCGAGCTACAATGTTACAAGATAGAGCGGAGATAACCTGTTGGTTGTTTTGTTACATGCTAGAAGCGAGCTACAATGTTACAAGATAGAGCGGAGATAACCTGTTGCTTGTTTTGTTACATGCTAGAAGCGAGCTACAATGTTACAAGATAGAGCAGAGATAACCTGTTGCTTGTTTTGTTACATGCTAGAAGCGAGCTACAATGTTACAAGATAGAGCGGAGATAACCTGTTGCTTGTTTTGTTACATGCTAGAAGCGAGCTACAATGTTACAAGATAGAGCGGAGGTAACTGTTGCTTGTTTTGTTACATGCTAGAAGCGAGCTACAATGTTACAAGATAGAGCGGTGATAACCTGTTGGTTGTTTTGTTACATGCTAGAAGCGAGCTACAATGTTACAAGATAGAGCGGAGATAACCTGTTGGTTGTTTTGTTACATGCTAGAAGCGAGCTACAATGTTACAAGATAGAGCGGAGATAACCTTTTGGTTGTTTTGTTACATGCTAGAAGCGAGCTATAATGTTACAAAATAGAGCGGAGATAACCTGTTGATTGTTTTGTTACATGCTAGAAGCGAGCTACAATGTTACAAGATGGAGATAACCTGTTGCTTGTTTTGTTACATGCTAGAAGCGAGCTACAATGTTACAAGATAGAGCGGAGATAACCTGTTGGTTGTTTTGTTACATGCTAGAAGCGAGCTACAATGTTACAAGATAGAGCGGAGATAACCTGTTGGTTGTTTTGTTACATGCTAGAAGCGAGCTACAATGTTACAAGATAGAGCGGAGATAACCTGTTGGTTGTTTTGTTACATGCAAGAAGCGAGCTACAATGTTACAAGATAGAGCGGAGATAACCTGTTGGTTGTTTTGTTACATGCTAGAAGCGAGCTACAATGTTACAAGATAGAGCGGAGATAACCTGTTGGTTGTTTTGTTACATGCAAGAAGCGAGCTACAATGTTACAAGATAGAGCGGAGATAACTTTTTGCTTGTTTTGTTACATGCTAGAAGCGAGCTACAATGTTACAAGATAGAGCGGAGATAACCTGTTGGTTGTTTTGTTACATGCTAGAAGCGAGCTACAATGTTACAAGATAGAGCGGAGATAACCTGTTGGTTGTTTTGTTACATGCTAGAAGCGAGCTATAATGTTACAAAATAGAGCGGAGATAACCTGTTGGTTGTTTTGTTACATGCTAGAAGCGAGCTACAATGTTACAAGATAGAGCGGAGATAACCTGTTGGTTGTTTTGTTACATGCTAGAAGCGAGATACATTGTTACAAGATAGAGCGGAGATAACCTGTTGGTTGTTTTGTTACATGCTAGAAGCGAGCTACAATGTTACAAGATAGAGCGGAGATAACCTGTTGGTTGTTTTGTTACATGCTAGAAGCGAGCTACAATGTTACAAGATAGAGCGGAGATAACCTGTTGGTTGTTTTGTTACATGCTAGAAGCGAGCTACAATGTTACAAGATAGAGCGGAGATAACCTGTTGGTTGTTTTGTTACATGCTAGAAGCGAGCTACAATGTTACAAGATAGAGCGGAGATAACCTGTTGGTTGTTTTGTTACATGCTAGAAGCGAGCTACAATGTTACAAGATAGAGCGGAGATAACCTGTTGGTTGTTTTGTTACATGCTAGAAGCGAGCTACAATGTTACAAGATAGAGCGGAGATAACCTGTTGTTTGCTTTGTTACATGCTAGAAGCGAGCTACAATGTTACAAGATAGAGCGGAGATAACCTGTTGGTTGTTTTGTTACATGCTAGAAGCGAGCTACAATGTTACAAGATAGAGCGGAGATAACCTGTTGCTTGTTTTGTTACATGCTAGAAGCGAGCTACAATGTTACAAGATAGAGCGGAGATAACTTTTTGCTTGTTTTGTTACATGCTAGAAGCGAGCTACAATGTTACAAGATAGAGCGGAGATAACCTGTTGCTTGTTTTGTTACATGCTAGAAGCGAGCTAAAATGTTACAAGATAGAGCGGAGATAACCTGTTGCTTGTTTTGTTACATGCTAGAAGCGAGCTACAATGTTACAAGATAGAGCGGAGATAACCTGTTGGTTGTTTTGTTACATGCTAGAAGCGAGCTACAATGCTACAAGATAGAGCGGAGATAACCTGTTGGTTGTTTTGTTACATGCTAGAAGCGAGCTACAATGTTACAAGATAGAGCGGAGATAACCTGTTGGTTGTTTTGTTACATACTAGAAGCGAGCTACAATGTTACAAGATAGAGCTGAGATAACTTTTTGCTTGTTTTGTTACATGCTAGAAGCGAGCTACAATGTTACAAGATAGAGCGGAGATAACCTGTTGCTTGTTTTGTTACATGCTAGAAGCGAGCTACAATGTTACAAGATAGAGCGGAGATAACCTGTTGGTTGTTTTGTTACATGCTAGAAGCGAGCTACAATGTTACAAGATAGAGCGGAGATAACCTGTTGGTTGTTTTGTTACATGCTAGAAGCGAGCTACAATGTTACAAGATAGAGCGGAGATAACCTGTTGCTTGTTTTGTTACATGCTAGAAGCGAGCTACAATGTTACAAGATAGAGCGGAGATAACTGTTGCATGTTTTGTTACATGCTAGAAGCGAGCTACAATGTTACAAGATAGAGCGGAGATAACCTGTTGGTTGTTTTGTTACATGCTAGAAGCGAGCTACAATGTTACAAGATAGAGCGGAGATAACCTGTTGGTTGTTTTGTTACATGCTAGAAGCGAGCTACAATGTTACAAGATAGAGCGGAGATAACCTGTTGCTTGTTTTGTTATATGCTAGAAGCGAGCTACAATGTTACAAGATAGAGCGGAGATAACCTGTTGCTTGTTTTGTTACATGCTAGAAGCGAGCTACAATGTTACAAGATAGAGCGGAGATAACTGTTGCTTGTTTTGTTACATGCTAGAAGCGAGCTACAATGTTACAAGATAGAGCGGTGATAACCTGTTGGTTGTTTTGTTACATGCTAGAAGCGAGCTACAATGTTACAAGATAGAGCGGAGATAACCTGTTGGTTGTTTTGTTACATGCTAGAAGCGAGCTACAATGTTACAAGATAGAGCGGAGATAACCTGTTGGTTGTTTTGTTACATGCTAGAAGCGAGCTACAATGTTACAAGATAGAGCGGAGATAACCTGTTGGTTGTTTTGTTACATGCTAGAAGCGAGCTACAATGTTACAAGATAGAGCGGAGATAACCTGTTGGTTGTTTTGTTACATGCTAGAAGCGAGCTACAATGTTACAAGATAGAGCGGAGATAACCTGTTGGTTGTTTTGTTACATGCTAGAAGCGAGCTACAATGTTACAAGATAGAGCGGAGATAACCTGTTGGTTGTTTTGTTACATGCTAGAAGCGAGCTACAATGTTACAAGATAGAGCGGAGATACATAACCCAGATTGAGATTTCTAACATATGGTTTTCGTCTGCTCTCCATGACGTACTCATCATCATCATCATCATCATCATCATCATCATCATCATCATCATCATCATCATCATCAAGTGCCATCTCCGCAACGAAGATTGGCTACCATGGAACGCCATTCTGCTCTGTCTCTTGCTTTGATGGTGCAGGTTGTCACAGGTTTATTTGTCCATCTTTTGATGTTATTTGTCCATGTTAGTTTTGGTCTGCCTCTACATCTTTTACTCTACATTTTCCCCTCCAAAATTACTATTAGTAGGCTGTTGTGTCTTTTAACATGGCCCAAAAATCGCATTTGTCTTGTTTGAATTGTGTTTAGTAGTTCTCTTTTCATTTTTATTTGTTTTAAGAATTCATCGTTTGTTTTCTTTTAGATGTACTACAAAGCCTTTTCATCAGTTGTAGTCTTTGTGTTGCCTTCTTAGTCAGGTTTTCTACGTGTTTCTTCAGGTTCAGTTGTCGGTCAAGTCGTTCTTCCAAGTATATGAGATGCTTCTATTTTTGTTGAATTTTCTGTTGGAGGTTTAAGGTTAACGTTAGTTACGTTCTTATCTGTTTTGGTCTTGTTATGATCGACTTCCACGGTAGTTAGTTACGTTCTTATTTGTTTTGGTCTTGTTATGATCGACTTCCACGGTAGTTAGTTACGTTCTTATCTGTTTTGGTCTTGTTATGATCGACTTCCACGGTAGTTAGTTACGTTCTTATCTGTTTTGGTCTTGTTATGATCGACTTCCACGGTAGTTAGTTATGTTCTTATCTGTTTTGGTCTTGTTATGATCGACTTCCACGGTAGTTAGTTACGTTCTTATCTGTTTTGGTCTTGTTATGATCGACTTCCACGGTAGTTAGTTACGTTCTTATCTGTTTTGGTCTTGTTATGATCGACTTCCACGGTAGTTAGTTACGTTCTTATCTGTTTTGGTCTTGTTATGATCGACTTCCACGGTAGTTAGTTACGTTCTTATCTGTTTTGGTCTTGTTATGATCGACTTCCACGGTAGTTAGTTACGTTCTTATTTGTTTTTGTCTTGTTATGATCGACTTCCACGGTAGTTAGTTACGTTCTTATCTGTTTTGGTCTTGTTATGATCGACTTCCACGGTAGAGTTTGATCCTAATTGATAGCTCTATATTTATTAAAGTCTTAATTGGGTATTCCTCTGTGTTACCGGGGCCTCATTATGTGGCAAGAAAAGAATAGTGACACTGTGACCTTCCAGGCAAGTCGGAAGAGGCGACTAAGGAGATTGATTGATAGACTGACAAGCTGTCATTGTAAAAAGTATTGTTATGGAAACAGCGCCATATATTTTAGAGCAGTGATCTCTGCAATATGTGCCATTTTGACAGGCAATTTTTCTGTTTTTGTGATTGTGGTTCTGTCCCATGTGCCGTCTTCGGCTCGAAAGGACAATAGATAGAGATTGAAGTGGGTATCTGGGAGCCGCGATAGCTTAATGGTTAGTGAACTGGACTACACAGGACAAGAGGTAGGGTTCGATCCTAATCGACGGCTTACGGGTTCACCTAGCCTTTAATGGGTACCAGATTTGTTTCTGGGAAAGTAAAGCGGCACGGAAGTAATACCGACCACATTACTCCAAAAATCATGTGCCGAAGGTCTGTAAAATTTATGGTCACTAACACCATATTCCGGTTGTATCCAAAATTGACGAATTATTTTTCCCCGGCTTGGTATAGAACCGTTGATCAGAGGTTTAACAAGCTGCTATCGTAAAAACGATTTTGTTAATGAAACGTATTATCTTCAGTAATAAAGAAAAGACGATGGTCATATGTTGGACATGTGATGAGAAGAAATAATAACCGATTAGCAAATCAAGCTATCATGTGGGAAACAACAGGTAAGAGAAAAAGAGGAAGACCCAGAGGGACACTGAGAAGAACATTGATGAGAGAGGCAACAGCAGCAGGAATCTGCTGCCTCGATGAAATAGAGCTGCTTGCACAAATCAGAGACAAATGGCGAGATTTGATAAAATATCTTTAAAAGAAATGAAAACTGCTGGAACAAAAATTCAGATGAAGGAGTATCTTGGTCTACGCCCTATGGGCCGGCTACGGCTCGAAAGGTCAATAGAATAGAAACACCATATTCCCTAAATGCTACTTGGCGGACTGTCGTACTTTACTTAAGTGGGTATCTGTCTGCGTGGGAAAGTTGAGCGACCTGAATTGGTGCCGACCATAACACCCATGCAATGTGTCGTTGGTCACTCAAACATATCGGCATATCTCCTTTATGAATTTAGGAGCGGAAGGAACTAGTTTGTCCCCGTTATCTGAGGAGTCATGTTCATAGTTCCCCATAAGATAAAACGCTCGCGAAAACCACTTCCCAGTGAATTTACAACGATCGGAAATTCCTTAAATAGGGGGTCAGAAAATTAGGTAATCTGATCATCAGAAGTTTAGCCGCTAGCAAGTGTTTAACCCTTACGTTTCTTGTCGCTCAAGGATGGCGGGCCCGCCATGGTCACAGTTGCAAGGCTTCGTCCTTCTGGTGCATTAAACCTGGAGGTCCACAAAGGTTTAAAATGTAATAGAAGTGACTCTTCCATAATGTGATAGAAATGATTCTTCCATAATGTGATAGAAATGATTCTTCCATAATGTGATAGAAATGACTCTTCCATAATGTAATAGAAATGATTCTTCCATAATGTGATAGAAGTGACTCTTCCATAATGTAATAGAAATGATTCTTCCATAATGTGAAAGAAATGACTCTTCCTTTATGTGATAGAAGTGACTCTTCCATAATGTGATAGAAATGAGTCTTCCATAATATGACAGAAGTGACTCTTTCATAATGTGATAGAAATGAATCTTCCGTAATGTGATAGAAGAGACTCTTCCATAATGTGATAGAAGTGAATCTTCCATAATGTAGTAGAAGTGACTCTTCAATAATGTGGTAGAAATGACTCTTCCATAAAGTGAGAGAGGTGAATCTTCCATAGTGTGATATAAATGACTTTTCCATAATGTGAATAAAGTGACTCTTCCATAATATGTTTGAAGTGACTCTTTCATAATGTGATAGAAGTGAATCTTCCATAATGTGATAGAAGTGACTCTTCCATAATATGATAGAAGTGACTCTTCCATAATGTGACAGAAATTAATCTTCCATAATGTGATAGAAGTGGCTCTTCCATAATATGATAGAAGTGACTCTTCCATAATGTGATAGAAGTGACTCTTCCATAATGTGATAGAAGTGACTCTTCAATAATGTGATAGAAGTGACTCTTCCATAATGTGATAGAAGTGACTCTTCCATAATGTGATAGAAGTGACTCTTCAGTAATATAATACTAGCCACCTATAGTAATTCATTATGATTTCAATTTCATGTTTCTGACATAGTGCCACAATTTTTATGTGTGTGCAGATGTAGTTTAAAAATACAATGCAATATTTGTGGCCGATGATTAGACATGTATAATACAAATATGTGATCTAATTATCGGGATCGCCCATGCGCTACCGGGGCCTGAAAGGGGAGTAAAGAATAGTGGCGCTGTACCCTACCAGGCATGTTCGTAAGAGGCGAGAAAGGAGGGTTGGGCATGGGACTGGCTATCCCTTAAAAAAAATAAGCCGAAAAAACTTCACAAACATGGACAAGTCAAAGAGAGAAAAAGTTAATCCGCCACCCAGGAAAGAGAAGGGCTCTCTGTCTAAGAGATACATGACGCAAGCCGGAGAAAGCCGAAAGGAGTCCGGGTTGCCGACTCACCCTTTGTCTACCAGGAAATCCTCCAGAATTGGCACCTGGAATGTTCGTACTCTAAACGAACAAGGAAAAGCTGCACAGGTAAAAACAGAAATGACAAAAGAGATACAGCGAAGACGATGGCGCTGGATAGGACACACACTACGGAAGTCAACTGAGAGTATTACACAAGAGGCCCATTTTTGGAATCCCCAGAGGAAAAGACAAAGAGAAAGTCCAAGGAATTCTTGGAGAAGACAGATAGAAGCAGAGATGAAGATGATGGGGAAGACATTGAATGATCTTAGTAGAATGGCAAAAAACAGAACGACTTGGAAAGTGTTTGTTGAGGACCTATGCTCCACTGTCGGTCAGGTCGGGTAATTTTACCGGCTACTGTATGCAGCAAACAGTACAACCTGTGGCTGCCCTGCTGCCTTGCAGGTAAGCTCGGGAGAGTAAAAGGCTAAGGGAGGGTACCCCGACGTAAAACAACCCCACTGCCTTGTGGGTGAGACTTTTTAGCCAAAGGCTAGCGGAGTCAATCGTAAACAAACCGACGGAAGGCAACAGAAAACCACCGTCGTAATTTCTTTGTATAATCATGAATCGCCACAACATTAGATATAACGACAACAACATTAAGGGGGGTTCCCATGGAAAACCCTCGTTCGGGTGGGGATATCATGTGCTACAGGTGATACCCTATCGTCATCAAGCTACTGTAAGCAAAATAAAGATTAAACAAACTGAAGATAGGTACTTTGAAAATTAAGAACACTCATGCAGAAGGGTAAACTAGAAAATGTCATACAAGAAATGAAAAGAATGGGCTTACAATTACTGGGACTTTGCGAAATGAGATACACCGGATCAGAGGAGATATATTCTGATAAACATAGAATAATATATTCTGGAGGTACTGTACACCAAAGAGGAGTAGGTATCATCTTGGATGCAGAAAGTTCAAGAACAGTGAAAGGCTTTTACCCAATATCTAACAGAGTCCTTTTAGTGAAATTGAATGGAAAGCCAATAGACATAAATCGTATACAAGTTTATGCACCAACAGCAGACAGTCTAGAGGAAACTATTGATAAATTTTACGACGAGTTAAATGAGGCACTTCACAAATGCAAACCACATGAAAACATCATAGTTCTAGGGGATTTTAACGCAAAAGTAGGAAAGGAAAGAGTTGAGGAAGTAGTTGGTCATTATGGCTTAGGCAAGAGGAATGAAAGAGGTGAGAAACTTATTGACTGGGCAAGAACACAACATGATGATAGGAAACACCTGGTTTAAGCAACATCTAAGACGTCTGTGGACATGGACAAGTCCAGGGGACAATGCACGTAATCAAATTGATTATATAATGATAAGCAATAGATTTAGAAACAGTCTGGTGTGTGTGAAAACTAGACCAAGGGCAGATTGCAATAGTGATCATGTACCAGTTGTGGGAAAGATTAGAGTAAAATTAAAAAAGAACAAAACGAGCCTCAGTTAACATAAAGTTAAATTTAGATTTACTAAAATCAGACAAGAAGCTGCAAGACAAATATAAAATCACAATTCAGAACCGGTACAATGCAATAGAGATGATACAAAGCATTGATGAACAGTGGGCAATGCTAAAAGAATCAATGCAACAAACATCACAAGAGTTCATACCACCAGTGAGGACAAATTCACGGAAGCAATAGATGACAGATGATATTTTGCAGCTAATGGATACAATAAGAAGAAATAAAGAAAATAAAGATGAGTATAAGAGATTAAATAAAGAAATTGTAGTAAAATGTAATGATGCAAAAGAAGCATGGTTAAAAGAGAGATGCAAAGAAATCGAATTGCAACAAAAAGGAGATGCTAAAGCTATATACAAACAAATAATTGAGGAATTAACAGGAAGAAAAACGCAATCAAAAACTGGATGTTTAAGATCAAAGAAAGGAGAACTGTTGATTGATCAAGAAAACATAAGGGAACGATGGACAGAATGCATTAAGGATCTTTATAATGATGAACGAACGGAAGTAAATATTAAGGATAATGGAGAAGGACCAGAAATACTCAGAGAAGAAGTGAAAGACGCATTGCGCAATATGAAAGCAGGCAAAGCTTCTGGACCAGATAATATAACTAAAGAAGAGATTGAAGCCATGGGTGATTTTGGAATGGAATTAATAACAAAAATATTGAATGATAGCTACAACAGCGGATATATACCAGACGACATACTCAAATCAATATTCATAGGCCTACCAAAGAAATCGGGTGCGATTGAATGCGATGATCATCGCACAATAAGCCTTATGAGTCATATGACTAAGATATTACTAAGAATCATCATGCGAAGAGTGCGAAGCAAAATCAGTCTAGAAATTAGCGATGAACAGTGTGGTTTTGTTAGAGATAAAGGAACAAGCAATGCCATTTATATCATAAGATCTTTAGTAGAAAGAGCCATAGAGGTGAAAACAGATCTATACCTATGTTTCATAGATTACACCAAGGCATTTGACAAAGTAAAGCACCAAGAAATAATCAACATTTTAGAAAGCATAAACATAGACAGCAAAGATCTAAGAATAATAAAGAACATGTACTGGCAACAAACAGCGGCCATAAGAACTGGAAACCAATTGGGTATGTTTCAACAAATAAAACAGGGTGTTAGACAAGGTTGTGTGCTGTCACCAGATTGGTTTAATATTTATAGTGAGATTATTTTAAGATCCATAAGGGGCATGCCTAGAATAACAATTGGAGGTCATAATATAAATATTCTATGGTATGCTGACGATACAGTATTAATCGCTAAGAGTGAAAATGAGTTACAAGAAATGTTGGACATTGTAGTGAAAGAAAGCAAAAATAAAGGACTCAGCCTTAATAGCAAAAAGACAGAGGTAATAGTAACAACAAAGAAAAAGACATCACCTCAGTGCAAAATAAAGACAAGTTGAACACTATTAAAACAGGTAAATGAATTTAAATATTTGGGAACTTTGTTAACCTCAGACGGAAGATGTACAAAAGAGGTGAGATGTAGAATGGCTCAGGCAAAAGCAGCTTTCCAAAAAATGAGGAAAATACTATGCAATCCATTTTTGACAATAGAAACAAGGAAAAGAAAGAGTTCTTAAATGTTAAGTAGAGCGAGTCTTAACATATGGATGCGAATCATGGACAATAGGACAACAGACAAGAAAATCACTGGAGTCTATAGAAATGTGGTTTTACAGAAGAATGTTGAGAATACCATGGACAGCTAAGAATAGTAATTAAGAGGTTCTGAGAAAGGTCAAACCAAAAAGAGAGCTAATTTCCAATGTTAGGAAGAGACAATCATCATTTTTTGGTCATGTAATGAGAAGAGAACAACTTGAAAATATTTTAACAACTGGAACAATTGAGGGACGAAGAGATAGAAGGAATCAAAGAGAAAAAATAACAGACAGCTTAAGAGAATGGCTTGGCAGAAGGTCAACAACAGAAATGATAAATAGCTGCCGAAATCGAATGTTGTGGAGAGACATGATCACCTACGCCACTACCTCGGTACTTGATGATGATGATGCTCCACTGGGAGCTAAAAAGGTAGAGAAGAATTATCGGGGCATATATTAATGTCCGTTTCTTTATTCCGTCATTGACCTCATAATATTTCTACGCAACTCTTTCAGGTCGTTGAAATTGACAGCATGGTAAGAATAGATGTGCGAGATTTTGAATGACTCTAAATAATTACACATTAAATTTGACGATTTCATTATATTTCTGTGTTTGTGTTTATTAATTACAGTTGACTAACTCATTCGTTTATTGTTATTTCCGAAAAAAAAGCTTCTTATATCACTCTATAACCCTCAACAAAAAATACCAATGAGGAAGTTCTCAAACTAAACAAAAAGGCAGCTCTTAAGAAACATCAGAAAGAAACAATGAACATTTTTGGGCACATCATGAGAAGACGAAAGTTGGAATACTTGGTTACAGCTGGAAGAATAAAAGGAAAGAGAGATCGCGAGCGACAAAGAGAGAAAATACTGGATAGCTTGGTGTCATGGCATGAAAAACAATCAACAACAGAACTCATACGATGTACTGTAGATAGGAGATTGTGGAGGGATATGATCGCCTACGCCAACCGGTTTAGCACATGCTGATGATGATAACCCTCTATTTTATTAGCTTTATAAAATGTTCACCGTTAATCTCTTTGAAATCACGCAGTCAAACAATCCAGTGCATATCTACACCACTATAGTCTACCTCTATATCTCTCACGTCTCTTATTGCTTTTTTTTTCTTATTGCAAATAAGTACTTCAACCGGTCTCTTCTCCACACATACTCTATAATTCTAAATGAACTTTTGTGGTTATCAATCATCATCATCATGTACCGGGCCTGCTGGTGTAGGTGATCATGTCTCTTCTCCACACATACTCTATAATTCTAAATGAACTTTTGTGGTTATCAATCATCATCATCATGTACCGGGCCTGCTGGTGTAGGTGATCATGTCTCTTCTCCACATATACTCTATAATTCTAAATGAACTTTTGTGGTTATCAATCATCATCATCATGTACCGGGCCTGCTGGTGTAGGTGATCATGTCTCTTCTCCACACATACTCTATAATTCTAAATGAACTTTTGTGGTTATCAATCATCATCATCATGTACCGGGCCTGCTGGTGTAGGTGATCATGTCTCTTCTCCACACATACTCTATAATTCTAAATGAACTTTTGTGGTTATCAATCATCATCATCATGTACCGGGCCTGCTGGTGTAGGTGATCATGTCTCTTCTCCACACATACTCTATAATTCTAAATGAACTTTTGTGGTTATCAATCATCATCATCATGTACCGGGCCTGCTGGTGTAGGTGATCATGTCTCTTCTCCACACATACTCTATAATTCTAAATGAACTTTTGTGGTTATCAATCATCATCATCATGTACCGGGCCTGCTGGTGTAGGTGATCATGTCTCTTTTCCACACATACTCTATAATTTTAAATGAACTTTTGTGGTTATCAATCATCATCATCATGTACCGGGCCTGCTGGTGTAGGTGATCATGTCTCTTCACAACTTTCGATCTCGATAGTTATTTATCATTTCTGTTGTTGACCTTCTCCCAAGCCATTCTCTTAAACTGGTTTTTCTTCTCTTTGCTTCCCTCTATCTCTTCGTCCCTCAAATTTTCCAGTTGTTACAATATATCCCAGTTGTTCCCTTCTCATTACATGGTCAAAAAATGATGATTGTTTCTTCCTAATATTGGAAATTAGCTCTCATTTTGCTTTGACCTCTCTCAGAACATCTTCATTACTCGTCTTAGCTGTCCGTGGTTTTCTAAACATTCTACTGTAAAACTACATTTCTACAGACTCCAGTTATTTTCTTGTCTGTTGTCCTATTCCTCATGATTCACATCCATATGTTAATACTGGCTCTACATAACATTTACGAACTCGTTTTCTTGTTTCTATTGTCAAAAATGGATTTCACAGTATCCTCCTCATTATTTTGAAAGCTGCTTTTGCCTGAGTTATCTACCATCTGAGACAGCCTGACTCAGTCTGATTACCTTGCTTGTCTAACTCCAGATATTGATCATTAGTTATCACCTTGAAGTTAGATAACTCTGGGTGATAAAGTTCTTTCTTTATTGGATATTCCCTTCTCTAGATGGCGTTGAGAACAGAATTATCTTACAATAAAGTAGATGATGCTGCAAACTTTTCACTTTTTCAAACGGAAAAAGTAGTCTACGAATTCTTTATATATGTAATGTAACCATTCATGACACCATGACCTCTTCACTTTGAACCCACAGTCCGTAGGTGGTACATGGTAGGTGCTGCTTCGTAAAGTCATCTGAAAATACATAGAGGAAAACACAAAACTGAGAAGCCTTTTAAAACTGTGATGTTTTTGTTGTGATATATGCTACATGTGGACATTTAAATCATCACCATTAAAAGTGAATCGGAAGTGAAGAGAATCAGAGAAAATTTGGCACTTAGATCGTAACTTAAAACTTATGAATAACAAATCAACACAGAAGTGGATTAATCAGACTCCATACACTAACGAACATATTTGGAAGGTGATCTGAGTACCTATGGACGTGTCTAACAAGCAGTTAAAATGACCCGTCGACTAAACTAAACTAATTTAAATTCATTCTTCTACTTTTCACTTTTCACTGATACCTAAAAGGTGTCGTGGTTTATATCATTTGTCGTTCTTGAGGTGCACGAACTGTCTGAATTAGTGATTTTCCTTTGTTGTTACATGTCTCTGTCACTGCATCTATCCATCTTCTTCTGGGTCTTCCTCTAGTTCTTTTTCCATGCATTCTCGAGAAGAACGCCCTTGATGTTGATTGGTAAGGGTTCATTAAATTTCATTAATTTTCATAATTTAATTAACATTCTTTAAATTCATTAAATCTCTTTAAAATCAATTGTATACGAAATCGTACATAATAGAAGTCTTATAGATGTGAAGTGTGAGCTGCAGAATTGATTCACACTTCAAATTAGCATATTAATGTAACAACTTACACAAGAGAACAACTTTAAAATGTGATGAGAGTGGCGTTGATGTTGTTCAGATAGGTTGATATGTGACGTTCACATATGGCTGGATATAGGTCTATGTTGATCTTCAATAGTAACTGCCCGACGTTGTTTAGCTGATGAGTATCTGTTATAGTTGACCGTGTCCATTCTGATATGGTAGGCACGGCCGCAGAGCCGTGAGACAGTTTTATATCGGGGAGGCTTACGTGTTTTCTCTTGCATCTATTTTTCTTCTAACTTTGATTTCATTTCACTTTGAAATGATATTCCACAAGTGTATATATCTTCTCTGTGTGGAACGATCATGTTGTCCCTCTTTTTGTTGCTAACAGAGAATCATCTCTAGGAAACTTTGCAGGACAATGTTTACCTCAATGTTGGTCGGTCCGCACCCCTCTTCGTCACTTTTACTTTCTCATACAAAATATTGTTGTAGATGTGATTGTTGTCCATTCTTCTAACGTGTCCCAGGCCTCTTCGCCACTTTTACTTGCTCATAAAAAATGTGGATGCGATTGTTGTCCATTCTTCTAACGTGTCCCAGGCCTCTTCGCCACTTTTACTTTCTCATACAAAATGTAGATGCGATTGTTGTCCATTCTTCTAACGTGTCCCAGGCCTCTTCGCCACTTTTACTTTCTCATACAAAATGTGGATGCGATTGTTGTCCATTCTTCTAACGTGTCCCAGGCCTCTTCGCCACTTTTACTTTCTCATACAAAATGTAGATGTGATTGTTGTCCATTCTTCTAACGTGTCCCAGACCTCTTCGCCACTTTTACTTTCTCATACAAAATGTAGATGTGATTGTTGTCCATTCTTCTAACGTGTCCCAGGCCTCTTCGCCACTTTTACTTTCTCATACAAAATGTGGATGCGATTGTTGTCCATTCTTCTAACATTGTCCCATCCACCTTAATCGTCAACAATTTAGTGATGTCACAATGGATTGACACATTGAATGTAACATGGCATCTGATAATATTTATATACATTTACAAGAATACACGGACGAGAGAAGAAGTAGAAACGTAGCGTACATGTTGTCAGTTGATATAAATGTTGATCTTGTTTATAAACCAAGAATAAAATACCCACATAACTTGTCCAACAAGTGTAATATGTGACGTAACGTGTACTAAGTACAGATCTTGTCGAAACTTAAATCAGGTCTATTATCTTTCAGGGGACATTGACACCAGCTGTAAGTAGATGATCAAGAATATACGTGAACGTGAATAGGGAATCATCAACGTGGCGTTAATGTACGATAATAATTATCAAAATAGTCTGAATGTAAAAAAGGGGTCACCAGATTGGTGTGAGTGCAAAATAAGTGCTCATCAAATTTGCGTGACTGTTAAAAATGTGCTCATCAAAATGGCGTCAGTGTAAAATAAGTGCTCATCAAAATGGCGTCAGTGTAAAATAAGTGCTCATTAAACTGGCATCAGTTTAAAATAAGTGCTCATTAAACTGGCGTGAGTGTAAAATAAGTGCACATTAAACTGGCGTGAGTGTAAAATAAGTGCTCATTAAACTGGCATCAGTTTAAAATAACTGCTCATTAAACTGGTATCAGTTTAAAATAAGTGCTCATTAAACTGGTATCAGTTTTAAAAAAAGTGCTCATCAAAATGGCTTCAGTGTAAAATAAGTGCTCATTAAACTAGTGTGAGTGTAAAATAAGTGCTCATCAAACTGGCGTGAGTGGAAAATAAATGCTCATTAAACTGGAGTGAGTATAAAAAATGTGCTCATCAAACTGGCGTGAATGTAGAATAAGTGCTCATAAAACTGGGATCAGTTTAAAAAAAAGTGCTCATTAAACTGGCGTGAGTGTAAAATAAGTGCTCATTAAACTGTCGCGAGTGTAAAATAAGTGTTCATTAAACCGGCATCAGTTTAAAATAAGTGCTCATTAAACTGGCGCGAGTGTAAAATGAGTGCTCATCAAACTGGCGTGAGTGTAAAATAAATGCTCATTAAACTGGTGTGAGTGTAAAATAAGTGCTGATTAAACTGGCGCGAGTGTAAAATAAGTGCTAATTAAACTGGCGTGAGTGTAAAATAAGTGCTCATTAAACTGGCGAGAGTGTAAAATAAGCGTTCATTAAACTGGATTCAAGTTAAAATAAGTGCTCATTAAACTGGCGTGAGTGTAAAATAAGTGCTCATCAAACTGGAATCAGTTTAAAATAAGTGCTCATCAAACTGGCGTGAGTTTAAAATAAGTGCTCATCAAACTCGCAACAGTTTAAAATAAGTGCTCATTAAAATGGCGTGAGTGTAAAATAAGTGCTCATCAAACTGGCGTGAGTGTAAAATAAGTGCACATTAATATGGTATCACTATAAAATAAGTGCTCATCGACCTGGCGTGAGTGTAAAATAAGGGCCTATTAAAATGGTATCAGTTTAAAATAAGTGCTCATTAAACTGGTATCAGTTTAAAATAAGTGCTCATAAAACTGGTATCAGTTTAAAATAAGTGCTCATCAAACTGGCATCATTTTAAAATAAGTGCTCATTAAACTGGCGTGAGTGTAAAATAAGTGCTCATTAAACTGGCGTGAGTGTAAAATAAGTGCTTATTAAACTGGTGCGAGTGTAAAATAAGTGCTCATTAAACTGGCGTGAGTGTAAAATAAGTGCTCCTTAAACTGGTATTTGTGTTAAATAAATGCTCACCAAACTGGCGTGAGTGTAAAATAAGTGCTCACCAAACTAGCGTGAGTGTAATATACAGATTCATCACACGTGTGAGTGTAAAACAAATGTAGAAATATTTGATGTTTCGTCACTTGTTGCATAAACACCCGTGTCTGATATTTATTCTTGTTTAATGTGATACGTGTTGTTGATGAAGAAATAATGCACGATTTGTTTTTAGTGAATCAAAACTTCAATTCGTTGGCGAATTGATCATGAAGCTCTACAAAGACATGTACGAAATAGCGGTATAAGTGAGACCTGGAAAGTAACTAATGGAAATGAAAATAAAGTAGATATATTTCAAGACAATTGTTTCATAAAATTATTTCGTATACTATCACAATCATACAGCATAAAAATAAATGAAACAAATCTGAAACAAGTGCAACGTTTCAAATACTTGCGCACAATAATAACATCAGATGGGAGATGCACCACAGAAATAAAAAGCAAAATAGATCAGGCCAAAATAGCTTTTCAGAAAATGAAAAATATGATATATGCAACATATCTATGTCAATAAAAATGAGAAAGAGAGTTCATCGGTGCTATATAGAACCAATTCTGACCTATGGAAGCGAATCATGGACAATAGAAAAAACAAATGAAAAGACAATTAGAGGCCACAGAGATTGAATTTCTCAGAAGAATGTTGAAAGTTGCCTGGGCAGCTAGAAAGACCAACGAGAAAGTTCTCAAAGAGGCCAACACAAAAAGGGAGCTCTTAAAAACCATCAGAAAGAAGAAATAAACATTTTTCGGGCACATCATGAGAAGAGGAAAGTTGGAATACTTGGTTACAACTGGCAAATTAAAAGGAAAGAGAGATCGCGGACGACAAAGAGAGAAAATTGTGGATAGCTTGGTGTCATGGCATGGAAAACAGTCAACAACAGAACTGATACGATGCACTGTGGATTTGTGAATATATCATCAGCATCATCATCAAGTACCGAGCCTAGTGGCGTAGGTGATCATGTCTCTCCACAACATTCGATCTCGGCAGCTATTTATCATTTCTGTTGTTGACCTTCTGCCAAGCCATTCTCTTAAGCTGTCTGTTATTTTTTCTCTTTGCTTCCCTCTATCTGTTCGTCCCTCAATTTTTCCAGTTGTTACAATACATTCAAGTTGTTCTCTTCTCATTACATGGCCAAAAAATGATGATTGTCTCTTCCTAACATTGGAAATTAGCTCTCTTTTTGCTTTGACCTTTCTCAGAACCTCTTCATTACTCTTCTTAGCTGTCCATGGTATTCTCAACATTCTTCTGTAAAACCACATTTCTACAGACTCCAGTGATTTTCTTGTCTGTTGTCCTATTGTCCATAATTCGCATCCGTATGTTAAGACTGGCTCTACGTAACATTTAAAAACTCATTTTTTGTTTCTATTGTCAAAAATGGATTGCATAGTATTTTCCTCATTTTTTGGAAAGCTGCTTTTGCCTGAGCCATTCTACATCTCACCTCTTTTGTACATCTCACCTCTTTTGTACATCTTCCGTCTGAGGTTAACAAAGTTCCCAAATATTTAAATTCATTTACCTGTTTTAATAGTGTTCCACTTGTCTTTAGTTTGCACTGAGGTGATGTCTTTTGTCTTTGAATATATAGTGAATTGAAATTCCTAGTAAATATAATATCTCTCTTTTTATTTTTTTCTCACTTCCAAGATTAAACCGAAGACACAGAAACAAAACAACAAAAATAAATAAAAACAGAGCATTGCTACACAATCCAACAAGCTAGGGGTAGACGACACTTATTATTTTAAACTAGTAGGGTTTTTTTTTCTCTCCAAATACTGTAAATAGATCGCTCATGTTATTGTGCTATCTGTTTAACAAGACAATGTGATATTTGGTAATCACTATAGAAATTAAATGTAAAACTGCCACGATGGGGGAATTTCAATTTGTAAACAGACTTAATGATAAATGTAAACAATTTATGTGAAAATTGTATTCGCATAACAAGTCATAGATAATACAGATGTTTATCGTTTAGTTCATTGAGTGAAAGATTGTTATGTTGAGATAGGAGTCTTATAAAATAGGATTTAACATCTTCTATTTCAGATTTCAAACATGACACAAAATGTAGGAATTACAGAAACTGCCAGAATGATAATGACTTTGTATTGTTTTTATCATCACACACTAGTACACATTATTTTATTGTTTAACATCATATACCATATATGTCTGTCATATATACAATTATTGCCACATACGGTGTAGTCAAAAAATTTCAATACTTTTCCGCTTGTGCTGAAGATAGCATATAGGATGAAGTTAAAGTAATCAATATATGACGATTTGTTGCTACTACTTGTAGATTTTGGTTGTTTCATAGTCCTTGGTTGAGTCTTCAATAGTAATTGTTCTAGAATGACTACAAGTGGAAGTACCACACTGCAACATATGATAAGTTGTTGGACAACTGACATTTGTTGCACACCAGAATTTCATTGAACTGTGGCCAAAAAATATATCTAGAATAAGTTATGGGACTATGAGATCTGTGTGTGGTCAAACAATAAATCTAGATTAAGTAATGAGACCAGGAGGACTGTGTGTGTTCAAATAGTCATTCTCGATTAAGTAATGAGACTAGGAGGACTGTGTGTGGTCAAAAACAAAAACCTAGATTAAGTAATGAGACCAGGAGGACTGTGTGTGGTCAAATAATAAATCTAGATTAAGTAATGAGACTAGGAGGACTGTGTGTGGTCAAATAATAAATCTAGATTAAGTAATGAGACTAGGAGGACTGTGTGTGGTCAAATAATCAATCTAGATTAAGTAATGAGACTAGGAGGACTGTGTGTTGTCAAATAATAAATGTAGATTAGGTAATGAGACTAGGATGAATGTGTGTAATCAAATAATAAATGTAGTTTAGGTGATGAGACTAGGAGGACTGTGTGTGGTCAAATAATAAATCTAGATTAAGTAATGAGACTAGGAGGACTGTGTGTGGTCAAATAATAAATCTAGATTAAGTAATGAGACTAGGAGGTCTGTGTGTGGTCAAATAATAAATCTAGATTAAGTAATGAGACTAGGAGGACTGTGTGTGGTCAAATAATAAATCTAGATTAGGTGATGAGACTAGGAGGACTGTGTGTGGTCAAATAATAAATCTAGATTATGTGATGAGACTAGGAGGACTGTGTGTGTTCAAATAGTCATTCTCGATTAAGTAATGAGACCAGGAGGACTGTGTGTGGTCAAAAACAAAAACCTAGATTAAGTAATGAGACCAGGAGGACTGTGTGTGGTCAAATAATAAATCTAGATTAAGTAATGAGACTAGGAGGACTGTGTGTTGTCAAATAATAAATCTAGATTAAGTAATGAGACTAGGAGGACTTTGTGTGGTCAAATAATCAATGTAGATTAAGTAATGAGACTAGGAGGACTGTGTGTGGTCAAATAATAAATCTAGATTATGTGATGAGACTAGGAGGACTGTGTGTGGTCAAATAATAAATCTAGATTATGTAATGAGACTAGGAGGACTGTGTGTGGTCAAATAATAAATTTAGATTAAGTAATGAGACTAGGAGGTCTGTGTGTGGTCAAATAATAAATCTAGATTATGTGATGAGACTAGGAGGACTGTGTGTGTTCAAATAGTCATTCTCGATTAAGTAATGAGACTAGGAGGACTGTGTGTGGTCAAATAATAAATCTAGATTATGTGATGAGACTAGGAGGACTGTGTGTTGTCAAATAATAAATCTTGATTAGGTGATGAGACTAGGAGGACTGTGTGTGGTCAAATAATAAATCTAGATTAGGTGATGAGACTAGGACGACTGTGTGTGGTCAAATAATAAATCTTGATTAGGTGATGAGACTAGGACGACTGTGTGTGGTCAAATAATAAATCTAGATTATGTGATGAGACTAGAAGGACTGTGTGTGGTCAAATAATAAATCTTGATTAGGTGATGACACTAGGAGGACTGTGTGTGGTCAAATAATAAATCTACATTAGGTGATGAGACTAGGAGGACTGTGTGTTGTCAAATAATAAATGTAGATTAGGTAATGAGACTAGGATGACTGTGTGTGATCAAATAATAAATGTAGTTTAGATGATGAGACTAGGAGGACTATGTGTGGTCAAATAAAAAATCTAGATTAAGTAATGAGACTAGGAGGACTGTGTGTGGTCAAATAATCAATCTTGATTAAGTAATGAGACAAGGAGGACTGTGTGTTGTCAATTAATAAATCTAGATTATGTGATGAGACTAGGAGGACTGTGTGTGGTCAAATAATAAATCTTGATTAGGTGATGAGACTAGGAGGACTGTGTGTGGTCAAATAATAAATCTAGATTAGGTGATTAGACTAGGAGGAATGTGTGTTGTCAAATAATAAATGTAGATTAGGTAATGAGACTAGGATGACTGTGTGATCAAATAATAAATGTAGTTTAGGTGATGAGACTAGGAGGACTGTGTGTGGTCAAATAATAAATCTAGATTAAGTAATGAGACTAGGAGGACTGTGTGTGGTCAAATAATCAATCTAGATTAAGTAATGTGACTAGGAGGACTGTGTGTGGTCAAATAATAAATCTAGATTATGTGATGAGACTAGGAGGACTGTGTGTGGTCAAATAATAAATCTTGATTAGGTGATGAGACTAGGAGGACTGTGTGTGGTCAAATAATAAATCTAGATTAGGTGATTAGACTAGGAGGACTGTGTGTTGTCAAATAATAAATGTAGATTAGGTAATGAGACTAGGATGACTGTGTGTGATCAAATAATAAATGTAGTTTAGGTGATGAGACTAGGAGGACTGTGTGTGGTCAAATAATAAATCTAGATTAAGTAATGAGACTAGGAGGACTGTGTGTGGTCAAATAATAAATCTAGATTAAGTAATGAGACTAGGAGGTCTGTGTGTGGTCAAATAATAAATCTAGATTAAGTAATGAGACTAGGAGGACTGTGTGTGGTCAAATAATAAATCTAGATTAGGTGATGAGACTAGGAGGACTGTGTGTGGTCAAATAATAAATCTAGATTATGTGATGAGACCAGGAGGACTGTGTGTTGTCAAATAATAAATCTAGATTAAGTAATGAGACTTGGAGGACTGTGTGTGGTCAAATAATAAATCTAGATTAGGTGATGAGACTTGGAGGACTGTGAGTGGTCAAATAATAAATCTAGATTATGTGATGAGACTATGAGGACTGTGTGTGGTCAAATAATAAATCTAGATTAGGTGATGAGACTAGGAGGACTGTGTGTGGTCAAATAATAAATCTAGATTATGTGATGAGACTAGGAGGACTGTGTGTGGTCAAATAATAAATCTAGATTATGAGATGAGACTAGGAGGACTGTCTGTGGTCAAATAATAAATCTAGATTATGTGATGAGACTAGGAGGACTGTGTGTGGTTAAATAATAAATCTAGATTAAGTGATGAGACTTGGAGGACTGTGTGTGGTCAAATAATAAATCTAGATTAAGTGATGAGACTAGGAGGACTGTGTGTGGTCAAATAATAAATCTAGATTAAGTGATGAGACTTGGAGGACTGTGTGTGGTCAAATAATAAATCTAGATTAAGTAATGAGCCTAGGACGACTGTGTGTGGTCAAATAATAAATCTAGATTAAGTAATGAGACTAGGACGACTGTGTGTGGTCAAATAATACATCTAGATTAGTTGATGAGACTAGGAGGACTGTTTGTGGTCAAATAATAAATCTAGATTATGTAATGAGACTAGGAGGACTGTGTGTGGTCAAATAATAAATCTAGATTATGTAACGAGACTAGGAGGACTGTGTGTGGTCAAATAATAAATCTAGATTATGTGATGAGACTAGGAGGACTGTGTGTGGTCAAATAATAAATCTTGATTAGGTGATGAGACTAGGAGGACTGTGTGTGGTCAAATAATAAATCTAGATTAGGTGATGAGACTAGGACGACTGTGTGTGGTCAAATAATAAATCTTGATTAGGTGATGAGACTAGGACGACTGTGTGTGGTCAAATAATCAATCTAGATTAAGTAATGAGACTAGGAGGACTGTGTGTTGTCAAATAATAAATGTAGATTAGGTAATGAGACTAGGATGACTGTGTGTGATCAAATAATAAATGTAGTTTAGGTGATGAGACTAGGAGGACTGTGTGTGGTCAAATAATAAATCTAGATTAAGTAATGAGACTAGGAGGACTGTGTGTGGTCAAATAATAAATCTAGATTAAGTAATGAGACTAGGAGGTCTGTGTGTGGTCAAATAATAAATCTAGATTAAGTAATGAGACTAGGAGGACTGTGTGTGGTCAAATAATAAATCTAGATTAGGTGATGAGACTAGGAGGACTGTGTGTGGTCAAATAATAAATCTAGATTATGTGATGGGACTTGGAGGACTGTGTGTGGTCAAATAATAAATCTAGATTAAGTAATGAGACTAGGATGACTGTGTGTGGTCAAATAATAAATCTAGATTAGGTGATGAGACTTGGAGGACTGTGTGTGGTCAAATAATAAATCTAGATTATGTGATGAGACTATGAGGACTGTGTGTGGTCAAATAGTAAATCTAGATTAGGTGATGAGACTAGGAGGACTGTGTGTGGTCAAATAATAAATCTAGATTATGTGATGAGACTAGGAGGACTGTGTGTGGTCAAATAATAAATCTAGATTATGTGATGAGACTTGGAGGACTGTCTGTGGTCAAATAATAAATCTAGATTATGTGATGAGACTAGGAGGACTGTGTGTGGTTAAATAATAAATCTAGATTAAGTGATGAGACTAGGAGGACTGTGTGTGGTCAAATAATAAATATAGATTAAGTGATGAGACTAGGAGGACTGTGTGTGGTCAAATAATAAATCTAGATTAAGTGATGAGACGTGGAGGACTGTGTGTGGTCAAATAATAAATCTAGATTAATTAATGAGACTAGGAGGACTGTGTGTGGTCAAATAATAAATCTAGATTAAGTAATGAGACTAGGAGGACTGTGTGTGGTCAAATAATAAATCTAGATTAGGTGATGAGACTAGGAGGACTGTGTGTGGTCAAATAATACATCTAGATTATGTGATGAGACTTGGAGGACTGTGTGTGGTCAAATAATAAATCTAGATTAAGTAATGAGACTTGGAGGACTGTGTGTGGTCAAATAATAAATCTAGATTAGGTGATGAGACTTGGAGGACTGTGTGTGGTTAAATAATAAATCTAGATCATGCGATGAGACTAGGAGGACTGTGTGTGGTCAAATAATAAATCTAAATTAAATGTCATTCATTTGGTTAGAGTCAAAAGACTACATCGACGCCACCACACTGATTTATTTGATGAACCTGATAATAAATGTGGAGGCTGCTTTGTACGCATGCAATGGGTAGAGTCATTGCAGCAGTCAATTATACGTATGGTCAAGAGACACATAATAATACATTAATATTATTATAGAGTAAAACTTCTGAGGCGATATTATATATTAGAATAATATTAATGATATTGCAGAATAAATTAATATTGAAGAAATGCAATTTATTCTCCAGCTGTGATCGTAACCCTATGCTATAGTAGTTAGCTGAGTGGCAGTGTTTCTAACCGTTCGGCTTCTCGTGGCAAGGCGCAGTGCCATGGAGTACGGGTTCGATCCTGCTTCGGACCGTATATTGTTATTTGTTTTTTTTTCTGTTGTTGGTTATTTGTCTTTTTGTATGTGTGCTGTAGTACATACCTCTTCCTCCTATGATTCCCCATAAGTAAGGCCACCTTTGTCTATTTCCCTGGACATGCGTGAGTACGGGAAAATAAAAGAGTGGATAGGTTGGCTAGCTGCGCTGTCTTTGAAAATGGTCAACCTATGGATCGGACGGACATCATTATTACCTTCCTAGATGTGAGAAGGCACAGGAATTCGACAACCGTGAGTCTACATCACTCCTTCGGATGAATGAGATGGGAGTCAAGATGGGCACAGTCAGAAACGCGAAACTGAGTGGGCGTGTAAGAAGACTTATCAGCCAACACAGAACTAGAGTCGTCAGTCGCTGGACACTACAAGACTTGCTGGACATGACCACCTATGGACATGTTCGGAGTGCAATGATGATGACCTACAAATAACTCAAATCTCAAATAACTTAAACAACTCAAATAACTTAAAAAATTCAAATAACACAAATCTCAAATGTCGCAAATAACTCATTCATAAATAATTGATTTGGCAAAAAAAATATTTCCTGTGTGCAGTATTTTTGTCTTTAAATGTTGGACAATTTCCAAGATTAGAACTAAAATGTCACTTTAATATTAAAATAAACATTTGTGAAGATTAAAATGGTGATGACAAAGGGGGAGGGGGGGGGGGGGGATCTGTTTATGTAATTTAAACTCTCTTGTGTAATTGTATGTGTTTCCTTGAGAAAATAATGTGGAGAGAACCGATGGAAGGGGAGAGAATCAATTGATGGAAGGGGGGAGAACCGATGGAAGGGGAGAGAATCAATTGATGGAAGGGGGGAGAATCGATGGAAGGGGAGAGAATCAATTGATGGAAGGGGGGAGAACCGATGGAAGGGGAGAGAATCAATTGATGGAAGGGGGGAGAACCGATGGAAGGAGAAAGAACCGATGGAAAGAGGAATAACAGATAGGGGAAGAGAGCCGATGGAAGATATAATCTGAACAGAATTGATTTCCCCCCATGGACATGCGGGCATGTAAAAGAGTACACTAAACATAAAGAAGAGTTATATAACAATTATAGATGAGCAGCAATTTGGATTTAGGAAAAATAGCGGGACAAAAGAAGCCATATTCTGCATGAGAACATTAATCGAAAAATACACAGAAGTAAACAAACCAATATATGCCTGCTTGATAGACTACACCAAAGCTTTTGATAGAGTACACCACAAACAACTTATAGAATGCCTAAAAGAGATACATCTAGATGACATGGATATACGACTAATATGCAATCTATACTGGGAGCAAACAGCAATAATAAAATATAACAAAGAGTTCTCTACACCCATTGATATAAAAAGAGGAGTAAGACAAGGATGCATCCTATCACCAAGCTTGTTCAATCTATACACTGAGCAAATCTTTAAAAACATCATAGAGATGCCAGGCCTACAAATTAATGGAAAGATAATCAATAACCTAAGATATGCTGACGATACTGTACTACTAGCAGAAAATCCTAAAGACCTACAACAATTACTTAATGAAATAAACACGACAAGCAAAAAATATGGACTAGATATGAATATCAAAAAGACTAAAACTATGATCATAAACAAAGAAAATACTCAAAACCCACAAGTGGATATCAAAATTGAAGGAATAGACCTTGAGACAGTTCAGAACTATAACTACATTGGACATACCATCAACCGATGACAACCTGCACCATCAAAGCAAGAGATAGAGCAAAATGGCGCTCCATGGTAGCCAACCTTCGTTGCGGAGACGGCACTCAATGATGATGATGATATAACAATTATCTTCAGAAAGTGTGTTTTTTCTGTTGCAATAAAAATGTCGATGTCTTCTCAGATTATCATCATCATCATTAAGTACCGTCTCCGCAACGAAGGTTGGCTACCATGGAGCGCCATTTTGCTCTATCTCTTGCTTTGATGGTGCAGGTTGTCATCGGTTGATTTGTCCATCTTTTGATGTTACTCGCCCATGTTAATCTTGGTCTGCCTCTGCCTCTGTTACCTTGTATTTTCCCCTCCAGGATCACTTTCAGTAGGCTGTTGTGTCTTTTAACATGGCCTAAGAATCGCATTTGTCTTGTTCTAATTGTGTTCAGAAGTTCTCTTTTCATTTTTAGTTGTTTTAAGACTTCGTCGTTTGTTTTCTTTTCCTTCCATTCAATTCTACCTATTCTTCTATATATCCACATTTCAAAGGCTTCAATTCTCTGTTCTCAGATTATCAATGATATGAAAACAGGAAGAGGTGTAAGTTATTTGATCTGTCGCTGACATAGACATTGACATAGACATACACTATTGATAACAGACCACTGCTATTACTTTATTCACATTGATTTAATTGTTTAGAATGTGTGTGTGAACCCATCACCTTCTTTAGAAGTAAGCCTGCGAGCTGAAAGAAAAACCCCCAAAACCCGTCCTTCCTAGCGTGGCGATTTCAGCCATAGAAGAAAAGTGTCATTATACCCACATTTCGCCTTCTCATAAATTTGAAAACTGCACGCTAGTTGGGTCTGGACTTCCGGTCAATATGGCGGAAAGGCAGTTATGAACAATTGAGACATTGTCTGAACAGTTTCATTGTTGTAGTCTCCTCATATTCCAAGTTCAGCTTGCTGCAGGAGATGCTGAGATTAGTGCTCTGTGCACACCGTGATGGTAAATGCAAAACTGAAATAAACAAAAGAATAGGTATGGCAAAAAGTAATTTTAATGCCATGAAAAATATACTAACAACAAAACAAATATCAACAGGGCTGAAACTAAGAATGGCAAAATGTTACATCTTCTCAATATTCCTGTATGGTGCAGAAACATGGACATTAGACAAGAAAACAGAACATAAAATTGAAGCCTTTGAAATGTGGATTTATAGAAGAATAGGTAGAATTGGATGGAAACAAAAGATAACAAACGATAAAGTTTTAAAACAACTGAAAATAAAAAGAGAACTACTAAATACAATTAAGACAAGATAAATGAAATTTTTGGGGCATGTTAAAAGACACAACAGCCTACTAAAAGTAATATTGGAAGGAAAAAAAAAAGGTAAAAGAGGCAGAGGCAGACCAAGACTAACATGGACGAGTAACATCAAAAGATTGTCAAGTCAATCTATGACAGCCTGCACCATCAAAGCTAGAAACAGAGTAGAATGGCGATCCATGGTAGCCAACCTTCGTTGCGGAGAAGGCACACGATGATGATCATGATGATGCACACCGTGAGATGTGTGTTTCATCGGATGATGTTTCTATATTCAGATTGCTTACGATGAATGATGATATCGTATGATGAAGTACAGTTCAGTTGCGTTCACTATTGGTGCTACTATGCCTTATGTCTTTTGGCGTGTGCTATGTTGTGCTACGAAGGGGATGGCAACATCTTTATTTGCTTCGTTAGTCGATTGAATATCAATTTTGATGATTTCACTGGCATGGGAGGTTGAGCAATTATGGATTATAATTCGTTTGCAGTGATACCGAGGCCTTCGACTATATATAAATAACTGAATATTTTCCGGAGTTTACTATTTAACCACGGAGCTTATCTCTTCAAATGGCGACATGCATACTACTTTAGCACTATTATACAAAAAGATGAAAGTGCCCGGAGAGTTGACAGAAGATTAAAGTGTTTGGAACGAGCTACCGTAGCGTGAAGGTAAAATAACACAGATAAGCTGCGTCTAAGATCCTGTCACAGAGTGTGTCATCCTGCAGTAAACACAACACCAAACCTGTAGACTGAGACATTGAAAGTAGGACGCCATTCACTGTCGCCAGGGATGAATGTTGAGCCCCGACCATCATGGTCTAGTCCTCTCTGGGTAGCGTGACCCGATGTCTAGTCCTCTCTGGGTAGCGAGAACCGATGCCTAGTCCTCTCTGGGAAGCGTGACCCGATATCTAGTCCTCTCTGGGAAGCGTGACCCGATATCTAGTCCTCTCTGGGTAGTGGAACCGATTTCTAGTCCTCTCTGGGTAGTGAGACCTGATGTCTAGTCCTTTCTGGGTAGTGAGAACCGATGTCTAGTCCTCTCTGGGTAGTGAGAACCGATGTCTAGTCCTCTCTGGGTAGTGAGACCTGATGCCTAGTCCTCTCTGGGTAGTGTGAACCAATGCCTAGTCCTCTCTGGGTAGTGAGACCTGATGTCTAGTCCTCTCTGGGTAGTGAGAAACGATGCTTATTCCTCTCTAGATAGTGAGAACCGATTCCTAGTCCTCTCTAGGTAGTGAGAACCGATTCCTAGTCCTCTCTGGGTAGTGAGACCCGATGCCTAGTCCTGTCTAGGTAGTGAGAACCGATTCCTAGTCCTCTCTGGGTAGTGAGAACAGATTCCTAGTCCTCTCTGGGTATGAGAACTGATGCCTAGTCCTCTCTGGGTAGTGAGACCCGACGCCTAGTCCTGTCTAGGTAGTGAGAACCGATTTCTAGTCCTCTCTGGGTAGTGAGAACCGATTCCTAGTCCTCTCTGGGTAGTGAGAACTGATGCCTAGTCCTCTCTCGGTAGTGAGAACTGATGCCTAGTCCTCTCTGGGTAGTGAGAAGCGATGACTACTAATATAAAAAATTGCAAATCTGTACTTTGTACACTCACAAACTTTACAGAATTGTTTGCAGTTAAAAGTTAAAAAAAAAAATGTTGGCCAGCAATGATCGCTTCCGGGGTGAAAGTTGCAAAGCAAATCTATGAAAATAGATGTTTCGGGACAAAAGGCGCAGATATCGTGACTTTCTCATAAACTAGTGACACAACGTATTCACATCCACGAAACTTGTGAACACTAGGAAGAATGAAGCCGCGATAGCTCAGTGGTTATTGAACTGCACTATAAAGTTCAAGAGGTAGGGTTCAATCCCAACAGAAGGGGTCCGGGTTCACCTAGCCTTAAATGGGTATCGGAGTTTTTCTGGGAAAGTAAAGCGGCACGGGCGTAATACCGACCTCATTACCCCAAAAAATAATGAACCGAAGGTCTGTAAACTTTATGGTCACGAACACCATATTCCCTATATGCCACTTGGCGTGACGGGGTACTTTATTATTTTTTTACTTTACTAAGATGAATAACAAGTATAACGCTGTTGAGAGATCACTAACGCCTGGAACGGCTCAAGATGATGATCATCATGCCATTGACCTGACGTCACGAGATCTCTTCCAATGTTACCAGCCTAAGAGGTCCTCAAGATGGTGATCATTCCCACCTTTCTTTGGCTTTCCGTCTCTATGACGGAGGAAAGGAAGAAAACAGTCAAGGTTTCCACCATGCGCATTTAGAGAAGCTGGACGAAGTAGACAACAAGGCGAACCAAATATTTGGACAGCTATCCCATATAATTCAGCACAACACAATATATATACCACCATGGAATATATTAGTAAAAAGTAAAGTACCCCCGTCACGTCAAGTGGCGTATAAGGAAATATGGTGTTAGTGACCCTATATTTTACAGACCTTCAGCACATGATTTTTGGGGTAATGTGGTCAGTATTACGCCCGTGCTGCTTTACTTTCCCAGAAAAAATCCGGTACCCATTTAAGGCTGGGTGAACCCGGAAGCCGTCGGTTGGGATCGAACCCTACCCCTTGTCCGTGGTAGTCCAGTTCACTAACCACTGAGCTATCGCGGCTCCATGATATATATTATACAGATTATATTCAATCACATGTTATGCTGCCAATGCTAAGCATGATCACTAGAGACTAAAAAAAAGAAAAAATGTAGAGTACCCCCGTCACGCCAAGTGGCGTATAGGCAATATGGTGTTAGTGACCATACATTTTACAGACCTTCGGCATATTATTTTTTTGGGTAATATGGTCGGTATTACGCCCGTGCCGCTTTACTTTCCCAGAAAAAAATCCGGTACCCATTAAATGCTGGGTGAATCAGGAGGCCGTCGGTTGACATCGAACCCTACATCTTGTCCTTTATAGTCCAGTTCACTAACCACTGAGCTATCACTTACGACTAAGAATAAAAGAAAACTTGCTACTACAGAGATGAGATTCTGAGATAAGCACTTAGTGTTACCTGATAGGATAGAATCAGAAACGATATTATCAGAAAAACGATTAGGCACTGAAGCAATTTATAGCTATCTACAGAAACAACAAATAAACTGGTTTACACATCTAGAAAGAACATGTATAGTTTCGTACCATCATCATCATCATCGAGTGCCGTCTCCGCAACGAAGGTTGGCTACCATGGAACGCCATTCTGCTCTGTCTCTTGCTTTGATGGTGCATGTTGACATGGGCTGATTTGTCCATATTTTGATGTTACTCGTCCATGTTAGTCTTAGTCTGCCTCTGCCTCTGTTACCTTGTATTTTCCCCTTCAGGATTACTTTTAGTAGGCTGCTGTGTCTTTTAACATGGCCCAAAAATCGCATTTGTCTTGTTTGAATTGTGCTTTGTAGTTCTCTTTCACTTTTAGTTGTTTTAAGACTTCATCGTTTGTTTTCTTTTCCTTCCACCCAACTCTACCTATTCTTCTATATATCCACATTTCAAAGGCTTCAATTCTCTGTTCTGTTTTGTTCCATGCAAAACGTATATTAAATGGCAGGAATGAAGAACAACAAGAGCCAGACCCAGTGCAAGATGGACAGACAATATTTAAAAAAAAACGTTACAAACACATCAATTAACGAATGAAATCGTCAACTGACATCAATCAGAGCTTTGTATCACACCCAACATCCGAACGGGTACAAGAAGAGGCAAAAAATAAAGGTAGAGAAAGCTGATGTTATGTTTGTCTTTAGAGGTCGATGTGTTCCAACTCAGGTCTTCACACACAAAATCAACAGAAATAAATGTTATATTTTGAACTGTTGTAATAATGATATAACAAAGATTAGCACACACACAAAAACATGTCTTTCATATATCTCACATCCTCTACACCAGGCTGTAGTTATGGCAACAAATGTAAGTAATAGTGACAACTAGTCTAAATGTGCACAAGAAATGATTAAATATGTGTATGGTCAAAATGGTCAAAAGACGATGGTCATATGTTGGACATGTGATGAGAAGAGATAATAACCGAATAGCAAAACAAACCCTCATGTGGGAAACAACAGGTAAGAGGAGAAAACGACGATCCAGAGAGACACTGAGAAGATCATTGATGAGAGAGGCAAGAGCAGCAGGAATCGGCTCCCTCAATGAGATAGAGCTGCTTGCACAGAACAGAGACAAATGGCTAGATTTGCAAATTATCTTTAAAAAAATGAAAACTGCTAGAACAAAAATTCAGGTAAGAGAAGAAGTATCGTGGTCTACGTCCTATGGGTCGGCTACGGCTCGAAAGGTCAATGGATGGATGGATGTTCAAAATCTCGCGCTGACATAATCAATCTAAAAAAAAACGTGTCATAAAGATCTATGGTATGTACATTATGTTTTATATTTAAGGATAGGCGTGGTCCTAAGTAAAATTATACAGAAGAAAACAAGTAACTATCAGCGTTAAAGAGAAGACAAGACAATGTAAATCGATTGATCAACACGGGATAACACAAACAAGGAGTAAGTGGTGGGGTATAACGTACACTTCTACAACGTTTGATAACTGAGTGTGAGTTACGAGGCTGTAACAAGGGAGAGAAGAGAAGGGTATTGTCCATATGAGGAGCTATATAACACAGCGTGTCAGTCACTAGGAATAACACAGCGTGTCAGTCACTAGGAATAACACAGCGTGTCAGTCACTAGGAATAACACAGCGTGTCAGTCACTAGGAATAACACAGCGTGTCAGTCACTAGGAATAACACAGCGTGTCAGTCACTAGGAATACCACAGCGTGTCAGTCACTAGGAATAACACAGCGTGTCAGTCACTAGGAATAACACAGCGTGTCAGTCACTAGGAATAACACAGCGTGTCAGTCACTAGGAATAACACAGCGTGTCAGTCACTAGGAATAACACAGCGTGTCAGTCACTAGGAATAACACAGCGTGTCAGTCACTAGGAATAACACAGCGTGTCAGTCACTAGGAATAACACAGCGTGTCAGTCACTAGGAATAACACAGCGTGTCAGTCACTAGGAATAACACAGCGTGTCAGTCACTAGGAATAACACAGCGTGTCAGTCACTAGGAATAACACAGCGTGTCAGTCACTAGGAATAACACAGCGTGTCAGTCACTAGCAATAACACAGCGTGTCAGTCACTAGGAATAACACAGCGTGTCAGTCACTAGGAATAACACAGCGTGTCAGTCACTAGGAATAACACAGCGTGTCAGTCACTAGGAATAACACCGCGTGTCAGTCACTAGGAATAACACAGCGTGTCAGTCACTAGGAATAACACAGCGTGTCAGTCACTAGGAATAACACAGCGTGTCAGTCACTAGGAATAACACAGCCGTAAAGAGAGGAAGGT
Organism: Megaustenia siamemsis; assembly: GCA_032433765.1. Taxonomy (NCBI): domain Eukaryota; kingdom Metazoa; phylum Mollusca; class Gastropoda; order Stylommatophora; family Ariophantidae; genus Megaustenia; species Megaustenia siamemsis. The sequence goes on from JAVIAB010000101.1 coordinate 31,243,676, forward strand.
GCGAAACACACCAACGGCTACATCACGCGTTATAGGGATTATAGGAGATTAGATGGCCACAAGAGGAACAATTTAAGTAGAAGGATGACGTAATAGTGTGAATGAAGGAGGCAGTAAAATGGCGGATAAGAGGAAATATTGAGGAGTAAGTAGTGTAGGACTGAAATATCCACTGCGAACGAGAAGATTAAAGTGAGAAACCTATTTATAAGATTATAACTAATAGTCTGAAAGGAGATATAATACTTCTATAGATGGGTGCCAACGTATATCAAATATATACTGGGTAGATCATTAGTGTCACCTAGGGAAATCACGTCAGGGTCCAAGAGGCCAAAGCAGGAGATGGAGAGGGAGGAAGGAGAGAGGAAGAGTGAAGAAGAGTGATGGGGAGAGTAAGAAGAAGGAAAAGGGAAAATATAAGAAGGAAAGGAGGGGGGGGGATAAAAAGTGGAGGCTAGAAGGGTATTCGGTTACCCGTGAGAAAGGAATACATTAATCCCCCGTGGGGTGTGGCAACCCATGCGGAAGATCAGACGATTCTCTAAGATGAATCGGCAATGCATATCAGAAGAACAAGGCACCAGACCAGTGACTTATTCACACATTCACCTTGTGGCCCTGAATATTGAAGTGGGACGCTACTGGGATGTCTGTGTGTGTCCGTGTGATGTCATACATATGTTCATGGCATCTGTCTCCTAAGTGGCGGCCTAATTCGCAAATGTAGGTCATATTACATCATCTTTACATGATGGTATAGATAATGTTGCGCTATGTACACGTCAATACTTCCCTGATCTCAAACGGACCTTTAGGAAAGAGAACAGCATCCGTCCGGAGAACATGTAAACACAACCACAAAGTGATAATATTTTAAAATAGGGCAGTACAATATTAAAAACAATAGCAGCAAGTAGGAAATAAGCGTGTTGTTATGTCAGTACGCAGAAACTTAATCTTCATATGGTAATGTAAGTGTGTGTTTTTTTTTAAGCTTGATAAAAGAGCATATGACAATTTCTAAGGTTTTAGGCAGAAAATTGATAAAAATATAAAGATGATGTTAATTTCACAGTTTTGGAATCAAGTAAATCAAACATTATTAAATATTTATGTTTACGTGTAAGGGAAAATGGAAGGTATTCTATATGTGTTCATCAATTATGACTTAATAATACACAGACTCAGTGTTATAGGCTTTACGTGAGGTAGATGTTTTACATTCAGAACTCGCCCAGGCAGTTGTACACGGTCTTCCTTATATTGTTTTGGTGCACGATCGTTGGAGCGTGATTTAGTCATTAGGCCGTGTTATCTTGTGATTAGCCGGTGTTACTATACATGATGGAGAATGATGGTATGATGGAGAATGATGGTGTGATGGAGAATGATGGTGTGATGGAGAATGATGGTATGATGGAGAATGATGGTGTGATGGAGAATGATGGTATGATGGAGAATGATGGTGTGATGGAGAATGATGGTGTGATGGAGAATGATGGTGTGATGGAGAATGATGGTGTGATGGAGAATGATGGTATGATGGAGAATGACGGTATGATGGAGAATGATGGTGTGATGGAGAATGATGGTGTGATGGAGAATGATGGTGTGATGGAGAATGATGGTGTGATGGAGAATGATGGTGTGATGGAGAATGATGGTGTGATGGAGAATGATGGTGTGATGGAGAATGATGGTATGATGGAGAATGATGGTATGATGGAGAATGATGGTGTGATGGAGAATGATGGTGTGATGGAGAATGATGGTATGATGGAGAATGATGGTGTGATGGAGAATGATGGTATGATGGAGAATGATGGTGTGATGGAGAATGATGGTGTGATGGAGAATGATGGTGTGATGGAGAATGATGGTGTGATGGAGAATGATTGTGTGATGGAGAATGACGGTATGATGGAGAATGATGGTGTGATGGAGAATGACGGTATGATGGAGAATGACGGTATGATGGAGAATGACGGTATGATGGAGAATGACGGTATGATGGAGAATGACGGTGTGATGGAGAATGATGGTGTGATGAAGAATGATGGTGTGATGGAGAATGATGGTGTGATGGAGAATGATGGTATGATGGAGAATGACGGTATGATGGAGAATGACGGTATGATGGAGAATGACGGTATGATGGAGAATGACGGTATGATGGAGAATGACGGTATGATGGAGAATGATGGTGTGATGGAGAATGATGGTGTGATGAAGAATGATGGTGTGATGGAGAATGATGGTGTGATGGAGAATGATGGTGTGATGGAGAATGATGGTGTGATGAAGAATGATGGTTTGATGGAGAATGATGGTATGATGAAGAATGATGGTGTGATGGAGAATGATGGTATGATGGAGAATGATGGTGCGATGGAGTATGATGGTAAGATGGAGAATGATGGTATGAAGGAGAATGATGGTGCGATGGAGAATGATGGCATGATGGAGAATGATGGTATGATGGAGAATGATGGTATGATGGAGAATGATGGTGTGATGGAGAATAATGGTATGATGCAGAATTATGGTGTGATGGAGAATGATGGATGGTATGATGGAGAGAATAATGGTATGGGAGAGAATGATGGTGTGATGGAGAGAATAATGGTATGATAGAGAATGATGGTGTGATGGAGAATGATGGTATGATAGAGAATGATGGTATGATGGAGAATGATGATGTATATGGCCATTTTCGTCTTGTCAGACGGTCTAGTGGAGGCTATTGCGTATTTTTTTGAGGTATTGTTTTTGCCGAACAGCTTCTCTCGTGGCTAATTCTACCAATGTTTGACAAACACACGCGGTCACATAATGAACAGGTCAGGCTCGCTGGTCCACAGGGTTTACCATCCTTTTTCATGAGTCTCTTCTCTTCTAAGTCCTGTCTTAGAACAGTCTCAAATGTTGTTATACCGTTCCTTATACGTGCTCTCCATGATGTGCGATCACTTGCCAGATGTTGCCAGTCGTTTTCACAGATGGAGAAGTCTTTCAGAGATGATTTGCAGATATCTCTATATCGTAGTTTAGGTCTGCCGATTTGTCGTTTTCCGTGTTTTAGCTCGCCATATAGTATTTGCCTAGGAATGCGTTTTTCTTCCATCCGTTGGACATGCCCCAGCCATCTTAGCCTTCGACTTCTGAGCATCGACATGATTGTTAGGGTCTTAGCACGTTGCAGGACAGTTAAGTTGGTTATTTTGTTCTGCCATTTGATGTGCATTATTTTGCGGAGACATCGCATGTGGAAGACATTTAGTCTTTTTTCCTGGTTTGAGTATGTTGTCCAGGTTTCGGATCCATATAGTAGTGTGCTAAGCACACAAGTTTGATATATTAAGAGTTTAGTCTTTTGAGTTAGTTTCGTGTTGTTCCATGCCCTTTTTGTGAGTTTGCCGAAGGTCGTAGCTGCCTTACCAATTCGACAGTTTATTTCTTCATCAAGAGAGATGGTTTGCGTAACTGTGGATCCAAGATATGTAAATTTCTGTACTGATTCTAGTGGGCAGTCTTTTAGAGTAATAGATATAGGTTTGAAGTCACCTTGATTTAGTATTACTGTCTTCTGAACATTAATTGACAGTGAAAAAAGGTCGCATGCTTTATCCAGGTTGTTGATCAGCGACTGTAGGGTGGCCTCACTATGAGCGACTAGGGCTGCATCGTCAGCAAATAAAAATTCTTTAAGTAGGGCAACATTTGTTTTGGTTTTTGCTCTTAAGCGTGCTAGGTTGAACAGTGAGCCATCTGGTCTAGTGCGAATGTAAATATCTCCTGAGCTGTTTTCGAAGGTGTAATTTAGGAGGGCAGCAAAAAATATACCAAAAAGGGTGGGGGCGAGGACACATCCCTGTTTCACTCCTTTGTTGACTTTGAAATTCTCTGATGGACTCCCATCAAAATGGACTTTGCCATTCATGTCTTCATGGAAGGAAATTATCAGCCTAAGTAATTTAGGAGGGCAGCCTATGCCTTCTAACACCTTGTAGAGACCATCTCTGTTTACTGTGTCGAATGCCTTTGTGAGATGCACAAAGGCAATATAGAGCGGCATATTTTGTTCCCGACATTTTTCCTGCAGTTGTCTAAGAGTGAAGATCATATCTATAACTTTGCCTACTCTGCCTGGGCACAGGATATGGAAATAGTGCTTTAGCCAGTCGCACTATCCCCCTCTCGACTTCGTTTCAAGGATTTCCGAAGGAGGGACAAAGTCCATACGTTCGGAATTGAAAGAAGGTGCAGGGGATGCCAGAAAGACGATTAACGCCGTCCACTGCCTTAGGGTCCCTCCCTCCGGATTTTTACTCTGGGTGTACTCCCATAACCTTCGATTCTAACTAGAAACTAGTCCACAAGGTAGTGGAGGGTTTTGTGGTCGAAGTTTCCCTTCTTCTAGACGGGTTGCCAGCCACGGTTTACGAGTCCCGTCTACCCGGAGCGATATCTAAAGATACGCCTTTGTCAGGCTCAAGTGCCCGGACGTTGAATGATGATGTGATGTAGAGAATAATGGTATGATAGAGAATGATGGTGTGATGGAGAATGATGGTATGATATAGAATAATGGTATGATAGAGAATGATGGTGTGATGGAGAATGATGGTATGATAGAGATTGATGGTATGATGGAGAATGATGGTGTGATGGAGAATGATGGTGTGATGCAGAATTATGGTGTGATGGAGAATGATGGTATGATGGAGAATGATGGTATGATGGAGAATGGTGGTATGATGGAGAATGATGGTGTGATGGAGAATGATGGTATGATGCAGAATTATGGTGTGATGGAGAATGATGGTATGATGGAGAATGATGGTATGATGGAGAATAATGGTGTGATGGAGTATGAGGGTATGATGGAGTATTATGGTATGGTGGAGAATATTATATGATGGAGAATGATTGTATGATTGAGAATTATGGTATGATGGAGAATGAAGGAGAATGATGGTATGATGGAGAATGATGGTATATGTGGTCTAATCTGTTAACTATCTCTCTGTGACTACTTTCTTCCATAATGGACGACATGAGATGTAACATATATTTAGTACATCACTAACTGTTAGCACATACATGACATAGAAGTGCACGAGTCTAAGGATATCTCACAGCCATTCAGCCTCGGGTTCTCGACACAGTTCTGTCCCGCTACTGCGCTCACTGAGCTAGGCTTGTCTCTCCAGTAATAGAGTAAGCTCATACATCCTACACACTGCTTTCTGTACTCATAACATTTATATAGCTTTGTTAATTAGAATCATTTCTCATTAAGCTCACATAACCTAACCACTGTTGTCTTGACTGATAACGTTTATATAGCTTTGGTAATTAGAATCATCTCTCTTTAAGCTCACATAACCTAACCACTGTTGTCTTGACTAATAACATTTATATAGCTTTGGTAATTATAATCATTTCTCATTAAGCTCACATAACCTAACCACTGCTGTCTTTACTGATATCATTTAAATAACTTTCCTAACTAAAGTTATTTCTTATTAAGCTCACATAACCTTACAACTACTGTCTTTACTGATAACATGTATATGGATTTGCTAGCTAAAGTTATTTTTTTAAGCTCACACAACCTAACCACTGCTGTCTATTCTGATAACATTTATATAGCTTTGGTAACTAAAGTTATTTCTCATTAATCTCACATAAATGAAAAAAAAGTAAAGAGCCACCGTCACGCCAAGTGCAGTATAGGGAATATGGTGTTAGTGACCATAAATGTTACAGACCTTCAGCACATGATATTTGGGGTAATGTGGCCGGTATTACGCCCGTGCCACTTTACTTTCCCAGAAAAAAATCCGGTACCCATTTAAGGCTGGGTGAACTCGGAAGCCGTGGGTTGTGATCGAACCCTACCCCTTGTCCTTTGTAGTCCAGTTCACTAACCACTGAGCTATCGCGACTCCCTAGCTCACATAAATAATGCGCACAATTGTTGCTAAGATAATGCTAAACGCAATGATCGCTACATCTCTACTTCTCTCGGTTGAAATACTTCCAGAATCGTGACATCATCTTCGGAGCCCGATGATGACGTCTTTCCTTCTCGAAGCTTCTTTCTATTACTTAACTGTCGCCCATTGAAGCTCTGTACACCCCTACCGCCGTCTATCGAATGACTGCTTGTACATGTCTTGGTCTCTCTAGCTACCTAGTTGTACCACAGGTGGCACCTCAAGGTATACGTTTTCTCATAGCTGTCTAGACTTGTACTCACAACACCACTGTCTTTACTCAAATGAGACAACTCTCATTATGTATCTATCTCTAGTCTCCCTTGTCTAACAAGTTAGACAACTCTCAATATGTATATGCCTCTAGTCTCCCTTGTCTAACAAGTTAGACAACTCTCCTTATATATCTATCTCTAGTCTCCCTTGTCTAACAAGTTAGACAACTCTCATTTTATATCTATCTCTAGTCTCCCTTGTCTAACAAGTTAGGCAACTCACATTTTGTATCTGGCTTTAGTTTCCCTTATCTAACAAGTTAGACAACTCTCATTTTGTATATGTCTCTAGTCTCCCTTGTCTAACAAGTAAGACAAATCTAATTATGTATCTGTCTCTAGTCTCCCTTGTCTAACAAGTGAAGCAACTCTCATTTTGTATCTGTCTCTAGTTTCCCTTATCTAACAAGTGAAACAACTCTCATTTTGTATCTGTTTTTAGTTTCCTTTGTCTAACATTTGAAACAACTCTCATTATGTATATATCTCTAGTCTCCCTTGCTTAACAAGTGAGACAACTCCCATTATTGTCCCTACTGGTTATTAACACCTTCAGCATTGTTGAAAAAATATTTTTTTCAAAAATGTATTCATTTAATTACACTAAATTGCATTATTCGGGTTACTTACAGTCATGTAAATATAGCTAAAGCAGGTAATGGGTCGAGAGAAATGAAAGTAGTTGATAACCAGGAACTATGGCACATATAAGTACAGTCAACGTCTCGACAATTTCGTCCCAGCGGGGTCAATAGAAAGTAAATAAAACATTCAACAACACTTAATTGATCACTGAGACCAGAGGTATCTAATAGTATTTTGTTTGCCAGGAATTACGCAGGATGAATTACATCAAATCATGGCATACTTCAACATGACAATAATCGAAATACATGCAGCTCATACCATCAAAGTATGGCTGTTTGAGAGAACGTGACAGTACTAAAGAAGCTCAATAACAATATACTTACCTTAACCTAATTTTATTTAATATCACATTTTGTTGAAGACCTATACTCCACAGGGAGCTGAAAGGTAGAAGAAAAAAAAAGAGAACGTGACAGTACTAAAGAAGCTCAGCAACAATATACTTACCTTAACCTAATTTTATTTAATATCACATACGTATTTAGTTGTATTACTCTATGAAACCAGTTGTTATTGGTAAAATGAAAGGCAAATACCATCCCCAATGTTATGTGGAGCGTATTTTATTACGATTCAAAATTACAAAAGAAGCATTTTTTTAAAAATAAAAATTGAATTCAGAGACTGAGTAATTAAAGAAAGAGCTGAAAAGTATTGCGTCAGTCTGAAGCACAATTTATCTACACGCATTTGTGGGAGTTTGACTCGTCGCACCCAGACTTGCCCTGCTAGAGGAGTCGACATGTTTGTATGATGCGACTAAGGAGGATTGGGCATGGGACTGGTAATCCGTACTGTACAAATTGAAGCCAAAATATTTAATAAACACAGACAAGTGAAAGAAAAGAATACAAGTAAATCCGTCATCCAGGAAAGATAAAGGCTCTATATCTAATAGATGTATGACACAGTCGGGAGTAAGACGTAAGGAGTCCAGGTTGCTGACGACGAAGGGATTCTCGGAGAAGACAGATAGAAGCAGAGATGAAGATGATGGGGAAGACATGGAACGATCGTAAAAGAATGGCAAGAAATAGAACGACTTGGAAAGTGTTTGTTGAAGACCTATACTCCACAGAGAGCTGAAAGGTAGAAGAAAAAAAAAATGATCACATTCAAGTAAGTTGGTACCTGTGGTATCATCCTGTGGCACCATCATAAATAAATCATCAATAATAAACAATTCTGCTCTTGTCCTATTTTTCTTAAATACGTTTCCAATATCAGTATCGGCTCCACAAAACACTGGGGATGGTATTTACCTTTCATTTAACAATAACAACTGGTCTCATAAAGTAATACAACTAAATACGATTGTGATATGAAATAATCTTGACAGCTAGAAATAACCGCACTGTGCTTTATAGTGTACCGTAGTTGTTATATAACTATCAATAGCTGCGATACTACATGTGATTCGATTTGTATTGTATTATTTAAAGGAACAATGCACGTAAAATTAATTTAAAAAACTGAAATAGATAAATCCTTATATCTTCTCAGATTTACACAGTAGGGAGAGGACTACTACAAGTAAGTAATATTAGATATACATGATTGAAACACACTAATTTGATATTAACATTTAACTTATAAATGTATATACTTTGTGTGCACAGTTCTTGGTCACCAACTAGATAATTCAAGCGGTTTACGTCATCATATTGAGTGCTGTTCAAAGGCCGACGATGGAGTTGTTTGACGTTATTTAGTTACAACTAATTCATATGGACTGCTCTGCCAAGTCAATCGAAGATTGTTCACCATCATCATCATCATCAAGTACCGGGCCTACTGGTGCAAGTGATCATGTCTCTCCACAACTTTCGATCTCGACAGCTATTTATAATTTCTGTTGTTGACCTTCTGCCAAAGCCATTCTCTTAAGCTGTCTGTTATTTTTTCTCTTTGCTTCCCTCTATCTCTTCGTCCCTCAATTCTTCCAGTTGTTAAAATATATTCCAGTTGTTCTCTTCTCATTACATGACCAAAAAATGATGATTGTTTCTTCCTAATATTGGAAATTAGCTCTCTTTTTGGGTTGACCTCTCTCAGAACATTTTCATTACTCTTCTTAGCTTTGCATGGTACTCTCAACATTCTTCTGTAAAACCATATTTCGACAGCCTGCAGTGATGTTCTTGCCTCTTGTCCTATTTATCCATGATTCACATCCATATGTTAAGACTGGCTCTACATAACATTTAAGAACTCTCTTTCTTGCTTTTATTGTCAAAAACGGATTGCACATTATCTTCTTTAACTTTTAGAAAGCTGCTTTTGCTTGAGCCATTCTGCATCTCATCTCTTTTGTACATCTTCCGTCTGAGGTTAACAAAATTCCCAAATATTTAAATTAATTTACCTGTTTTAATATTGTTCCACTTATCTTTATTTTGCACTGAGGTGGTGTCTTTTTCCTCCCGTGTGTTACCGGGGCCTCATTATGAGGGATGTAAAGAATAATGACACTGTGACCTTCAAGGCATCTCGTAAGAGGCGACTAAGGAGGTTGATTGACGGCTTGACAAGCTGTCATTGTAAAATGTATTGTTATGGAAACAGAAACATAGATTTTAGATGCAGTGATCTCTGAAATATGTGCCCTTTTGACACGCAAGGTTTCTGTTTTTGAGATTGTAGTTCTGCGCTATGTGCCGTCTTCGGCTCGAAAGGACAATAGATAGATAGATGTTTTTTTGTATGTTGTTACATTACTCCTGTCTTTTTGCTATTAAAGCTGAGTCCTTTATTCTTGATTTCTTTTAATATCATGTCTAACATTTCTTGTAACTCATTTTCACTCTTAACGATTAAAACTGTATCATCAGTATACCTTAGTTTATTTATATTATGACCTCGGATTGTTATTCCAGGCATGCACCTTATGGATCGTAAAATAATTCACTCTACATTAAAAATAAATCTGGTTACAGCACACAACCTTGCCTAACACCCAGTTTTCTTTGTTGAAACATTCCCAATTGATTTCCAGTTCTTAAGGCCAGTACATTTCATTGGATCTTTGCTGTCTATGTCTATGCCTTCTAAAATTGTGATTATTTCTTGGTGCTTTACTTTCTTGAATGCTTTGGTATAATCTATGAAACATAGGTATATATCTGTTTTCACCCCAATGGAATTTTCTACTAAATATCTTATGGTGTATATGGCATCATTTACCTCCAACAAAACCACACTATTCATCACTAATTTCTGAACTGATTTTTTTTTCGCATTCTTCGCATGATGATTCTCAGTAATATCTTAGTCATGTAACTCATAAGGTCTACTGTGAGGTGATTATGAATATTTGTTTTAGCAGGTCGTCTGGTATACATCCGCTGCTGTAGATATCATTAAATATGTGTGTTATTATATATATATATACCCGCTTTGTAGATATAATTCAATATTTTTGTTATTTTAATATCAATTTATTTCCAAAATTGCCTTCTTCAATCTCTTCTTTAGCTTTATTGTCTGATTCAGGAGCTTTTCCTGCTTTCATATTGCACAAGGCATCTTCACTTCTTTTTTGAGTATTTCTGGTCCCTACCCATTATCTTTAAAATTTACTTCTGTTTGTTCATCGTCATAACGATCCTTAATGAATTCTGCCCATCGTTCTCTTATGCTTTCTTGTTCAATCAACAGTTCCCTTATCTTTGATCTTGAACAGTCAGTGCTGATATATATATATATATATAAAAAGAAGCTGCGCAGTTCTAAAAGCAACACGGGGCTGATTTTTGGAGCAGCCTTGCTAATTGTCATTGCATAGAGATGAACAACCATTCCAAAATTGATTGAATTGTTGTAATTGGTTTGATCTATAAAGGCATTGCATGCTATGAGTGGTTGTTCAAATTATTTAAGCGCTATCACGGCAAACTAGATGCGGTGGGTGGTTGTGCACTGACATTTAAGTCTATGAGCTGGAATGTGATTGTGTTTATATATTTTGATAAAATATTATACTTGTCATAGCCTCAGCTGTCCCATGTGAATACCCGTCATTTGCCCTGGCAAAGACCATTCCGCAAGAGAGGATGAAGAGGCAGAGTAGACAGAAAACAAGATTCGAGATAATACCTACGAAAGGTCAGTCCGAGCCATCACAGAGTCTGAACGACTGACAGCAGATAGATATGGATGAAGTATGTTGGTGGTGAAATCTGTCAGTACTACAACAACCACAGCCAGGGTTATAGATGAAGTGAAAGTGGTTTAGGAATTGTTGATTTAAAAGTATAGTCTCGGTCAGATACAATTTGCACAAACACATTTGAATGTTTGAGAAACTTGTATATGATTTCCAAACATGTTCATAACTGCATGGATTCTCTTAGTAATAAAAAATAAAGTACCCCTGTCACGCCAAATGCCGTATAGGGAAATATGGTGTTAGTGACCATAAATTTTACATACCTTCAGCACATGATTTTTGGGGTAATGTGGTCGGTATTACGCCCGTGCCGCATCACTTTCCCAGAAAAAAATCCGGTACCCAATTAAGACTGGGTGAACCCGGCAGCCGTCGGTTGGGATCGAACCCTATCCCTTGTCCTTTGTAGTTCAGTTCACTAACCACTGAGCTATCGCGGCTCCCTAGATTCTCTTAGATGAATAATTATTTAAATTACCTGTATCTTCAAACCACTCATGTCTCAGAGTGCAAACAAATACATTTCAGTGACGATTTCATGTGTTTTTATCTTCAAACCCACGATCAAGTCAGTAGAATGTACCTCGCACAAACACAACTGTTTGACAGTGATACTATAGTTGGTTTGCTCCTTTTCATCTTTCCTGGAAGAAAAAATACACATCATCATGATCAGCATGTGCCAAAGCGGTTGGCGTAGGCGATCTTGTCCTTCCACAATCTTCTATCTACAGTGCGTCGTATCAGTTCTGTTGTTGACTGTTTTCCATGCTTTGACACCAAGCTATCCAGTATTTTCTTTCTTTGTCGTCCACGATCTCTCTTTTCTTTTATTTTGCTAGTTGTAACCAAGTATTCCAACATTCATCTTCTCATGATGTGCCCGAATTTCCATTGTTCTTTTCTGATGTTTTTAGGAGTTCCGTTTTTGTGTTGGCCTCTTTGAGATCTTCCTCATTGATCTTTTTAGCTGTCCAGGGAGCTTTCAACATTCTTCTGAAAAATCATATCTCTGTGGCCTCTAATCGTCTGTTCATTTGTTTATCTACTGTCCATGATTCGCTTCAAAGGTCAGAAATAGTTCTATTTAGCACCGATGAACTCTCTTTCTCACTTCTATTGACATAGATTTGTTGAACATTTTCTGAAATGCTATTTTGGCCTGAGCTTAAATACACATACATCTTATATTACTGATTGTTACATAACAGCTGATGTATTTAAGGTATTTGTGTAATTCTCACGGCTGTTTATTTTAATCTTAAAGTGATATTTTAGTTATAACCTTGGAAATTTTGCAGCATTTTTGGATGAATAGATCCTGCGTCCAGTACATTCCATTCATTCTTAAAATTAATATTTCACGGAAGTGGTTTCAATTTGTCATATCTCACACACAAACAACAAGTGTTTTTAGTTAAACCACGTGTATTTTGTTTCAATGATAATTGAGTAGTTAATGCTCATAAATAAAAGACAACAAAATTGCAATCCTGAGATTTTCAGGAGATGCAATATTTAATTTTTAACCACAACATTTATTAAACTTTAAAATACAGTATCTTCAAAATACTTTGATTGTGTAATATAAGAAGCATATATTTTCTTAAATAAAATGTCATAACTTAATTTCTTTCTAGATATGTAGACATGCAACTGAAGTAAGTACTATGTCAACAAGATATGTAGACATGCAACTGAAGTAAGTTCTATGTCAACAAGATATGTAGACATGCAACTGAAGTAAGTACTATGTCAACAAGATATGTAGACATGCAACTGAAGTAAGTACCATGTCAACAAGATATGTAGACATGCAACTGAAGTAAGTACCATGTCAACAAGATATGTACACATGCAACTGAAGTAAGTACCATGTCAGCAAGATATGTAGACATGCAACTGAAGTAAGTACCATGTCAACAAGAAATGTAGACATGCAACTGAAGTAAGTACCATGTCAACAAGATATGTAGACATGCAACTGAAGTAAGTACCATGTCAACAAGATATGTAGACATGCAACTGAAGTAAGTACCATGTCAACAAGATATGTAGACATGCAACTGAAGTAAGTACCATGTCAACAAGATATGTAGACATGCAACTGAAGTAAGTACCATGTCAACAAGATATGTAGACATGCAACTGAAGTAAGTACCATGTCAACAAGATATGTAGACATCAACTGAAGTAAGTACCATGTCAACAAGATATGTAGACATGCAACTGAAGTAAGTACCATGTCAACAAGATATGTAGACATGCAACTGAAGTAAGTACCATGTCAACAAGATATGTAGACATGCAACTGAAGTAAGTACTATGTCAACAAGATATGTAGACATGCAACTGAACTAAGTACTATGTCAACAAAATATGTAGACATGCAACTGAAGTAAGTACCATGTCAACAAGATATGTAGACATGCAACTGAAGTAAGTACCATGTCAACAGGATATGTAGACATGCAACTGAAGTAAGTACCATGTCAACAAGATATGTAGACATGCAACTGAAGTAAGTACCATGTCAACAAGATATGTAGGCATGCAACTGATGTAAGTACTATGTCAACAAGATATGTAGACATGCAACTGAAGTAAGTACTATGTCAACAAGATATGTAGACATGCAACTGAAGTAAGTACCATGTGAACAAGATATGTAGACATGCAACTGAAGTAAGTATCATGTCAACAAGATATGTAGACATGCAACTGAAGTAAGTACCATGTCAACAAGATATGTAGACATGCAACTGAAGTAAGTACCATGTTAACAAGACATGTAGACATGCAACTGAAGTAAGTACCATGCCAACAAGATATGTAGACATGCAACTGAAGTAAGTACTATGTCAACAAGATATGTAGACATGCAACTGAAGTAAGTACTATGTCAACAAGATATGTAGACATGCAACTGAAGTAAATACTATGCCAACAAGATATGTAGACATGCAACTGAAGTAAGTACTATGTCAACAAGATATGTAGACATGCAACTGAAGTAAGTACCATGTCAACAAGATATGTAGACATGCAACTGAAGTAAGTACCATGTCAACAAGATATGTAGACATGCAACTGAAGTAAGTACCATGTCAACAAGATATGTAGACATGCAACTGAAGTAAGTACCAAGTCAACAAGATATGTAGACATGCAACTGAAGTAAGTACTATGTCAACAAGATATGTAGACACGCAACTGAAGTAAGTACTATGTCAACAAGATATGTAGACACGCAACTGAAGTAAGTACTATGTCAACAAGATATGTAGACATGCAACTGAAGTAAGTACCATGTCAACAAGATATGTAGACATGCAACTGAAGTAAGTACCATGTCAACAAGTTATGTAGACATGCAACTGAAGTAAGTACCATGTCAACAAGATATGTAGACATGCAACTGTTGTAAGTACCATGTCAACAAGATATGTAGACATGCAACTGAAGTAAGTACTATGTCAACAAGATATGTAGACATGCAACTGAAGTAAGTACTATGTCAACAAGATATTTAGACATGCAACTGAAGTAAGTACTATGTCAACAAGATATGTAGACATGCAACTGAAGTAAATACTATGTCAACAAGATATGTAGACATGCAACTGAAGTAAGTACTATGTCAACAAGATATGTAGACATGCAACTGAAGTAAGTACTATGTCAACAAGATATGTAGACATGCAACTGAAGTAAGTACTATGTCAACAAGATATGTAGACATGCAACTGAAGTAAATACTATGTCAACAAGATATGTAGACATGCAACTGAAGTAAGTACTATGTCAACAAGATATGTAGACATGCAACTGAAGTAAGTACTATGTCAACAAGATATGTAGACATGCAACTGAAGTAAGTACTATGTCAACAAGATATGTAGACATGCAACTGAAGTAAGTACTATGTCAACAAGATATGTAGACATGCAACTGAAGTAAATACCATGTCAACAAGATATGTAGACATGCAACTGAAGTAAGTACCATGTCAACAAGATATGTAGACATGCAACTGATGTAAGTACTATGTCAACAAGATATGTAGACATGCAACTGAAGTAAGTACTATGTCAACAAGATATGTAGACATGCAACTGAAGTAATTACCATGTCAACAAGATATGTAGGCATGCAACTGAAGTAAGTAACATGTCAACAAGATATGTAGACATGCAACTGAAGTAAGTAACATGTCAACAAGATATGTAGACATGCAACTGAAGTAAGTACTATGTCAACAAAATATGTAGACATGCAACTGAAGTAAGTACTATGTCAACAAGATATGTAGACATGCAACTGAAGTAAGTACTATGTCAACAAGATATGTAGACATGCAACTGAAGTAAATACTATGCCAACAAGATATGTAGACATGATACTGAAGTAAGTACCATGTCAACAAGATATGTAGACATGCAACTGAAGTAAGTACCATGTCAACAAGATATGTAGACATGCAACTGAAGTAAGTACCATGTCAACAAGATATGTAGACATGCAACTGAAGTAAGTACTATGTCAACAAGATATGTAGACATGCAACTGAAGTAAGTTCTATGTCAACAAGATATGTAGACATGCAACTGAAGTAAGTACTATGTCAACAAGATATGTAGACATGCAACTGAAGTAAGTACCATGTCAACAAGATATGTAGACATGCAACTGAAGTAAGTACCATGTCAACAAGATATGTACACATGCAACTGAAGTAAGTACCATGTCAGCAAGATATGTAGACATGCAACTGAAGTAAGTACCATGTCAACAAGAAATGTAGACATGCAACTGAAGTAAGTACCATGTCAACAAGATATGTAGACATGCAACTGAAGTAAGTACCATGTCAACAAGATATGTAGACATGCAACTGAAGTAAGTACCATGTCAACAAGATATGTAGACATGCAACTGAAGTAAGTACCATGTCAACAAGATATGTAGACATGCAACTGAAGTAAGTACCATGTCAACAAGATATGTAGACATGCAACTGAAGTAAGTACCATGTCAACAAGATATGTAGACATCAACTGAAGTAAGTACCATGTCAACAAGATATGTAGACATGCAACTGAAGTAAGTACCATGTCAACAAGATATGTAGACATGCAACTGAAGTAAGTACCATGTCAACAAGATATGTAGACATGCAACTGAAGTAAGTACTATGTCAACAAGATATGTAGACATGCAACTGAACTAAGTACTATGTCAACAAAATATGTAGACATGCAACTGAAGTAAGTACCATGTCAACAAGATATGTAGACATGCAACTGAAGTAAGTACCATGTCAACAGGATATGTAGACATGCAACTGAAGTAAGTACCATGTCAACAAGATATGTAGACATGCAACTGAAGTAAGTACCATGTCAACAAGATATGTAGGCATGCAACTGATGTAAGTACTATGTCAACAAGATATGTAGACATGCAACTGAAGTAAGTACTATGTCAACAAGATATGTAGACATGCAACTGAAGTAAGTACCATGTGAACAAGATATGTAGACATGCAACTGAAGTAAGTATCATGTCAACAAGATATGTAGACATGCAACTGAAGTAAGTACCATGTCAACAAGATATGTAGACATGCAACTGAAGTAAGTACCATGTTAACAAGATATGTAGACATGCAACTGAAGTAAGTACCATGCCAACAAGATATGTAGACATGCAACTGAAGTAAGTACTATGTCAACAAGATATGTAGACATGCAACTGAAGTAAGTACTATGTCAACAAGATATGTAGACATGCAACTGAAGTAAATACTATGCCAACAAGATATGTAGACATGCAACTGAAGTAAGTACTATGTCAACAAGATATGTAGACATGCAACTGAAGTAAGTACCATGTCAACAAGATATGTAGACATGCAACTGAAGTAAGTACCATGTCAACAAGATATGTAGACATGCAACTGAAGTAAGTACCATGTCAACAAGATATGTAGACATGCAACTGAAGTAAGTACCAAGTCAACAAGATATGTAGACATGCAACTGAAGTAAGTACTATGTCAACAAGATATGTAGACACGCAACTGAAGTAAGTACTATGTCAACAAGATATGTAGACACGCAACTGAAGTAAGTACTATGTCAACAAGATATGTAGACATGCAACTGAAGTAAGTACCATGTCAACAAGATATGTAGACATGCAACTGAAGTAAGTACCATGTCAACAAGATATGTAGACATGCAACTGAAGTAAGTACCATGTCAACAAGATATGTAGACATGCAACTGTTGTAAGTACCATGTCAACAAGATATGTAGACATGCAACTGAAGTAAGTACTATGTCAACAAGATATGTAGACATGCAACTGAAGTAAGTACTATGTCAACAAGATATTTAGACATGCAACTGAAGTAAGTACTATGTCAACAAGATATGTAGACATGCAACTGAAGTAAATACTATGTCAACAAGATATGTAGACATGCAACTGAAGTAAGTACTATGTCAACAAGATATGTAGACATGCAACTGAAGTAAGTACTATGTCAACAAGATATGTAGACATGCAACTGAAGTAAGTACTATGTCAACAAGATATGTAGACATGCAACTGAAGTAAGTACTATGTCAACAAGATATGTAGACATGCAACTGAAGTAAATACCATGTCAACAAGATATGTAGACATGCAACTGAAGTAAGTACCATGTCAACAAGATATGTAGACATGCAACTGATGTAAGTACTATGTCAACAAGATATGTAGACATGCAACTGAAGTAAGTACTATGTCAACAAGATATGTAGACATGCAACTGAAGTAATTACCATGTCAACAAGATATGTAGGCATGCAACTGAAGTAAGTAACATGTCAACAAGATATGTAGACATGCAACTGAAGTAAGTAACATGTCAACAAGATATGTAGACATGCAACTGAAGTAAGTACTATGTCAACAAAATATGTAGACATGCAACTGAAGTAAGTACTATGTCAACAAGATATGTAGACATGCAACTGAAGTAAGTACTATGTCAACAAGATATGTAGACATGCAACTGAAGTAAATACTATGCCAACAAGATATGTAGACATGATACTGAAGTAAGTACCATGTCAACAAGATATGTAGACATGCAACTGAAGTAAGTACCATGTCAACAAGATATGTAGACATGCAACTGAAGTAAGTACCATGTCAACAAGATATGTAGACATGCATCTGAAGTAAGTACCAAGTCAACAAGATATGTAGACATGCAACTGAAGTAAGTACTATGTCAACAAGATATGTAGACACGCAACTGAAGTAAGTACTATGTCAACAAGATATGTAGACACGCAACTGAAGTAAGTACTATGTCAACAAGATATGTAGACATGCAACTGATGTAAGTACTATGTCAACAAGATATGTAGACATGCAACTGAAGTAAGTACTATGTCATCAAGATATGTAGACATGCAACTGAAGTAAGTACCATGTCAACAAGATATGTAGACATGCAACTGAAGTAAGTACCATGTCAACAAGATATGTAGACATGCAACTGAAGTAAGTACCATGTCAACAAGATATGTAGACATGCAACTGATGTAAGTACCATGTCAACAAGATATGTAGACATGCAACTGATGTAAGTACCATGTCAACAAGATATGTAGACATGCAACTGAAGTAAGTAATATGTCAACAAGATATGTAGACATGCAACTGAAGTAAGTACTATGTCAACAAGATATTTAGACATGCAACTGAAGTAAGTACTATGTCAACAAGATATGTAGACATGCAACTGAAGTAAATACTATGTCAACAAGATATGTAGACATGCAACTGAAGTAAGTACTATGCCAACAAGATATGTAGACATGCAACTGAAGTAAGTACCATGTCAACAAGATATGTAGACATGCAACTGAAGTAAGTACTATGTCAACAAGATATGTAGACATGCAACTGGAGTAAGTACTATGTCAACAAGATATGTAGACATGCAACTGAAGTAAGTACCATGTCAACAAGATATGTAGGCATGCAACTGAAGTAAGTACCATATCAACAAGATATGTAGACATGCAACTGATGTAAGTACTATGTCAACAAGATATGTAGACATGCAACTGAAGTAAATACTATGTCAACAAGATATGTAGACATGCAACTGAAGTAAGTACCTTGTCAACAAGATATGTAGACATGCAACTGAAGTAAGTACTATGTCAACAAGATATGTAGACATGCAACTGAAGTAAGTACCATGTCAACAAGATATGTAGACATGCAACTGAAGTAAGTACTATGTCAACAAGATATGTAGACATGCAACTAAAGTAAGTACTATGTCAACAAGATATGTAGACATGCAACTGAAGTAAGTACTATGTCAACAAGATATGTAGACATGCAACTGAAGTAAGTACTATGTCAACAAGATATGTAGACATGCAACTGAATTAAGTACTATGTCAACAAGATATGTAGACATGCAACTGAAGTAAGTACTATGTCAACAAGATATGTAGACATGCAACTGAAGTAAGTACCATGTCAACAAGATATGTAGACATGCAACTGAAGAAAGTACTATGTCAACAAGATATGTAGACACGCAACTGAAGTAAGTACTATGTCAACAAGATATGTAGACATGCAACTGAAGTAAGTACTATGTCAACAAGATATGTAGACATGCAACTGAAGAAAGTACTATGTCAACAAGATATGTAGACATGCAACTGAAGTAAGTACCATGTCAACAAGATATGTAGACATGCAACTGAAGTAAGTACCATGTCAACAAGATATGTAGACATGCAACTGAAGTATGTACCATGTCAACAAGATATGTAGACATGCAACTGAAGTAAGTACTATGTCAACAAGATATGTAGACATGCAACTGAAGTAAGTACTATGTCAACAAGATATGTAGACATGCAACTGAAGTAAGTACTATGTCAACAAGATATGTAGACATGCAACTGAAGTAAGTACTATGTCAACAAGATATGTAGACATGCAACTGAAGTAAATACTATGTCAACACGATATGTAGACATGCAACTGAAGTAAGTACCATGTCAACAAGATATGTAGTCATGCAACTGAAGTAAGTACTATGTCAACAAGATATCGTGGGTGAAAACAAAAAAAAAGGTGTTTAAACATTTTTATATTTTAAAAAATACGAAAGCTTAACATCTTTGATGGACAGAATACATTAACAATTTTTATGATGAAGTGAGAGAGAGTTAATTATTTAATTATTGAGTTAGTCAGTAGGTGGGTGAGTGGGTGAGTGAGTGAGTGAGTGAGCGAGCGAGCGAGTGAGTGAGTGAGTGAGCGAGTGACTGAGTGAGTGAGTGAGTGAGTGAGTGAGTAAGTGAGTTTGTGAGTGAGTGAGTGAGCGAGTGAGTGAGTGAGTGAGCGAGTGACTGAGTGACTGAGTGAGTGAGTGAGTGAGCGAGTGAGTGAGTGAGCGAGTGAGCGAGTGAAGCGAGCGAGCAAGCGAGTGAGTGAGCGAGCGAGTGACTGAGTGAGTGGGTGAGTGAGTGAGTGGGTGAGTGAGTGAGTGAGTGAGTGAGTGAGTGAGTGAGTGAATCAATGAGTAAGTAAATGAGAGACGTGTTCATAAGAATACTAATTAATTGAAAAATAAATTTGCTCTGTCTGTAGAGATTGTTTTCCTATCTCTTCTTAGATTGCCAATATAATGTGCAACTCGCCGTTTGTAAGTAATACAGTCTAGACGACCCAGTAACTTTATAATGAAGAGTAAGAGCATGTATATAAGACACAATTTGGTATATTTCAAATTCTGAATCTACTATTGTAGATGTATATTATTATGCTCTAATTTTTTAGACAAGTTTATCGATTATTTATTAAGGTTATGGTTGGTAAATGGTTCTGGTATCACTGTAAATGAACATAACATCATAGCAGAAAAATGTTGAGAATACCACGAACAGCTAAGAAGAGTATTGAAAATGTTCTGAAAGAGGTCAAAGCAAAAAGAGAGCTAATCTCCAATATTAAGAAGAAAAAATCAATATTTTTTGGCCATATAATGAGAAGAGAACAATTGGAATATATTGTAACAACTGGAAACATTGAGGGACGAAGAGATAGAGGGAAGCAAAGAGAAAAAACACCAGACAGCTTAAGAGAATGGTTTGGCAGAAGGTCAACAACAGAAATGATAAATAACTGTCGAGATCGAAAGTTGTGGAGAGACATGATCACCTACGCCAGCAGGCCCGGTACTTGATGATGATAATCACTACAAACGAATTAAAATCCATAATTGCTCAACTGCCTATGCTAGTGGAATCTTCCAAATTAAAACTCATCTCATTGAAATATCCAAACTAAGAAAGGCAGCTGTAGCATCCACCATAGCAGCCACAGTCCACGCCAAAAGACATAAGGCTAAGCGGCACCGAAAGTGAACGTAACTGAAATGCCTTTTGTCATACGGTATCATCATTAATCGTAAGCAATAGTAAAATCGAAACGCGATCCGAATGAAACGCAAAGCTCACGGTGTGTGTAGAGCACTAAGCTCAGTTGCTCCGACAGCAGGCCGTACTTGGAATACGAGGAAACCTGCAACTTGGAGTACTTTTCAGACTGATCCTCAATGGTTCTTACCGCCTATCCGCCATATTGACCGGTATTCCAATGATGGTGTATATTGTAATCAACACAGACCACACTATTGCGCACACTGTAGAGGATTTCAGATCATATGCACGTACTCCGCTACACCCACGAATGATTCTACGGAAGGATAAATAATAGAATACAAAAAACGTAGAAATAAATATAATAGAATTATCATATTCGGTAACTGACTGAGAGAGGCTATAAACAAAGTCAAACGTAAGAGAATGTGAGGTCATTTGATGGCGGTCCCATCAAAGGTAATGTACGACTTGAATCGGCGTCATAGTAAGTTTTTTTTTTATATTTTATTAAAATTGTATATAGTTTACCCATGTGTGCCCTGCCGCTTATCCAGAGGTGTTTGGGGACTCCTGTCTAGTGTCGCCACAAGCATCGTAACTCACTAGCGAGGCGGCATTCCTCACCTTGCCAGAGATGCTACCTGGTACCCATTTCTGCAAGCGGCTGGGTCGATCGCGGAGGTATTTTTTTTCCCAACCACGAGTACAACTCACACTGCTTTGAATGGGAATCGAACACAGGTTGTCCGAACGTCGTTATCGGAGTGGTTTTCCCATCTAAGCTACCGGGGCATCCAATGGGCCCGAAATCTCATCAATTCATGGAATAGGTAAAACACGATTCGAAAAAGAAAAAAATTCACAATGACGATGGTTTATATATAGCGACAGCTGCATGGGTAATGTTTGTTGAAGGCGCCAATTCCTCAAGATCATCACTTGGTCCAAGTTACAAATGTGTGAATGAGAGTTTGTTGAATTTGTTGTTGAATGACTGACTAAAGTAAGGAAGAAAGAAATGGGAAAAGGAGAGAGTGAGATATTTGGTGATTTAATTAAATCTTTCTGTGAAGACTGACTGACTGACTGATTGCTACGAGCTTGCTGCTCTTTGACTCATAAGATGTGGCTGGTCGTAATGGCTTTCTTGACATTCCCGGCTCATACTGGAGAGGTTGGAGTTCGTCTGTCCCAGGCTCTGCTGGGAAACTACTAGTCCAACCCAGAGGTACTGCAATACTGGGTCCTCTATATCAGTAACAGCCACCACTACAGGGAACACGGCGATCCTAGCTTCTGTTAGCCAGTCTGGTTTGACACAGACTGTTACCAGGGGAGACCACGAGGAGGTATAACTGCTAGGTCTTGGTCGGCTGATGGTGCGCCGATCCTGCTATTGCGACCGCAGGTCGCAGGCGTTTGTGCTCCCCTTTCTGTGAAGACAGAGAATAGCATTTCTCTTTCTTTTTTTCTTTCTTTCACATTTCACTTTCTCTTATACCCGTTCTGGTGTCGAGAAGATACAAAAGTTTCATAACGACTGCTCGTCCTTAACGTTTGTTCTCCTTATATCTCTATTCCTCACTGGCACGGCGTCTTGCTCTACGGTTCTTTCTTGACCAAAAGCAACACTTTTCTGTTGTTTATTACCCACTATTTTCATATATTATATTCACCCACTATTTTTATATATTATATTCACCCACTATTTTTATATATTATATTCACCCCCTATTTTTATATATTATATTCACCTACTATTTTTATATATTATATTCACCCACTATTTTTTATATTATATTCACCCACTATTTTTTATATATTATATTCACCCACTATTTTTTATATATTATATTCACCCACTAATTTTTTATATATTATATTCACCCACTATTTTTTATATATTATATTCACCCACTATTTTTTATATATTATATTCACCCACTATTTTTTATATATTATATTCACCCACTATTTTTTATATATTATATTCACCCACTAATTTTTTATATATTATATTCACCCACTATTTTTTATATATTATATTCACCCACTATTTTTTATATATTATATTCACCCACTATTTTTTATATATTATATTCACCCACTATTTTTTATATATTATATTCACCCACTATTTTTTTATATATTATATTCACCCACTATTTTTTATATATTATATTCACCCACTATTTTTATATATTATATTCACCCACTATTTTTATATATTATATTCACCCACTATTTTTTATATTATATTCACCCACTATTTTGTATATATTATATTTACCCACTATTTTTATATATTATATTCACCCACTATTTTTTATATATTATATTCACCCACTATTTTTATATATTATATTCACCCACTATTTTTTATATTATATTCACCCACTATTTTTATATATTATATTCACCCACTATTTTTATATATTATATTCACCCACTATTTTTATATATTATATTCACCCACTATTTTTATATATTATATTCACTCACTATTTTTTATATATTATATTCACCCACTATTTTTATATATTATATTCACCCACTATTTTTATATATTATATTCATCCACTATTTTTAACTATTATATTCAACCACTATTTTTTATATTATATTCACCCACTATTTTTTATATATTATATTCACCCACTATTTTTTATATATTATATTCACCCACTATTTTTTTAATATTATATTCACCCACTATTATCATAAACTTTTGGTCCACAAGTACTATGCACATATTGTTTTTCTATATTCTTATCTATTAACTGCCTGGATAAAGATATTGCATCTGTGCAGCTTCTATTTTTTATCTTAAACCCCACCTGTTCTTCCGCCAACTGGGGTGCTATCATCATCATCAAGTACCGGGCTTCCTGGCGTAGGTGATCATGTCTCTCCACAATTTTCAATCTCGACAGTTATTTATCATTTCTGTTGTTGACCTTCTGCCAAGCCATTCTCTTAAGCTGTCTAGTATTTTCTCTCTTTGCTTCCATACATCTCTTCGTCCCTCAATTTTCCCAGTTGTTACAATATATTCCAATTGTTCTCTTCTCATTACATGGCTAAAAAAAATTATGATTGTTTCTTGCTAATATTGGCAATTGGCTCTCTTTTTGCTTTGGCCTCTTTGAGAACGTTTCCATTACTCCTCTTAGCTGTCCATTGTATTCTCAATATTCTTCTGTAAAGCCACATTTCTACAGTCTCCAGTGATTTTCCTGTCTGTTGTCCTTTTATCCATGATTCCCATCCATATGTTAAGACTGGCTCTATATAAAATTTAAGAACTCTTTTTCTTGTTTCTATTGTCAAAAATGGATTGCGTAGTTGCTTCCTCATTTTTGGAAAGCTGCTTTCACTATTAGAGGTCTTAATTTCGTTCATATAATGTTTGCAGCCATTTACCTACTTGTCTCAGCAGCAGTGATTTGTCATGGTATTGTAAACATTGTCCTTTGTTTCCTTTATTGTTACAAAGGGGAATTGTTATTGCTAGATGCCAACTAGAAGGTGTTTGTTGTTGTATCCATGCTGCATTAAAACAATTCGATGTAACCATCAACTGTTAAACTCTCCTGCGGCTTGGATTATTTCTCTTGGATTATTTCTCTTGGATTTTTGCTCTTGGATTATTTCACTTGGATTATTGCTCTTGGATTATTTCTCTTGGATTATTGCTCTTGGATTATTTCTCTTGGATTATTTCTCTTGGATTATTTCTCTTGGATTATTTCTCTTGGATTATATCTCTTGGATTATTTCTCTTGGATTATTTCTCTTGGTTTATTTATTTGCCGCTGGCGATATTTTTGACTAATTCGAATAGCGTACTCAATCCAGGAGATTTACAACAATTACTTCATGTAATAAACATGACAATCAAACAATATGGACTAGATATGAATATCAAAAAGACTAAAACTATGATCATAAGAGATCTACAACAATTACTTTATGTAATAAACATGACAAGCAAACAATATGGACTAGATATGAATATCAAAAAGACTAAAACTATTATCATAAGAGATCTACAACAATTACTTCGTGTAATAAACATGACAAGCAAACAATATGGACTAGATATGAATATCAAAAAGACTAAAACTATGATCATAAGAGATCTACAACAATTACTTCATGTAATAAACATGACAAGCAAACAATATGTACTAGATATGGATATCAAAAAGACTAAAACTATGATCATAAGAGATCTACAACAATTACTTCATGTAATAAACATGACAAGCAAACAATATGGACTAGATATGAATATCAAAAAGACTAAAACTATGATCATAAGAGATCTACAACAATTACTTCATGTAATAAACATGACAAGCAAACAATATGTACTAGATATGAATATCAAAAAGACTAAAACTATGATCATAAGAGATCTACAACAATTACTTCATGTAATAAACATGACAAGCAAACAATATGGACTAGATATGAATATCAAAACGACTAAAACTATGATCATAAGAGATCTACAACAATTACTTCATGTAATAAACATGACAAGCAAACAATATGGACTAGATGTGAATATCAAAACGACTAAAACTATGATCATAAGAGATCTACAACAATTACTTCATGTAATAAACATGACAAGCAAACAATATGGACTAGATATGAATATCAAAACGACTAAAACGATGATCATAAGAGATCTACAACAATTACTTCATGTAATAAACATGACAAGCAAACAATATGGACTAGATATGAATATCAAAAAGACTAAAACTATGATCATAAGAGATCTACAACAATTACTTCATGTAATAAACATGACAAGCAAACAATATGGACTAGATATGAATATCAAAACGACTAAAACTATGATCATAAGAGATCTACAACAATTACTTCATGTAATAAACATGACAAGCAAACAATATGGACTAGATATGAATATCAAAACGACTAAAACTATGATCATAAGAGATCTACAACAATTACTTCATGTAATAAACATGACAAGCAAACAATATGTACTAGATATGAATATCAAAAAGACTAAAACTATGATCATAAATAAAGAAAATTCTCAAGACCTACAATTAAATATCAAAGTTGAAGGAATACATCTAGAGATAGTTCAGAACTACAACTTCCTTGGACATACTATAACCAGTGATGGAAAATGTACAACTGAAATAAACAAAAAAATAGGTATGGCAAAAATTAATTACAATGCCTTGAAAATATACTAACATCAAAACAAATAACACTAGGAGTAAAACTAAGAATAGCAAAATGTTACATCTTCTCAATATTCCTGTATGGTGCAGCAATATGGACATTAGACCAAAAAACAGAACATAAAATTGAAACCTTTGAAATGTGGATTTATAGAATAATAGGTAGAATTGGATGGAAAGAAAAGAAAACAAACGAGGAAGTTTTAAAACAACTAAAAATGAAAAGAGAACTACTAAACACAATTAGAGCAAGACAAATGAAATGTTTGGGTTATGTTAAAAGACACGACAGTCTAATAAAAGTAATTTGGAAGGGCAATACAAGGTAAAAGAGGCAGAGGCAGACCAAGACTAACATGGACGAGTAATATCAAAAGTTGGACAAGTCAGCCTATGACAATCTGCACCATCAAAGCAAGAGACAGAGAGGAATGGTGCTCCATTGTAGCCAACCTTCGTTGCGGAGACGGCACTCAATGATGAAGATGACTCAATGCAGATAGTGGTTGACAACCATGACTTCCGGTTAAAAAGTCGAGAGATTCAGACAGTAGCTCCAGGCAAATGTTTCTTGTGCGACATTTTAAAAATATGTTTTGTCTTGAAGTCTAGTTCACCCCATGAAATCGTAGATGAATAAGTAGACAGAATGTGTATTACCCTCCCTGTTATCTCTCATCACATTGCAGTATTGTCTACACCACTTTATAATCTTTTCCTGCTGATTTATTTTCCAACAAAGGCTTGTTGATCACCTGTGGACATGACTCCCTAGAGCTTGTTTACATTTGTGTCCTCTCATCATCATCATCATCATCATCATCATCATCATCATCATCATCATCATCATCATCATCGAGTGTCATCTCCGCAACGAAGGTTGGCTAAACATGGAGCGCTATTTTGCTCTGTCTCTTGCTTTGATGGTGCAGGTTGTCATAGGCTGGTTGATCCATCTTTTGATGTTATATGTCCATGTTAGTCTTGGTCTGCCTCTGCCTCTTTTACCTAGTATTTTCCCCTCCAGGATTACTTTTAGTAGGCTGTTGTATCTTTCAACATGCCCCAAAAATCGCATTTGTCTTGTTCGAAATGTGTTTAGTAGTTCTCTTTTCTTGTTTAGTTATTTTAAGACTTCATTGTTTATTTTCTTTTCCTTCCATCCAAATCTACCTATCTATATATATCCACATTTCAAAGGCTTCAATTCTCTCATGTCCATATCCTCTCATATCCACTTCTTAAACGTGCCTTTAAATGGTTATGGTTATGGTTATGGAAGACCCCGGTATCACTGCAAACGAATTAAAATCCATAATTGCTCAACCGTCCGTGCCAGTGGAATCATCCGAATTACTATCTCATCTCCAAAACAAAGAAAGATAGCTGTAGTCCCCATCATAGCAGTCTCAGCACACGCCAAAAGACATAAGACGAAACTGCACAGAAAGTGAACACAGCCAACTGTTCCCTGTCATACGATATCAGCATTCATCGTAAACCATTGGAATATCGAAACATGATCAACACGGATGATACACACAGCTCACGGTGTGCACAGAGCACTTAACTCAGTAGCTCCTGCAGCAAGCCTGACTTGGAATATGTGGAAACTGCAACATGGAACACTTTTCAGACACAGCAATTAAAAGTTCCTGACGCCTAACCGTCATATTGACCGGTATTCCAATGATGACGTATAATGCAATCAACACAGAACACACTATCACACACACTGTAGAGGATTTCAGATCACATGCATGTACTCCGCTTCACCGGGGAAGATCCCAACAGTATAACTTTTTATCAATACACTGATCTGCATTGGAAGGATAGAGTTAACCATCTTTCCGGCTCAAAAAACGTAGTGCCTTTAAACGTAACCTTTAAGTGTCGTAGGCCAATGGAGGAATGTATACCGCAATATGAAGAATGTAGATATGTTGCTTTATCATGTAGTCCATTCACCTTTATCATGTAGTCCATTCACCTTTATCATGTAGTCCATTCACCTTTATCATGTAGTCCATTCACCTTTATCATGTAGTCCATTCACCTTTATCATGTAGTCCATTCACTTTGAGAGGTAGTGTCGGTCTTGGGCGTATTCGATAGATTTACACTTTTGGCTGGTCTTTGGAATACCGGTGAATATGGTGAATCATCATCATCATGTGCCATACCGGTTGGCGTAGGCTATCATGTCCCTCCACTATCTTCTATCTACAGTGCATTGTATCAGTTCTGTTGTTGACTGTTTTCCATGCCATGACACCAAGCTATCCAGTAGTTTATCTCTTTGTCGTCCGCGATCTCTCTTTCCTTTTATTTTGCCAGTTGTAACCAAGTATTCCTACTTTCCTCTTCTCATGATGTGCCCAAAAAATGTTGATGGCTTCTCTCTGATGTTTTTTTAAGAGCTTCCTTTTTGCGTTGCCCTCTTTGAGAACTTCTTCATTGGTCTTTTTAGCTGTCCAGGGAACTTTCAACATTCTTCTGAGAAATCCCATCTCTGTGGCCTCTAATCGTCTTTTCAGAGGATCTCATGTATAGAGACAATGGCTGCGATCTCCGACTAGTACAGTCACTCCAAGAAGGAAAGGAATGGCAAACTACCATCTTAAATTGCCTGGAATAATCATGACAAGTCACAACCTTATATGGCGAATAGGCATCATAAAATTTTACAGCTGTGTCTGAAAAGTATTCCTTGTTGCTGCTTACTCATATTCCAAGTCCGGCTTGCAGCCGGGAGCAGATGGCTGTGTTCACTTTCTGTGCGGTTTCGTCTTCTATATTTTGGTGTGTACTGAGACTACTGTAATGAATACTGCATGCTTTATTTGTTTGGGAAGTGAGATATTAATTCGGATGATTCCACTGGCACTGGCGATTGAGCTGTTATTGATTTTAATTCGTGTGCATGATACCATCGCCTTCCATAACCATAATCATAACACTTTAGAGTTCTTGCATGTTTTTTTATTCCGTCTTTCAACGT
The DNA here is from genome assembly GCA_032433765.1 of Megaustenia siamemsis. NCBI lineage: Eukaryota > Metazoa > Mollusca > Gastropoda > Stylommatophora > Ariophantidae > Megaustenia > Megaustenia siamemsis. The sequence continues at coordinate 31,273,488 of JAVIAB010000101.1, forward strand.
TTTTCTTGGTCTGCCTCTTGCTTTCAGTCCTGATGTTTTGAGGTAGAAACATGTTTATGTTGTTTCGTCTGGTTTCCTTCTTACCAAATGTCCGAACCATTTCATTTCTTGTTTGTTTATATATTCCAGGCATAGTTTAATTCCGATTTATTCTCCGACGTTCACATTGGGTATCCGATCTTTCTTTGTCTTGTTTGTTATCTTTAACAATAATCTATTTCCACAGGTTGTGATTTTCTGTGATTGGGTTGTGTACACTGACCATGTTTGACAGACTTTGCCATGACAATGGTTTTTACAATTTGTCCCTGGCTGTTATGGAGATTTGTCAATGTTTCAAAAGTATAGCGAGTCTGTAGTTGACAATGTTTGCTCTCTGTCCTTTTGTCTCTTTATCTTTGTTTTTGATGTCACCTCTACTAGAGGTAAATGAGTTATTGTCCGCGTATTTCAATTCCCCAACTTATTTAGATGAGTGTATTGTCTATTTTATTGTCCAACTTATTTAGATGAGTGTATTGTCTATTTTATTCTCCAACTTATTTAGATGAGTGTATTGTCTATTTTATTCTTCAACTTATTTAGATGAGTGTATTGTCTATTTTATTGTCCATCTTATGTAGATGAGTGTATTGTCTATTTTATTGTCCAACTTATTTAGATCAGTGTACTGTCTATTTTATTGTCCAACTTATTTAGATGAGTGTATTGACTATTTTATTGTCCAACTTATTTAGATGAGTGTATTATCTATTTTATTGTCCAACTTATTTAGATGAGTGTATTGACTATTTTATTGTCCAACTTATTTAGATGAGTGTATTATCTATTTTATTGTCCAACTTATTTAGATGAGTGTATTGTCTATTTTATTGTCCAACTTATTTAGATGAGTGTATTGTCTATTTTATTGTCCAACATATTTAGATGAGTGTATTATCTATTTTATTGTCCAACTTATTTAGATGAGTGTATTGTCTATTTTATTCTCCAACTTATTTAGATGAGTGTATTATCTATTTTATTGTCCAACTTATTTAGATGAGTGTATTGTCTATTTTATTCTCCAACTTATTTAGATGAGTGTATTGTCTATTTTAAAACGTAAGCTTTCTCGGTTCATGTTGTTTTTCATTATATCCATTCTTGTATCTCAAAGTTGATAAATGAGATTAGATTTCTTAAGAGATTTTTAATAACACATACCACAAGTCCGTGAGTGTGGTAGACCATCAAGCAGCGATGCCTCATAATAAAATAAAACCAAGATACAAACACTAGAACTACACGCTGCAGAGGTTTATAAATGTTCGCTGTCTCAGAGATAGAGTAAAATATTTCGAGACACAGTGTGTTTTTTATAAAACAAATGAGATACTATAAGCTGTCTATAACCTTTACATTTCTCTTCTCTCAGCCAGGAACGGTGTATGACATACTATTTCCAAAATGGAGAAAGGTACGTTACACAAATCAACACAGGTTAACTGAAGAATGAGTAGCATTCTTCTTTACTCCCCTTTTCCGTAGCATTCCCTATTTGTCATGTCTACGTTTTATTAGCTCCCTGTGGAGCATAGGTCTTCAACAAACACTTTCCAAGTCGTTCTATTTTTTGCCATTCATTTAAGATCATTCTATGTCTTCCCCATCATTTTAATCTCTGCTTATATCTGTCTTCTCCAAGAATTCCTTGGTCTTCCTCTTAGTTTTTTCCCCTGGGGATTCCAAAAAAAGGGCCTGTTGTGTAATACTCTCAGTTGGTTTCCGCAATGTGTGTTCTATCCAGCGCCATCGTTTTCGTTGTATGTCTTTATCCCCTGGTATTTGACTGGTACATTTCCATAAATCTATGTTAGTATTTGTCATATTCTACCTTAAATTATGTAGTCACTTCATGAAATGGAACAAGAATAGAAGAATGAGACGGCCGTCACGCTCTCTCAATGAAATAATATTAAGCGCAATTCAATGTGCCATTATTAGGAACATAAGGATATACGTGGACAATAGGACAATAGAAAAAAAAATCACTGGAAGCTGTAGAAATGTGGTTTTACAGAAGAATATTAACAATACCATGGACAGATAAAAAGAGTAGTGAACACGTTCTGAAACAGGCCAAAGCAAAAAGAGAGCTAACTTCCAAAATTTGTAAAAAACAATCATTATTTTTTGGACAAGTAATGAAAAGAGAACAGCTGGAATATATTGCGACAACTGGGAACATTGAGGGACGAAGAGATAGAGAGAAGCAAAGAGAAAATATGTCATACAACTTAAGAGAATGGTTTGGAAGAAGGTCAACAATAGAAATGATAAATAAGTGTCGAGATCGAAAGTAGTGGAGAGACATGATCACTTACGCCAGCAGGCCCGGTACTTGATGATGATGATGATTATTATTATTATTAGGAAACACTATTTGGTGCTCAAGAATATACGAATAAAAACAAATACAAGGAGCAGCAAAAACAAGTATAATAGCAACTATCAAATACGAACAACTACAAAAACAATTATAATAACAACTATCAAATACGAACAACTACAAAAACAATTATAATAACAACTAACAAATACGAACAACTACAAAAACAATTATAATAACAACTATCAAATACGAACAACTACAAAAACAATTATAATAACAACTATCAAATACGAACAACTACAAAAACAATTATAATAACAACTATCAAATACGAACAACTACAAAAACAATTATAATAACAACTATCAAATACGAACAACTACAAAAACAATTATAATAACAACTATCAAATACGAACAACTACAAAAACAATTATAATAACAACTATCAAATACGAACAACTACAAAAACAATTATAATAACAACTATCAAATACGAACAACTACAAAAACAATTATAATAAAAACTATCAAATACGAACAACTACAAAAACAATTATAATAACAACTATCAAATACGAACAACTACAAAAACAATTATAATAACAACTATCAAATACGAACAACTACAAAAACAATTATAATAACAACTGTCAAATACGAACAACTACACAAACAATTATAATAACAATTATAATAACAACTATCAAATACGAACAACTACGAAAACAATTATAATAACAACTATCAAATACGAACAAATACAAAAACAATTATAATAACAACTATCAAATATGAACAACTACAAAAACAATTATAATAACAACTATCAAATACGAACAACTACAAAAACAATTATAATAACAACTATCAAATACGAACAACTACAAAAACAAATATAACAACTATCAAATACGAACAACTACAAAAACAATTATAATAACAACTATCAAATACGAACAACTACAAAAACAATTATAATAACAACTATCAAATACCAACAAGTACAAAAACAATTATAATAACAACTATCAAATACGAACAACTACAAAAACAATTATAATAACAACTATCAAATACGAACAACTACAAAAACAATTATAATAACAACTATCAAATACGAACAACTACAAAAACAATTATAATAACAACTATCAAATACGAACAACTACAAAAAAAATTATAATAACAACTATCAAATACGAACAACTACACAAACAATTATAATAACAACTATCAAATACGAACAACTACAAAAACAATTATAATAACAACTATCAAATACGAACAACTACAAAAACAATTATAATAACAACTGTCAAATACGAACAACTACACAAACAATTATAATAACAATTATAATAACAACTATCAAATACGAACAACTACGAAAACAATTATAATAACAACTATCAAATACGAACAAATACAAAAACAATTATAATAACAACTATCAAATATGAACAACTACAAAAACAATTATAATAACAACTATCAAATACGAACAACTACAAAAACAATTATAATAACAACTATCAAATACGAACAACTACAAAAACAAATATAACAACTATCAAATACGAACAACTACAAAAACAATTATAATAACAACTATCAAATACGAACAACTACAAAAACAATTATAATAACAACTATCAAATACCAACAAGTACAAAAACAATTATAATAACAACTATCAAATACGAGCAACTACAAAAACAATTATAATAACAACTATCAAATACGAACAACTACAAAAACAATTATAATAACAACTATCAAATACCAACAAGTACAAAAACAATTATAATAACAACTATCAAATACGAGCAACTACAAAAACAATTATAATAACAACTATCAAATACGAACAACTACAAAAACAATTATAATAACAACTTTCAAATACGAACAACTACAAAAACAATTATAATAACAACTGTCAAATACGAACAACTACAAAAACAATTATAATAACAACTATCAAATACGAACAACTACAAAAACAATTATAATAACAACTGTCAAATACGAACAACTACAAAAACAATTACTAAAACATGAAAACGAAGCAATAGCGATACTAATAACAGGGCTTATCTGTGAACAAGGTACAAGAGAACTGCATAGAAATCTGGCAATAACGTCGGAGATAATGACATTGGCAGGTGGTAGAACATCTTTTTATTGTGTAAATAAGATGCTAACGAACAATTTTATATCTAGTGGGGCACGTGTTGAGAACACATATGGAACCATATTAACATCAAGTGAAGAAATAAAGTCACCATGGGCTGAACAATTCAAGGGAATTCTGAATCGCCCAATACCACGTTATTGAATAGATTTTGCAGCCAACATACCAACCTCTTAGTTAGATGTACATTTAGATAACCTCGACTTGAATGAATTAGAGATGATTGTAAGACTCATGGCTAACAACAAGGCTGCAGGTGAAGATCTACAACATCTGAGATGACAAAAGTAAAGGGTAGCCATAACTTAAAACCTGCAAAATTGCTTAACACAATATGAACAACAGGAATGTTGCCGATTCAGGGAAAAGAGTTTTAATTTTCATAATTCTCAAGAAGGACAGTCACAAGCCAAGATTGCAACAACTGGAAAGATGTGTCTCTTCAATCAGTTGCCCCTAACTAAATTATTCTGTAAGATCATCGCGGAGAAAATAAAAAAAAAAACGTAGACACTGTTCCCTGTTAGATGTGAAGAACAAGAACGATTTTGAAAATCAAAGAACAGAGAAGCCCCGTGGATAATATTTTCACCCTAATAATTATAGTAGAAGAACATATATAATATAGCCTTCGACGGCATTCCCATAGAGACTAGCGAAACATGCTCAGACACTATGGAATACCAATACTGAATAAAATGCTGGCTGAAGTCGGATGCACTGCGCCACTGGCGCAGAGCACAGTGCAACGTTTTTAACGGGTGTTCAATCAGAGTGGATCTGGCAGACTCTAAATATGATGTTCCGTCTGTGGGGGCGATCAACACACTTAACCTGACAGCTGACTTCATGTGAGTGTCTGGAATCCTACTCTGATTGAGTCCTGATCGCAGAGAGAGAGAGAGAGAGAGAGAGAGAGAGAGAGAGAGAGAGAGAGAATACCAATAACAACTATTAACATCGTCAAAGATCTGTACGATAGCTTCTCATGTGCAGTTCGCATAGAGGAAAATTTGAATGTTTCCATATTTATGTCGTCGTGAAACAAAGATACTATTTGTTCTCCCTTGCTTTGGTACTAACATCGACTTCATTATCCAGAAATACTGTTCAGGTAATTAATGCATTGGATGAACACTTGGATCTCTAATAGAGAACATTGATTTTACAAACAACATAGTTGTCATCAATAGATGCTATGTAAACATCATGGGAAAAAAACAACCTGAATGGTCTGTCATCAATAGATGATATATATGTAAACATCATGGGAAAAAAACAACCTGAATGTCATGTCATCAATAGATGATATATATGTAAACATCGTGGGAAAAACAACCTGAATGTCCTGTCATCAATAGATGATATATATGTAAACATCATGGGAAAAAACAACCTGAATGTCCTGTCATCAATAGATGATATGTAAACATATTGGGAAAAAAAACAACCTGAATGTACTGTTATCAATAGATGATATATATGTAAACATCATGGGAAAAACAACCTGAATGTCCTGTCATCAATAGATGATATATATGTAAACATCATGGGAAAAAACAACCTGAATGTCCTGTCATCAATAGATGATATATATGTAAACATCATGGGAAAAAAAACAACCTGAATGTCCTGTCATCAATAGATGATATATATATATGTAAACATCATGGGAAAAAACAACCTGAATGTACTGTTATCAATAGATGATATGTAAACATGGAAAAAAAAAAACCTGAATGTCCTGCCATCAATAGATGCTATGTAAACATCATGGGAAAAACACACACATAGATAGATAGATAGATAGATAGATAGATAGATAGATAGATAGATAGATAGATAGATAGATAGATAGATAGATAGATAGATAGATAGATAGATAGATAGATAGATAGATAGATAGATAGATAGATAGATAGATAGACAGACAGATAGATAGATAGATAGATAGATAGATAGATAGATAGATAGATAGATAGATAGATAGATAGATAGATAGATAGCTAGATAGATAGATAGATAGATAGATAGATAGATAGATAGATAGATAGATAGATAGATAGATAGATAGATAGATAGATAGATAGATAGATAGATAGATAGATAGATAGATAGATAGATAGATAGATAGATAGATAGATAGATAGATAGATAGATAGATAGATAGATAGATAGATAGATAGATAGATAGATAGATAGATAGATAGATAGATAGATTGATAGATAGATAGATTGATAGATAGAGAGACAGGCAGGTAGGCAGGCAGGTAGGTAGGCCGGTAGGTAGGTAGGTAAGTAGGTAGATAGGTAGGTAGGTAGGTAGTATATAGATAGATATATAGACATACTACAATCTAGTAGGCTTTACGTGGACACCGTAGAGTAAAAGAAACCGAGGAAGACCGCAAGAAACCCTACGGTGCACTGTCATAAAAGAGAGAACAACTACGGACCTTAAAAACAACCACGAATTAAATCAGGTTGTGGCGAAGCGCTGTACGCGGAGAACTATGACTTCTTCTCTATGCGCCGTATTCGGCCCAAAATGTTAATCAATTAAATGTGAATCAAATGGGACTGAGAGATAAGTAAAAGTGTTAATAAAAACATATTTCTGAATGTAAATCTCATATCTACAATTTCAGATCATAAGTTTGGCAGAGAAAGTAAGTCATGTCATAGATAAACTATTTTAAATCGATCTTCTTTTTCCTTTCAACTTGCTCCTGTGGATCACAGGTTTTCAACAAACACTTTCTACGCTGTCATTGCTCGTGTCATATCTTTGTGTGTGCATGTCAATGTCAGTTATATCTCATATTTTTATGTGCATGGTTATGTTAGTCATGTGTCATATATCTTGATGTGTGTCAGTGTTAGTCATGCCTCGTATCGCTGTGTGCATCTGTATTAGTCACATCTAATATCTTTGTGTGTGCATGTCTGTGTTAGTCACATCTCACATCTTTGTGTGTGTATGTATGTGTTAGTCACATCTCACATCTTTGTGTGTCCGTGTCTGTGTTAGTCACATCTCATATCTTTGTGTGTGCATGTCTGTGTTAGTCACATCTCACATCTTTGTGTGTCCGTGTCTGTATTAGTCACATCTCATATCTTTGTGTGTGCATGTCTGTGTTAGTCACATCTCACATCTTTGTGTGTCCGTGTCTGTGTTAGTCACATCTCACATCTTTGTGTGTGCATGTCTGTGTTAGTCACCTCTAGTGACTCGGGCAGATGGTGCTCGTAAACCTGGGAGGGCCGACCATCTAAGGGCAGAATCCCCCTACAGAAAAGACAATCTGCTGCCTTGCAGGAAGATTGGGGACAATCAAAGGCTAGGGAAAGCAAACCCGAATAAAATGTTCGCTGAAATCGGATGCACTGGGCCACTGGCGCAGAACACAGTGCAACGTATTAACGAGTGTTCAGTCAAAGTGGATCTGACAGGCTCTAATTGTGATGTTCTGTCTGTGGGGGCGATCAACACACTTAGCCTGACAGCTGACTTCATATGAGAGTCTGGAATCCTTACTCTGATTGAGTCCTGAACGCAGAGAGAGAGAGAGAGAGATTTCTCGTGTAATTATTTGTGATTTGTATTTATGATTTCTCTCTGCGGCAACCACCCCCTGGTCTCAGCAGCGAGGCCGGGATTGAAACGTCAATTACTCATTGAGGAAAAAAGATATGAGTACATCCGAAGACGGAGTAATCTGCCTGTGCGGCGAGGGACCCCTGTGCACACGGCTGCCAGGGGAAAAATGGATTGACACGCAAAATTAAGTTCCTAGTCTCTAGTGACTTCGTCAGAGGTAAAAGCTGGCGAACGAAACAATAAAATGTTTGTGCTCTCCTCCAAATATAGCTTCTTGTCTTCCCCACTTGCCTCAACCATGTATCAGCCTAACTTCTCCAAATATAACTCCTTGTCTTCCCCGCTTGCCTCAACCATGTATCAGCCTAACTTCTCCAGATATAGCTCCATGTCTTCCTCGCTTGCCTCAACCATGTATCAGCCTAAGTTCTCCAGATATAGCTCCTTGTCTTCCCCGCTTGCCTCAACCATGTATCAGCCTAACTTCTCCAAATATAGCTCCATGTCTTCCCCACTTGCCTCAACCATGTATCAGCCTAACTTCTCCAAATATAGCTCCATGTCTTCCCCACTTGCCTCAACCATGTATCAGCCTAACTTCTCCAAATATAGCTCCATGTCTTCCCCGCTTGCCTCAACCATGTATCAGCCTAACTTCTCCAAATATAGCTCCATGCCTTCCCCACTTGCCTCAACCATGTATCAGCCTAACTTCTCCAAATATAGCTCCATGTCTTCCCCACTTGCCTCAACCATGTATCAGCCTAACTTCTCCAAATATAGCTCCATGTCTTCCCCACTTGCCTCAACCATGTATCAGCCTAACTTCTCCAAATATAGCTCCATGTCTTCCCCACTTGCCTCAACCATGTATCAGCCTAACATCTCCAAATATAATTCCATGTCTTCCCCACTTGCCTCAACCATGTATCAGCCTAACTTCTCCAAATATAGCTCCATGTCTTCCCCACTTGCCTCAACCATGTATCAGCCTAACTTCTCCAAATATAGCTCCATGTCTTCCCCACTTGCCTCAACCATGTATCAGCCTAACTTCTCCAAATATAGCTCCATGTCTTCCCCACTTGCCTCAACCATGTATCAGCCTAACTTCTCCAAATATAGCTCCCTATCTTCCCCACTTGCCTCAACCATGTATCAGCCTAACTTCTCCAGATACATGTCGGTCTTCCCTTAGTTTTTTCCCCCGTGGATTCCAAAAAGTGGCTGCAGGGTAAAACTCTTTGTTGACTTCCGTAATCTCTCTCAACGGGTTTGTTGTATCTCTTCGTCGGCCCACATTTGACGGGTACTTTCCCATAGTTCTAAGTTAGCCATTTTGCCCTCGACTTAAATTATTGTATTTTGCGCATATGGAAAACAACAGGTAAGAGGAAAAGAGGCCGACCCAGATTTTCACTGAGAAGAACATTGATGCAAGAGCAGCAGGAATCGACTCCCTCAATGAGATAGAGTTGTTTGCCCATAACAAAGACAATTGGTGAAATTTGATAAAATATCTTTAGAAGGATTGAAAACTGCTAGAATAAAAATTCAGATAAGAGAAAAGGTATCTGGGTCTATGCCCTTTTATGGGCCGGCTACGGCTCGAAAGGTCAATAGAGAAACAGAGATTCTGCGCAAATATCCAGGAAAATATGTATCTTCGTAATTGTCGTATGTGCAGTGTATTGTGTTTGACCACATACTATACACACATCTCTCATATGTCATCACAGACTAAAATGCTTGGGAGTAACCCATCTCATTTCTTAACCAGCTACTAAGAGAAAGAGAACTGAACCTGCAGGAGAAATGTATTGACCATATCATAACTAATACATATAAATACAACATATACACACAACATATAAATACAACATCTAAAAACACTTCACATGAAATAAAAGTCTCCATGGCTGGCCGCATAAAAGAGAGAACAAGAAAAACGTCAGTCAGAGATAAATACAGATAACATTAGTTAATGTTCGAAACAAATTGAAATCTGTGATAACATTTCTGTCACAAAACTATGGGAATGTATCGGGGCAAAGTCTAGGAAAATAAAAATGTGAGAAAGATAATAGCGGTGGGCAGGACATGTCCTACGGAAGTCAGCGGATCAATTCAGAGAAAGAGGTATGTTTACAGCACTCGGAAAAAATGACCAAAAAATCAACAACAGAAAAAAATATGGACCACAGCAGGATCGTACCCGTGCTCAGTGACACAGCGCCTCGCCACGAAAAGCCAAACGCTAGGGAACACTGCCACTCAGTATGTAAACATTAGCTATCGTGGACAATGTCTTTTCGCGCAGGTGTTCTCATGACTATAGCAAAAGGGTGCGATCACAGCTCGGCAGTATTTTTTCTTTTAAAACAAGTATCTCCCGGATAGGGTAGGGCTGAATACCTGCGTTGCAGACAAACATTTAGGACAAAACAGCACGAATAGTAGTTTCCAGTGGTTTAGACTAGAGACAAATAATAATAAATGAATATTATTATAGAGGGAAACTTCCGAGGCGATAATCAGTGAATCAATTCAGGGGAAGAGGAATGTTTACAGCACTCGGAAAAAAGACAAATAATCAACAACAGAAAAAAATATGGACCAAGGCAGGATCGAACCCGTACTCAGTGGCACAGCGCCTTGCCACGAAAAGCCAAACGATAGGGAACACTGCCACTCAGCTAACTAAAAATTAGTTTGACTTGACTTGACTTAATCCCCTTGTTAGCCGTGAGCTATGAGCTCTTTACAGCTTAATGCCTCTCGCGTGAAGGCGCAGGTCCTTCTCAGTTGTACAGCTGCAGAGTACAGTGTGCTATTGATGGTTGGATGTAGTGGGAGTAATATGCTCCGTCGGTTTTGTAAGTGGGGACAGTGTAGTATGTTAAATAAAGCAAGCATGACAATGTAAAGCAGAGAGAATGTTTTCAAACATAACTAATTTTGGTTATTTGGTTATGGAAGGTCCCGGTATCACTGCAAACGAGGCAGTAATCATTTGTATCTTCGAATCCATGGTTTCTTGGTGGCTTTATTATCATCTGATCTCTGGGTTGCAGGATAGAATGTCTAACTTTGTTGGTTAATGACAATTGTAGATAATTTACGTGCATATATAATGAATAACTGTAGTTAAGTATTCTTTGCTATTCCCAATGCTAATAGATATAGACTGTATGTAATTATGAGACGTGTTATTGAAGTCACATTAAAGATCCTGCTAGATTAAGAAAGAAATAGAACATACTTCACGAATATAAACGGCTCTTCTAGAACAGAACAAAAATATCAAATAAATCAGATGTTTTTTCTTAATTTCATCGCATTGAAAAAAAAAAATATAACAAAACCATTAGAGAGCATACATACAGATCAACAATAATGAAGTTCTACAACAACAAATAGAACTGGACTGCAAAGGACAAGAGGTAGGGTTCGATTCTAACCGACGTATTCCGGGTTCACCCAGCCTGAAATGGGTACCGGATTTTTTTCTGGGAAAGTAAAGCGGCACGGGCGTATTACCGACCACATTGCCGTAACAATCATGTGCGGAAGGTCTGTAAAATTTATGGTCAATAACACCATATTCCCTATACGCCACTTGGCATGACAGGTGTACATTACTTTTTTTTACATACAACAACAAAGAATGACAACAAGTGAGAACAGAAAACCTAACAGGAACTAATGATGATGAAAATGTGATTAGTGTTTGATTATGTTGTAACATGCAGAGTGGCTCAGGCAAAAGCAGCTTTCCAAAAAATGAGGAAGATACTATGCAATCCATTTTTGACAATAGAGACAAGAAAAAGAGTTCTTAAATGTTATGTAGAGCCAGTCTTAATATATGGATGCGAATCATGGACAATAGGACAACAGACAACAAAATCACTGGAGTCTGTGGAGATGTGGTTTTACAGAAGAATGTTGAGAGTACCATGGACAGCTAAGAAGAGTAATGAAAACGTTCTGAAAGAGGTCAAAGCTAAAGAGAGCTAATTTCCAATATTAGGAAGAAACAATCATCATTTTTTGGACATGTAATGAGAAGAGAACAACTGGAATATATTGTAACAACTGGAAAAACTAAGGGACGACGAGACAGAGGGAAGCTAATAGAAAAAAAATAACAGATAGTTTAAGAGAATGGTTTGGCAGAAAGTCAACAACAGAAATGATAAATGACTGCCGAGATCGAAAGTTGTGGAGAGACATGATCACCTACGCCAGTTGGGCCGATACTTAATGATGATGATGATGTTGTAACAAAATATGCGTCTTCACAGATTGTGACTTTGGCAGATGAATCACCAGATGTAAGTAATATGACCATATGTTGTAGTCACCGTGATGACGGATTGATTGTTGCCGTTTGATGTGAGCGTTGTCTAAGAATGATGGGGGTTTGTCATTTATACTTTCTATATTCTTCTTCCTCTTTATTTTGCCTTTTTCTATCTAATGTTTTTAAGCGTCGCAGAGAAAGTAATTTGTTGTCATTATACTTTGGTGTCTCAAGAATTTTGTTCCGTATTTGATTCTCTCTTTTCATGAATGGTGTGTCTTTCTTTGACATATCTCGTTGCAGTTAAAGAGGAATTGTTTTTGGTTTTTGTATATGTCTTTAGTACCATCTATCCATATGTTCTTTACTTTTTTCGCTATTACCATTTGTTTTGGAGTTCTTAAAAAGTATGTTGTCGCTGACATTTAGTCTGTTTTCATTAGAAGTGCCTATACAATTTATTTTGTACTTCAAATATATATTCAGAGGTTGTGGGTGTCACGGCGGCTGCGTGTAAATAGTTTTTATTCTGACTAGGCTCTTGATGATGTGTTTAAATGATTTTCTCGACAATCTGTTTGTGAAATAATGTGATGCTGTTCCCCGTTGTAGTTATGTTTACTTCTGACGAGCGGGTGGACTGTGAACTGTGTACATATTTCAGTGGAATATTACTTATCTTCTTGTAACGTGGTGTTTGACCTATCGTCGATAGGCCAACGTGTGATCGCAGTTCGACAGGTAAACATCTATTTCGACAACAATGGCGCATACTGGAAATGTCCATCCCGAATTTAAAAGGTCTGCGCCGTTAGATGGAGCAACAGAACCATAAATGATCAACGGCCCAAAAAGGGAAAACAGCCAAATGTGTGGTACCAAAGAAGCATATTGAGGACACGAAAGAAGAATATGGTTCACCACTGTGAAGGAGATTGGCGCCTCACCACGTAGTATTCCAACGAAAGCCATGGAGAGAAGTTCTAGTTTATGTCAGACGAAAGATCTACGAATATGTACATAACATGATAGAACTCTTTACCAAGAAGGAAACAAACGAATAGGAATGGCAAAAATGCAATATTAATGCCATGAAAAATAAGATAACATCAAAATAAATAACATCAGGGCTAATACTAAGAAAAGCAAAATGCTATTTCTTCTCAACATTCCTATATGGTGCAGAAACATGTACATTAGGCAGGAAAATAGAACAGAAAATTGAACCCTTTGAAATGTGGATTTACAGAAGAATAGGAGGAATTGGATGGAAAGAAAATAACACAAATGATCACATTTTCATCATCATCGTAATGTACCATGCCTACTGGCGGAGGTGATCATGTCTCACTTCAACTTTCGACCTTGAAAGCTTATAATTTTTATTGTTCATATTTTGCCTAACGATTCTCTTAAGGTTAAGGTTATGGTTATGGTTATGGAAGGCCCCGGTATCACCTCAAACGAATTAAAATCCATAACTGCTCAACCGCCCGTGTCAGTGGAATCATACGAATTAAAATTCATCTCACTGAAGGACCAAAAACAGAAAGGCAACTGCACTCCTCATAAAAGCAGCCACAGCACATGCCAAAAGATATATGACCAAGCAGCACCTAAGGTGGAGGTATCTGAACTATCTTTCGTAATACTATATCATCATTCATCTTAAGCAATCGGAATATCCAAACACAGTTCACGGTGTGCACAGAGCACTAAACTCAGTAGCTCCGGCAGCAAGCTAGACTTGAAATATGAGGAAACTGCAACAAGCCGGATTTGGAATATGAGGAAACTGCAACAAGCCGGACTTGAAATATGAGGAAACTGCAACAAGCCGGACTTGAAATATGAGGAAACTGCAACAAGCCGGACTTGAAATATGAGGAAACTGCAACAAGCCGGACTTGAAATATGAGGAAACTGCAACTAGCGGGACTTGGAATATGAGGAAACTACAACAAGCCGGACTTGAAATATGAGGAAACTACAACAAGCCGGACTTGAAATATGAGGAAACTACAACAAGCCGGACTTGAAATATGAGGAAACTACAACAAGCCGGACTTGAAATATGAGGAAACTACAACAAGCCGGACTTGAAATATGAGGAAACTGCAACAAGCCGGACTTGAAATATGAGGAAACTGCAACAAGCCGGACTTGAAATATGAGGAAACTGCAACAAGCCGGACTTGAAATATGAGGAAACTGCAACAAGCCGGACTTGAAATATGAGGAAACTGCAACAAGCCGGACTTGAAATATGAGGAAACTACAAAAAGGAACACTTTTCAGACTGAACCTGAACGGTTCCTTCCGCCTATCATTTTGACAGGAAGTTCATTCTCTTAAGCTGTCTGGCATATTTTCTCTTTGTTTTTCTCTATCTTTTCGTCCCCAATTTTCTCAGTTGCCACACTATAGTAACGCTGCTCCCTTCTCATTACATGCCAAAAAATGAAGATTGTTTTTTCCTAATATTGGAAATTAATTGTCTTTTTATTGTGGCCTCGTTCAGAACGTTGTCATTACTCTTCTTCCTGTCCATGGAATAGTCAACATTCTTATGCATGGCCACATTTCTACTGCTTCCAGATAAAGTCTTACAGCAACTTAAAATAAAATTAGAAGTACTAAACACAGGACTTCATTTTCAAAATGGTGGAACGCTTCACGTTCTCTCGTTCACTACAGAAAACGCATCTGGAGTCTGATTAATTTCGGCTCTCCGATGCAATTTTCTGTGTTGAAATCAAAATGATGTTCTACTTAGCAAATCTTCGCCGACAAAGCGGACAAATATCCGCCACGGAGTACACATAGCAATGTTTCTTTTTGACAAGTCAAGTATTGTGAAAGCGACCTTCACCGTCTAGTGTTGAGATGCGGTTTACGTCACATTGAGTAATGTTCAATGGTCGACGTTGGAATTGTTTGACGCAAGTTATTTACATGTTGGAACGCATTAATGTGGACTGCTCCGTCAAGTCAACCGAAGATTTTCGTCTTCAGAGAATTTGCACCGTGTTTCGTTCGTTGTACGCTAACCGTACGGTCTGTTGTTTGATGTGCAACGGGGATAATCCGAGGACTAACTGTGTGTTTATATGTTCGGCTGGAGTCAAAAACGATGTCCTAACATCATCAAGCGCTATACATTTTACAAAAATGACGATCATCATTTTTGGGAGAACGTGAACTTCCGGTATATGGTGGATAGGCGGCAGGAACTTTTAATTGCTGAGTCTGAAAAGTGTTCCTTGTTGCAGTTTCCTCATATCCTAAGTCCGGCTTGTTGCAGGAGCTACTGAGTTAAGTGCTCTGTGCACACCGTGAGCTGTGTGTCTCATCCGTTGTGGTCATGTTTCGATATTCCAATTGTTTCTCGACGAATGATGCTATCGTATGACAGGGAACAGTTGGCTGTGTTCACTTTCTGCGCGGTTTCGCCTTATGTCTTTTGTCGTGTGCTGAGACTGCTACGATGGGGACTACAGTTACCTTTCTTTGTTTCCTGCGTTAGTAATTCGGATGATTCCACTGGCACGGGCGTTTGAGCAATTATGGATTTTGATTCGTTTGCAGTGATACCGAGGCCTTTAATAACCAATAACTAAACACAATTCAAACAAAGCAACAAAGATTTTGGGGGCATGTTAAAAGACACAACAGCCTACTAAAATTAATCTTGGAAAGGAAACTACAAGGTAAACGAAGTAGAGGTAGACCAAGACTTTGTCGTGTAACATCAACAGAGGGACAAGTTAGCCTATGACAACATGCACTATCAAAGCAAGAGACAGAGCAGAATGGTGCTCCATGGTAGCCAACCTTCGATGCGTACACGGCACTCAATGATGATGATATATATTTCAGACATGGTTCAATTTGGATTTTATTCTCTGATTTTAACATTTAATTTTGATCCGCCCAAGCGTTGTTTGTTACTCTTCTTAAGCATCTCATTTCTAGGTGACACTTTGAATATTGAAACGTGTAATTGGCCAAATTAGTAAACACTTTTTTGGTCGTGAAATGAACATTTAACAATTACACCAATTATGAACAAACAACCTATGGATAATTAAAGAACACTTGAAGGAACGAGTCAACAGATATAGTTTAGAAAGTCTTCTTCTTCTTCGACCTTTTTTAGCTTCTAGTGGAGCATAGGTCTTCAACAAACACTTTCCAAGTCGTTCTGTTTTTTTGCCATTCTTTTAAGATCATTCCATATCTTCCCCATCATCTTCATCTCTGCTGCAATCTGTCTTCTCCAAGAATTCCTTGGTCTTCCTCTTTGTATTTTCCCCTGTGGATTCCAAAAAAGGGCCTGTTGTGTAATACTCTCAGTTGGCTTCTGTAGTTTGTGTCCTTTCCTGCGCCATCGCCTTCGCTGTCTCTCTTTATCCACTGGTGTTTGACTGGTTTAGAAAGTGTCATTAAGATAATAAATAAATATTTAATTATTTCTATTAAATGCCTTTAAAAGCATATGCACTAGTTGGATCTCACACATAAGATGGCAAATACATTTTAAACGAACTGATAAGAGACGAATCTAAAATAGAATACGAGTTGAGTTAAAAGATGACGATTTTAATACATCGGTCACGTGCTCATGAATGGATGACAAAAGAACTCCCCATCGGGAATTCATAAGAAATGACTTCAAAACAAAGGTGGATTTGCTGAAGGATCATAAGAAATGACTTCAAAACAAAGGTGGATTTCCTGAAGGATCATAAGAAATGACTTCAAAACAAAGGTGGATTTCCTGAAGGATCATAAGAAATGACTTCAAAACAAAGGTGGATTTCCTGAAGGAAGAATATTTTTAACACATCGGATAAGTTAAAAAAAAAAAAGAAATGTTGATGTCTGACAAGAGGAAAACAGAAATCGTATTTCTAAAATGAAGTATAGACAATAATTTATGTTTACACCGCTACGAGATGGGAACTACTTGGAAAAGTTAGGGGGAAATGAGGTAAAAGAAAACATAGAACAAAATAGAAGTTTTAAAGTAATTACTTTTCTGCAAATTTAAAACAGGAATGAATAATTATCTATTGAGGTCTGAAGATGTAGAGCGATATTTAAAAAAATACTTTGCTTGCTGATGATAATAATGGCGATGATTGATCGTAATGATGATGCGATGGTGATGTAAATTGCAATGATGTTTACTGTAATGGTGATATTCATGATGATGTCGATGCTGATGACGATATATATAATGATGACCATGCTGATGGTGATAATGATGACGATGATGTTGGTGATAGTGATGATAATGGTGGTGGTGGTGGTATTAATTACAACGATTGTGACGACGATAATAATGAAGGTGGTAGTGATAATATTGTTTCTAATCTAGTTTATTATATTCATTGAATCATTTTAATTACAGCTGGGGCATTCCCATATCCGCTCCACTGTCCGTCTTATCTTGTCTCGATGCATATGCAGACAGACTTATTCCACTAAGATGTTGCTTATATATAAATCTACCTTTCCTACGAAGATTCTTACCTCGACCAGATCACATTTCCACTTAAAAGCTAGACATAGCCCCGTCAATAGAATATATTAAAAAAAACAACAGATACATTTGTTTGGCCACGTGAAAAGGCAGAAAAATCAAAACACAACACATCGAGCTTTCAACAAACGTTGTGAGAATACCAGACCCAATGGTCGACCACGGAAAAGATGGATCGAAGGAATATTAGAAGCATTAGGAAACATAACAGCAGCAGAGGCGAACAGAAGAGCAAAATACAACAAATTATATCTCCCCTCGACGCTAAAATGCAAATGAGGAATGAAAGAAGAAGAAGAAGATGAAGTAGTCTCTCCTCATCCATCATTATCGCACTCATTCTCCTCTTCTTGTAAGGAATAAAGAATAAGCTCGCAATGTCCTCTTTGTCCAGAGTAATGGCACACGAAGTGCTAGAGCTGCCAGCGAGCTTATCACCTATTTCATTGCCATGTACACCAGCGTGCCCGGGACAGTACATCCAGGTTAACGCGGTCACTTTAGAATCAGCCAAGAGCTGCATCTACAACTGCCGCAGTCACTGGCTGTCAGTTTTCAATATAATTCTTTGCGACTCTATCACCAAGACTGCGTGATCCTCGCTCTTCTGTAATCAGCCATGCTATGGATGCCATCACTGCATCTATCTCCCTTCTTAAGCTGGACACCGTATACTACAATTGCTAGATTTCCTAACTACTTCTTTGTCATGTTGTTATGTCACAAAACACCAACGACAGGGGTCCTCACGGGATACTGAACCATCGGTGTAGATGATTGGATACTGAGGTGATGACACTTTTTCCATGGGTATCCTTATTATGACAGTGGTAGCTCTATAGGTCAAATTGCGACACCACCTGCCGAGCTGAGTAATTACTTTGGTTAGCCTCTTTTTCTCTGTTGTTACTTCTATCCAATCCTTACCCTAATCTGATATTGATGGTGAGTGTTAGTGTTGATGAAGAATAACAACAAAGATGATGCTGATGATGGTCGTGGTGATGGTCATGGTGATGGTGGTCATGGTGATGATGGTCATGGTGATGATGGTCATGGTGATGATGGCCGTGGTGATGGTCATGGTGATGATGGTCATGGTGATGATGGTCATGGTGATGATGGTCATGGTGACGATGGTCATGGTGATGATGGTCATGGTGATGGTGGTCGTGGTGATGATGGTCATGGTGATGATGGTAATGGTGATGATGGTCGTGGTGATGGTCATGGTGATGGTGGTCATGGTGATGATGGTCATGGTGATGATGGTCGTGGTGATGGTCATGGTGATGATGATCATAGTCATGATGGTCATGGTGATGATGGTCATGGTGACGATGGTCATAGTGATGATGGTCATGGTGATGATGGTCATGGTGATGATGGTCATGGTGATGGTCATGGTAATGATGGTCATGGTGATGATGATCGTGGTGATGGTCATGGTGATGATGGTCATGGTGATATTGGTCGTGGTGATGGTCATGGTGATGATGGTCATGGTGACGATGGTCATGGTGACGATGGTCATGTTGACGATGGTCATGGTGATGATGGTCGTGGTGATGATGGTCATGTTGACGATGGTCATGTTGACGATGGTCATGGTGATGATGGTCATGTTGACGATGGTCATGTTGACGATGGTCATGGTGACGATGGTCATGGTGACGATGGTCATGTTGACGATGGTCATGGTGATGGTCATGGTGACGATGGTCATGTTGACGATGGTCATGGTGATGATGGTCATGGTGACGATGGTCATGGTGATGATGGTCATGGTGACGATGGTCATGGTGATGGTCATGCTGATGATGGTCGTGGTGATGATGTCATGGTGACGATGGTCATGGTGACGATGGTCATGGTGATGATGGTCATGGTGACGATGGTCATGGTGATGGTCATGCTGATGATGGTCGTGGTGAAGGTCATTGTGATGATGGTCATGGTGATGATCATGGTGATGATGGTCATGGGGATGATGGTCATGGTGATGATGATAGAGATAGTGATGAAAATGAATAATGGTGACAATGATATTTTAGATGATTATGAAACAAATTGCGGAATATTGCAATACACTTTATCCGTATTACAAAATATGAATGCCTCATTCGTGGAAATTAACGCTCGATGGAACAGTATGAACCATCAGGATTAACACTTTGTTGGATGTTTTAACTTGGGCTGGACAGATGCGGCAATGCTTCACCTGCAGTGACACCAATGCGTTCTAAAATCTAAACTCAGTGAAAGTTTTATTATCTTGAATTATGTACAGCATTTTTAAAAAAAACGCATTTCATGTTGTAATTAATTAATTAACTATTAACTTCGTGAATTTTTAGCCTGAACTTTACCACGAAGGAAAATCTGGGCGCCAGGTTAGGAATATGTTTGTGTAATGTTTTAGCAGCTAGTAACCATATGTTTACATTCTCTTTGACAAATGGTCATAATATAAATAATCTAAGGAATGGTGATGATACAGTCTTAATCGCTGAGAGTGAAAATTAGTTACAGGAAATGTTAGACATTATAGTGAAAGAAAGCAAAAATAAAGGACTCAGACTTAATAGCAAAAGGACAGAAGTAATGGTAACAACAAAGAAAAAGACGTCACCTCAGTGCACAATAAAAACAGGTGGAACAATATTAAAACAAGTTAATGTTATGTAGAATCAGTCTGAACATTTGAATGTGAACCATGGACAATAGGACAACAGACAAGGAAATCACTGGAGGCTGTAGAAATGTGATTTTACAGAATAATTTTGAGAATATCATGGACAGCTAAGAAGAAGAATGAAAATGTCATGAAAGAGGTCAAAGCAAAAACAGAGCTAATTTCCAATATTAGGAAGAAACAATCATCATTTTTTAGCCATGTAATGAGAATAGAACAACTGGAATATATTGTAATAACTGGAAAAATTGAGTGACGAAGAGATAGAGGGTAGCAAAGAGAAAAGATACCAGGCAGCTTAAGAAAGTGGTTTTACAGAAGGTTAACAAAGAAATGAAAATAACTGTCGAGATCGAAAGTTGTGGTGGGACATGATCACCTATGCCAGCAGGCATGGTACTTGATGATGATTTTTTTTAGAAGCCAGGAGTGAAAAAAAAAACAAAAAAACACTGTGTGACGTGTACAATTTATGTTTAATCATCGTGTCACCATGTCAATGTTTAATATATCCAGTGCCATCCACCGATTTGACATAACAATGTTCATCTACAGCCCTATTTACCCACAGTAACAACAGAGAGATTTGTCAAGATCAGGATATAAACATACCGAATAAGTAAAGACATGAATTCATGGTACATTTGAACAACCAGAACTATATGTATTATATTTATGTGGCCGTTGTATTCAGTGATTTTTAAAGCACAAAATAACATACTTCGTTTCAGCCTAAAATATATGGTGATCACAAGGTGAGTCATTTTATATGGTGATCACAAGGTGAGTCATTTTATCTCGCAAATACTTTGATGTGAATCATAAATCATTTAAAATCCCACCCCACCCCACCCCACAAAAAAAAATGACTAATGCAAAATATAAACAGTCTTGCTTTCAGATATCCAATGTCTACCAACATCCAATTAAATGTCAGTGTTATTGAAAGTACACTTTTAATTTGCCTCATACATGGAGCTGTGTGTGGCTTCTCATATATTTTTTTTTTCATGACATTTGTTTGTATTTGTTTAACAGTGTCTGCGTCATTCAGTGAGACATTCTCTGCGTCATTCAGTGAGACATTATCTGCGTCATACAGGGAGAAATTCTCTGCGTTATTCAGGGAGAAATTCTCTGCGTCATTCAGGGAGAAATTCTCTGCGTCATTCAGTGAGACATTCTCTGCGTCATTCAGTGAGACATTCCCTGCGTCATTCAGTGAGAAGTTATCTGCGTCATACAGGGAGAAATTATCTGCGTCATTCAGTGAGACATTCTCTGCGTCATTCAGTGAGACATTCTCTTCGTCGTTCAGGGAGAAATTCTCTGTGATATTCAGGGAAACATTCTCTGCGACAATCAGGGAGACATTCTCCTATATTGTCACACTCGACAGGAAATGTAAGGACAAGAACTCAGTTGTGGCCAATGCGGAGGTCAACGGTATCATCTGGGATAAAACCAATGAGAAATATGCAGAAATCGATACAGACGGATTTTTAATACGGCACAAAAAGAGTGCATGGGCATTTACAGTACACTCAGCAGGCAGAATAGTCAAAGAAGACAGTGGTGCATACGTCATGACCACGAGTAGTATGACAATGGAGGTGATGGCAGTGACCAAGTTATTCGGCTGGTTAAAGCCACAATACTACACCCACGCCTGTATACTGAGTGATTCAGTGAGAGTAATAAAAAATGTAGAGGCGGGCTCTGTACGTAGGCAATGGGTGGAGTCATTGTAGAAGTCAAAAATGCGTAAGGTAACTTTTGTCTACGTCCCATGACATGCGAGGATACGGGGAAATGATATAGCCGACAGGTTGGCCTGCCAGCTGCGCTATTGTTGAGGACGCTCAAGCAATGGATCGAGCGGACATCATCAATGCCATCCGGGAAGTGGGAAGAACACAGGACTTCGACAACCATGAGTCCACGTCACTCCTTCGGATGGAATAGATGAAATAGAAATAGAATAGTGTTAAGATGGGCACAACCAGAAACGAGAAACTTAGTGGGCGTGTCAGAAGACTTATCAACCAACACAGAACTGGAGTCGTCAGTCGATGGACACTGCGGGACTTCCAGAGGAGGGGATCTGAGCACCTATGGACATGTTCGGAGTGCAGTGATAATGATCCGCTATTAGCTCAATAACAATAACTCAATAACAATAACTCAATAACAATAACTCAATAACAATAACTCAATAGCAATAACTCAATAGCAATAACCCAATAAATCAATTTGTTTCCTTCATACTGTGAGTTTTTTTTTTATTTTTGTATATTCATAGCTTATTGTTTGTCAGTCACTTGTGTTTGCCTCAAAAAAGGTGCTGTTTGTAGAATGTATCAATCTCTTTGATTAGCCGTGCACATAGCACTTTGTGTGGCTTCATTTATTAAACTCTGCCACACCTTCTTTTACAGAAGAATGTTGAGAATACCATGGACAGCTAAGAAGAGTAATGAAGAGTTTTTGAGAGAGGTCAAAGCAAAAAGAGGGCTAATTTCCAATGTTAGGAAGAGACAATCATCATTATTTGGCCATGTAATGAGAAGAGAACAACGTGAATATATTGTAACAACTGGAAAAATTTAGGGACGAAGAGATAGAGGGAAGCAAACAGAAAAAATACCAGACAGCTTAAGAGAATGGCTTGACAGAATGTCAACAACAGAAATGATAAATAGCTGCCGAGATCGAAAGTTGTGGAGAGACATGATCACCTACGCCACTAGGTCCGGTACTTGATGACGATGACCATGACGATGACGATGACGATGATGATATCTTCTCACTAATTGACCAAGTAATGACGACTGCATCCAAATGATGTTAGTTATAATAAAAACTAGAAAAAATAGACAAACAGATGAAAAGACAATTAGATGCCACATAGATGGGATTTCTCAGAAGAATGATGAAAGTTCCCTGGACAGCTAAAAAGACCAATGAGGAAGTTCTCAAAGAGGCCAACACAAAAAGGGAACTGTTAAAAAACATCAGAAAGAAGCGATCAACATTTTTCGGGCACATCATGAGAAGAGGAAAGTTGGAATATTTGGTTACAACTGGAAAAATAAAAGGAAGGAGAGATCGCGGACGACAAAGAAAGAAAATACTGGATAGCTTGGTGTCAAGACATGGAAAACAGTCAACAACAGAACTGATACGAGGCACTGTAGATAGAAGATTGTGGAGGGACATGATCACCTACGCCAACCGGTATGGCATATGATGATGATGATAAAAAAACAGCATTTGTTTATGTTGTTTCTTTGTGATGTCCCTACATTTCTGAGAAGAAAAAAAAATTCATACAATATGTATGTATCATGTTGTTCATATGTCATACATGCTTCTACAGAAACTTCGGATACTGTCTTATCAATTTCTTATTAATGATAACTAATAAAGTCGATCAATTCAATCAGTCAATTCTGCGACAGAACTAGCACAGCGGCAGAGGACAATGTAACACACACAACAGTGCTCAGAGGACAATGTAACATACACACAACAGTGCTCAGAGGACAATGTAACATACACACAACAGTGCTCAGAGGACAATGTAACATACACACAACAGTGCTCAGAGGACAATGTAACATACACACAACAGTGCTCAGAGGACAATGTAACATACACACAACAGTGCTCAGAGGACATTGTAACATACACACAACAGTGCTCATAGGACAATGTAACATACACACAACAGTGCTCAGAGGACAATGTAACATACACACAACAGTGCTCATAGGACAATGTAACATACACACAACAGTGCTCAGAGGACAATGTAACAAACACACAACAGTGCTCAGAGGACAATGTAACATACACACAACAGTGCTCAGAGGACAATGTAACATACACACAACAGTGCTCAGAGGACAATATAACATACACACAACAGTGCTCAGAGGACAATGTAACATACACACAACAGTGCTCAGAGGACAATGTAACATACACACAACAGTGCTCAGAGGACAATGTAACATACACACAACAGTGCTCAGAGGACAATGTAACATACACACAACAGTGCTCAGAGGACATTGTAACATACACACAACAGTGCTCAGAGGACAATGTAACACACACACAACAGTGCTCAGATGACAATGTAACATACACACAACAGTGCTCAGTGGACATTGTAACATACACACAACAGTGCTCAGAGGACAATGTAACACACACACAACAGTGCTCAGAGGACAATGTAACATACACACAACAGTGCTCAGAGGACAATGTAACACACACACAACAGTGCTCAGAGGACAATGTAACATACACACAACAGTGCTCAGAGGACAATGTAACATACACACAACAGTGCTCAGAGGACAATGTAACATACACACAACAGTGCTCAGAGGACAATGTAACATACACACAACAGTGCTCAGAGGACATTGTAACATACACACAACAGTGCTCAGAGGACAATGTAACACACACACAACAGTGCTCAGAGGACAATGTAACATACACACAACAGTGCTCAGTGGACATTGTAACATACACACAACAGTGCTCAGAGGACAATGTAACACACACACAACAGTGCTCAGAGGACAATGTAACATACACACAACAGTGCTCAGAGGACAATGTAACACACACACAACAGTGCTCAGAGGACAATGTAACATACACACAACAGTGCTCAGAGGACAATGTAACATACACACAACAGTGCTCAGAGCTAAAATAATTGAGAAACAATCGCGATCATACAGAGCAAATAATCGCATACTGTATCTCCCCTCGACGCCAAAGGCAATGGAGGAAGGATAGAAGAAGAAGAAGAAGAAGGAAAAGAGGAAGAAGAAGAAGAAGGAAAAGTAGAGGAAGAAGAAGAAGAAGGAAAAGAAGAGGAAGAAGATGAAGAAGAAGAAGAAGAAGAAGAAGAAGAAGAAGAAGAAGAAGAAGTAGAACAAAAAGAAGATTTAATTAAAATATATGAACATGATAATATCGTCTCTATAAGATACATTTCCAAAATTAAACTCAGAATAACTCATTTCATTTAAAACGAAAAATATTTGATACAAACTATCCATGTAGAAGTAAGAAAAGAGGTGTCCCACTTTTACATTCCAGGGGAGCAACTCTTTATATGTGGATGATGTTCAAGTACCAAAAAATGAGCAAAAAAGAGGGCCACAACTATTTTTAATTTTAAAAATGTGCGGGAATATGGAGTGTTAAAAAATATTAATAAAGAAGTTGAGAGAATGATATCAAGAAATCACACAGATTTGTCTTTTTGCGTATATTAGTTCACCATATAGAACTGCGATAGCTCATTGGGTAGTGAACTGGACTACAAAGGACAAAAGGTAGGGTTCGATCCCAACCGACGGCTCCGATTCACCCAACCTTTAATGGGTACCGGATTTTATCAGGTAGCTTGTCCTCTGTGTTGTGCATCATGATGATTCTGTAGGCACTGATGTGAATTGTCCTTGTTTGGCTTCGGCAGCGGTAGTAAGTTGCTGTGTAACCACACCTCCCTAATATTGCAACTCTGAGTGCTGGCATTAACCTCTTTGGCCAGTTTTTTTTTTTTTTTTGCCAAGTCCTCGTTAGCTAAATCGCCAATGTCGTCGTACCGAACACCATCTGGACCAGGAGCAGTGTTGTGTGACCTGTTATGTGTTGTGTGACCTGTTTTGTGTTGTGTAACCTGTTATGTGTTGTGTGACCTGTTATGTGTTGTGTGACCTGTTTTGTGTTGTGTGACCTGTTATGTGTTGTATTACCTGTTATGTGTTGAGTGGATGGCATCGGCTGTGGTTGTGAGATCTTCTCCCATCACTACATCCTCACACAATTCTGAGGGAGACCCCCGTATTCTTACAACCTCATTTCTGTGGTCTGTCTTGTCAATGTAGCGGGCAAGCAGGGCCTTCCCTTTCTTCTCATTAGATTTGTGCCATATCTGGCCTGTGCTCTGAAAGTCTGGTATGCCTCTTTGTCATGTTGCGCTATTCATGCTCTGATGACGGCGCCAGAATGTGGATAGCTATTTTTCTGAGCACACTTTTTTACACAAATCATCCCACTTGTAGAGAAGTATATTAAACACACAGCTTTGTTGGTAAATTTAAATCGTAGTCATGAGTGTTAATTTGATGTTGACCCATGCTATATCTCTAAGTTTACCAAATGTGGAAGCAAACATTATACCACAATAATAATCAAATATTTGTTATTGATGAAGACTCCGAGACAAGAGATAGTCACAACTTAAAATAAAGGACAACATTATTTTTGCAGCACTCGGAAAAAGGCACAAACAGAACGCACTTTATCATGTCTTCAATTTATTATTATTTGTTTTTATCTCATTACCAATGTTTTATACTTGCAATGCCATTTTTAATGTCATCCGAGTATTTGATAATAAAATATTCATCTACAGGTACATTTAACGACAGTAATAATAAACACATTCATTTGTAGTTGTGTATAAACACACCCAATATATAATACAGAGATTCATTATAAATTTCAATGAATAACCAGAACTATATGTATAATATTTATGTGACCGATATATCCAGATATTTGTAAACCACACACAGAAAACATATTTCTATTTCAGGTTGAAAAATATATGGGCTCTGTGAGTAATGTTTTCTTACAAAGGAGTTGATGTGAATCAGAAATGATTTATTCCCACCTTCCACACACAGACAACACCCCCCCCCCCCCCCACACACACACAAAACACAAAAATAGTTTAAAAAACATGTTTTGTTTTCTGATATCGAATGATTTCCAGCGGCCAATGAAATATTAGTGTTCTTGACATGAAGCTTTGGATTGTTTCACAGATAAAGCTGTGTCTAGCGTCATATAATTCGTTTGTCCATCTCTTTGCTTCATCTCTTACATTGATCTGTGTTGCCTTCATATAATTTCTTATCCATCTCATTGCTTCATCTCATACATTGATCTGTGTTGCCTTCACATATTTTCTTATCCATCTCTTTGCTTCATCTCATACATTGATCTGTGTTGCCTTCATATATTTTCTTACCCATCTCTTTGCTTCATCTCATACATTGATCTGTGTTGCCTTCATATATTTTCTTATCCATCTCATACATTGATCTGTGTTGCCTTCATATATTTTCTTACCCATCTCTTTGCTTCATCTCATACATTGATCTGTGTTGCCTTCATATATTTTCTTATCCATCTCATACATTGATCTGTGTTGCCTTCATATATTTTCTTACCCATCTCTTTGCTTCATCTCATACATTGATCTGTGTTGCCTTCATATATTTTCTTACCCATCTCTTTGCTTCATCTCATACATTGATCTGTGTTGCCTTCATATATTTTCTTATCCATCTCATACATTGATCTGTGTTGCCTTCACATATTTTCTTATCCATCTCATACATTGATCTGTGTTGCCTTCATATATTTTCCTGTCCATATCTTTGCTTCATCTCATACATTGATCTGTGTTGCCTTCATATATTTTCCTGTCCATCTCTTTGCTTTATCTCATACATTGATCTGTGTTGCCTTCATATATTTTCCTGTCCATCTCTTTGCTCCATCTCATACATTGATCTGTGTTGCCTTCACATATTTTCTTATCCATCTCATACATTGATCTGTGTTGCCTTCATATATTTTCCTGTCCATCTCTTTGCTTCATCTCATACATTGATCTGTGTTGCCTTCACATATTTTCTTATCCATCTCATACATTGATCTGTGTTGCCTTCATATATTTTCCTGTCCATCTCTTTGCTTCATCTCATACATTGATCTGTGTTGCCTTCACATATTTTCTTACCCATCTCATACATTGATCTGTGTGGGCCTTCTAATATTTCATATCCATCTCTTTGCTTCGCCAGACACATAGCGCTATGTGTGGCTTCACATGTTTCACTCGTCCATCTCTTCTCATTAATTGACCAAGTAATGAAGATTACATCCAGCGGATGCTAGTAATAAGCTTCATTTTCCATTTGCATCTTTACAATAAACATCAGTTTATGTTAAACCGTGATGCTATTTCCACAATTCTTGTGAATAGAACTAAAACTGTTAAAGAAAATATTTGTGTCTGATGTCATACTGTTCATAGGTCTTAAACGTTTCTATATTTGTGTCTGATGTCATACTGTTCATAGGTCTTAAACGTTTCTATATTTGTGTCTGATGTCATACTGTTCATAGGTCTTAAACGTTTCTATATTTGTGTCTGATGTCATACTGTTCATAGGTCTTAAACGTTTCTATATTTGTGTCTGATGTCATACTGTTCATAGGTCTTAAACGTTTCTATATTTGTGTCTGATGTCATACTGTTCATAGGTCTTAAACGTTTCTATATTTGTGTCTGATGTCATACTGTTCATAGGTCTTAAACGTTTCTATATTTGTGCCTGATGTCATACTGTTCATAGGTCTTAAACGTTTCTATATTTGTGTCTGATGTCATACTGTTCATAGTCTTAAACGTTTCTATAATTGTGTCTGATGTCATACTGTTCATAGGTCTTAAACGTTTCTATATTTGTGTCTGATGTCATACTGTTCATAGGTCTTAAACGTTTCTATATTTGTGTCTGATGTCATACTGTTCATAGGTCTTAAACGTTTCTATATTTGTGTCTGATGTAATACTGTTCATAGGTCTTAAACGTTTCTATATTTGTGTCTGATGTCATACTGTTCATAGGTCTTAAACGTTTCTATATTTGTGTCTGATGTCATACTGTTCATAGGTCTTAAACGTTTCTATATTTGTGTCTGATGTCATACTGTTCATAGGTATTAAACGTTTCTATATTTGTGACTGATGTCATACTGTTCATAGGTCTTAAACGTTTCTATATTTGTGTTTGATGTCATACTGTTCATAGGTCTTAAACGTTTCTATATTTGTGTCTGATGTCATACTGTTCATAGGTCTTAAACGTTTCTATATTTGTGTCTGAAGTCATACTGTTCATAGGTCTTAAACGTTTCTATATTTGTGTCTGATGTCATACTGTTCATAGGTCTTAAACGTTTCTATATTTGTGTCTGATGTCATACTGTTCATAGGTCTTAAACGTTTCTATATTTGTGTCTGATGTCATACTGTTCATAGGTCTTAAACGTTTCTATATTTGTGTCTGATGTCATACTGTTCATAGGTCTTAAACGTTTCTATATTTGTGTCTGATGTCATACTGTTCATAGGTCTTAAACGTTTCTATATTTGTGTCTGATGTCATACTGTTCATAGGTCTTAAACGTTTCTATATTTGTGTCTGATGTCATACTGTTCATAGGTCTTAAACGTTTCTATTTTTGTGTCTGATGTCATACTGTTCATAGGTCTTAAACTTTTCTATATTTGTGTCTGATGTCATACTGTTCATAGGTCTTATACGTTTCTATATTTGTGTCTGATGTCATACTGTTCATAGGTCTTAAACGTTTCTATATTTGTGTCTGATGTCATACTGTTCATAGGTCTTAAACGTTTCTATATTTGTGTCTGATGTCATACTGTTCATAGGTCTTAAACGTTTCTATATTTGTGTCTGATGTCATACTGTTCATAGGTCTTAAACGTTTCTATATTTGTGTCTGATGTCATACTGTTCATAGGTCTTAAACGTTTCTATATAAACCTAAGAAATTGTTTCTTGTCATGTCAAAGATAAATATAAATCAATCAGAACAAATAATTACAACTGCCAGCTCAAATGTTAAGTAAGTCCTATTATATGGCTGTGAAACATGGTGAACAACACAATTGACAATCATGAAGATACCGACTTTCATTAATGGATGCTTACGCAGAATAAAAGGTTGGAAATGGCAGGACAAAATCACTAACATAGAATTATGGAAATGTACCAGTCAAATAAAAGTGGATAAAGAGATACAGCGGAGACGATGGCGCTGGATAAGACACACACTACGGAAGCCAACTGAGAGTATTACACAAGAGGCGCTTTTTTGAAATCCCCAGGAGAAAAGACAAAGTGGAAGGCCAAGGAATTCTTGGAGATGACAGATAGAAGCAGAGATAAAGATGATGGGAAAAACATGGAATGATTTTTAAAGATTAGCAAAAAATAAATCGACTTGGAAAGTGTTTGTTGAAAACATATGCTCCACAGGGAGCTGAAAGGTAGAAGAATAAGAAGAATTAATATAAATACCTGAACATGATATCATCGTCGCAGAGAAGTTACCTTTACAAAAATAAATTCAGAATAACTCAGGCAAATGCGCCCTTTCTGAAATGAAAAACTTTTGCTACAAACTGTCTATGTAGAAGTAAGAGAAGAAATGCCCCACTTTTACATTTGAGGGGAGCTAGTCCTTATATGTGGGAGTTGTTCATGGGCGAAAAATAATATAATATTAGGGTACCTGAGGCCACACCAATGTCTTATTGATTAATGTGGAGAATAAAATAGACAACTAAAAATAGAAATAATGACGTTTAGAGAGAGACTAGAGCACAAAGAAGTCCCAAAAATTCAACCAGGAAAGAAAATACATAAATCTCCTGTTGAGCATGTGACACAGAGAGGAAAGTGAAAAATCTTGTGATAACAGGAGAAACTGAGGTTAAAAGATACAGAGGAAGTCAGGAGAGGAGACAGTTAAAAACATGGAGCGCAGAGATTTAAACAGTGAAAGGGATAAAATAATTATCATAATAGACATATGACGAGCCATAATCTCTTGACTTGCACTTGATGATGATGATGAGTACATTTCAATCGGTATACTCATGTAAAAACACATGACTGTGGTATCTAAAAACAGTTATTGATTTATAATTATTCTTTGTCTGGAGTTTTGTAAATATACTCTACAGTGGTATTGCGATTTCTGAGAGAGTTGGCAAGCTGTGTACTGCAGTAATGCTGTTTGACTTGCCTGCGGGTAACCCTCCTTCTAGTAGGCCTGTGAAAAGGCATCACTTGTGTGTTGTTGTTTCAGATCTCTCTTTCTCTCTCTCTCTATCTCTCTCTCTCTCTCTCTCTCTCTGCGATCAGGACTCAATCAGAGTAGGATTCCAGACTCTCACATGAAATCAGCTGTCAGGTTAAGTGTGTTGATCGCCCCCACAGACAGAACATCACAATTAGAGTCTGCCAGATTCACTCTGACCGAACACCCGTTAATACGTTGCACTGTGTTCTGCACCAGTGGCCCAGTGCATCCGATTTCAGCCAGCATTTTATTCAGGTTTGCTTTCCTTAGCCTTTGATTGTCCCCAATCGTCCTGCAAGGCAGCAGATTGTCTTTTCTGTAGGGGGATTCTGCCCTTAGATGGTCGGCCCTCCTAGGTTTACGAGCACCATCTGCCCGAGTCACTAGAGGTGACTAACACAGACATGCACACACAAAGATATGAGATGTGACTTACACAGACATGCACACAACGATACAAGGCATGACTAATACTGACACACAAAAAGATATGAGATATGGCTAACCCAGATATACACACAGATATGACACATGACTTACATAGACATGCACACAAAGATATGAGATATGACTGACATAGATATGCACACACACATATATGACACATGACTAACATAGACATGCACACAAAGATATGAGATATGACTGACATAGGTATGCACACACACAGATATGACACATGACTAACATAGACATGCACACAAAGATATGAGATTTGAATAACATAGATATGCACACACACATATATGACACATGACTAACATAGACATGCACACAAAGATATGAGATATGTCTGACATAGATATGCACACACACATATATGACACATGACTAACATAGACATGCACACAAAGATATGACACATGACTAACATAGACATGCACACACAGTGCTTGATTTCCAATAAACTACGTGTAGCCCATTTCAAGCAAGATATGTTACCTTGGTGTGCCATATTTTGGTAAACGCAGAAGTAGCAATATTAACTGTTGTAGTAGTTGTTGTAAATCTAGTAGAAGTAGCAATAGTTGCTGTTGTAGTAGTTGTTGTAAATCTAGTAGAAGTAGCAATATTAGCTGTTGTAGTAGTTGTTGTAAATCTAGTAGAAGTAGCAATATTTGCTGTTGTAGTAGTATTGCTAGCAGAAAATCCTAAAAATCTACAATAACTTAATGGAATAAGCATGACTAGCAAAACATTTGGATTATATATGAATATCAAAACGACTAAAACTATGATCATAAGGAAAGAAAACTTTCAAGACCTACACATAAATATCAAAGTGGAAGGAATATACATGGAGACAGTTCAGAGCTACGACTATCTGGGATATACTATAACCAGTAATAGAAAATGTAAATCTGAAATAAACAAAAGAATAAGAATGGCAAAAAAGTAATTTTAATGCCATGAAAAATATACCAACATCAAAACAAATAATACCAGGGCTAAAACTAAGAATAGCAAAATGTTAATCTTTTCAATATTCCTGTAAGGTGCAGAAACAAGGACATTAAACAAGATAACAGAACAGAAAATTGAAGCCTTTGAAATGTGGCTTTATAGAAGAATAGGTAGAACTGGATGGAAAGAAAACAAAACTAACGATGAAGTTTTAAAACAACTAAAAATGAAAAGAGAACTACTAAACACAATAAAAACACGACAAATCAAATTTTTGGGGCATGTTAAAAGACACAACAACCTACTACAAGTAATATTGGAAGGGAAAATACAAGGTAAAAGAGGCAAAGGCAGACCAAGACTAGCATGGACGAGTAACATCAAAAGATGGACAAGTCAACCTATGACAATGTGCACCATCAAAGCAAGAGACAGAGCGGAATGGCGCTTCATGGTAGCCAACCTTCGATGCGGAGACGGTACTCGATGATGAAATATTAGTAGTAGTATTATAGTAGTGTTAGTTGTATATGTAATAATTGTATTTTAATAGTAGTAATATCAATATTTGTTTAATAATAGTAGTAAGTGTAATAGTAATAATAGTAGTATATCTCTCTATATATTGTCCTTTCGAGCCGAAGACGGGACGTAGAGCAGAACCACAATCTCAAAAACAGAAACCTTGCGTGCCAAAATGACACACATATTGCAGAGATCACTGCTTCTAAAATCTATGGCTCTGTTTCCATAATAATACTTTTTGCAATGACAGCTTGTCAAGCCATCGATCAAACTCCTTAGTCGCCTCTTACGACATGCCTGGAAGGTTACAGTGTCCCTATTCTTTACCCCCTCATAATGAGGCCCCGGTAACACACGGGGAATAATAGTAGTAGTACTGATAAAAGTGGTAGTTGTAGTACTAGTAGTAGAAGATATCGTAGTAGAAGTAGTTGAAGTAGGGGTAGCAGTAGTTGTTCATCTAATAGAAGTAGTAATATTAGTTGTAGTAGTAGTATTATAGAAGTATTAGTATTATATGTAATAATTGTATTTTAAATAGTAGTGGTAGTAGCAGCAATATTTGTTTAATAATAGTAGTAGCTGTAATAGTAGTAGGTGTGATAGTAGTAGGTGTGATAGTAGTAGATGTGATAGTAGTAGGTGTGATAGTAGTAGGTGTGATAGTAGTAGGTGTGATAGTAGTAGGTGTGATAGTAGTAGGTGTGATAGTAGTAGATGTGATAGTAGTAGGTGTGATAGTAGTAGGTGTGATAGTAGTAGGTGTGATAGTAGTAGATGTGATAGTAGTAGATGTGATAGTAGTAGGTGTGATGGTAGTAGGTGTGATAGTAGTAGATGTGATAGTAGTAGGTGTGATGGTAGTAGGTGTGATAATAGTAGTAGGTGTGATAGTAGTAGGTGTGATAGTAGTAGGTGTGATAGTAGTAGGTGTGATAGTAGTAGGTGTGATAGTGATAGAAGTCGAAGACTAAGATGGCTAGGGCATGTTCAACGAATGGAAGAAAAGCGCATCCCTAGGCAAATACTATATGGTGAACTAACTCACGGGAAAAGACAAATCGGCAGACTTAAACTACGATATAGAGATATCTGCAAATCATCTCTGAAAGACTTCTCCATCTGTGAAAACGACTGGCAACATCTGGCAAGTGATCGCACATCATGGAGAGCATGTATAAGGAACGGTATAACAACATTTGAGACTGTGCTAAGACAGGACTTAGAAGAGAAAAGACTCATGAAAAAGGATGGTAAACCCTGTGGACCAGCGAGCCTGACCTGTTCATTATGTGACCACATGTGTTTGTCGAACATTGGTAGAATTAGCCACGAGAGAAGCTGTTCGGCAAAAACAATACCTCAAAAAAATACACAATAGCCTCCACTAGACCGTCTGACAAGACGAAAAGGGCCACACACACACACAAAAGTAGTAGGTGCAATTGTAATAATAGTAGTAGTTTAGTAGCAGAGATATTAGTAGTGTGGTAATAAATATTTAGCATTTGTGCAACAGAAATGACAAGAACATAATATCCTCAAAACCTATTCTGTTTTGCTTATATTCACTAATTCTCACTTTTCATTTTAATAACAAAAAGACAACATCATTTCTTCTGCCCATCGCGTTTGAGAACATTAAGATACACTCTCACCCATCTTGTACACCCCTATGACAGGGTTTTTGTATCCATAAAGTTCTATCTTCTTGATTATCTATCTAACTTCTTTTATGGCCTTGATGAGTCTATCTTGTAGCAAGTAACTTCTAGATGAGGAATCTTCTTATAGACTTTGATAGCTTTCGTAGCTGTCCGCTGGCTTGTCTTCAGAGGGACACATATAAATATATAACACTCATCATCCTTTTAGAACAAGTATAAACACAGTTTTTATTAGTTACTTCTACATGTGGTTTTACAAAATCTGTTGTTACATGACTTAGCCAATCGGCGATGACGAATAGTCAGTAACGTTTGTGATCGTATAATTTTCTTGTCTATCTAAGTTCATTCAGTTCTGTACGTTTCTAAGTTTACTTGTACATCCACGTTTCTCTCGGTATGATTATCTCTGTCCGTTCTCTAATAATCTCCTTTGGGACTTACTAACATCTAATATCTTAGTATAGTAGGACTACTTTCAACTGTTCTACTTTCCAAGTCCAACTCTTGTCACAAATATCCTCTGAACGTACTTGTACATCTAAGTCCCGACTAACATCTCATATCTTGAGGCAGGTATCTACTTCCTTCACTATATTTTCACTGTCTCTTCTATCTGAAGGTCTGTGTCCATCTCAATGTTTCTCCCCTGAATGTCCCAATCTGAATCTCTCAATCTGAGTCTCCTGTCTCCATCTGAATCTCCCTAGTTCCCAGGGTCTCGGCGTTTAAGTCCCCGGTGACCACACCCCCCGACCACCGATACGGCCTAACCTACGTCTGTTGACCGTCACTACTTCTGTAACCCCGCCTTTCTTGACTATGTCCATAGTTTATTACTTTAATCACTTTAGTCGACAACCTGTCAATCTTCTCAAACATTCTTTTCCCACGACTAAAACATACAACTATAACTCCTCCCTTGGCCCTTTGTTTAATTGACCACTTCCATCTCATGTCTTCTTATTTGGACTTCAAGGCGTCTGCCGATATAAGAGTTTCCTTTTATTTCGCTCGAGTCAATTTCTTCAAGGGTCTAGTCTTAGTGATTCGCTACCCCGTGTCCACACCTGCGCGACGGGAGGTTATCGACTGCTTCGTCGCGTTACATAACTGTCTCCGCCAGAGCAACCATTTCTCTGGACCAACAAGCTTCAGACTGGACACCTGTGCGCCTTTTACCTGTAATCTTAAAGTTGATTACGACACAGCGACGGACTAGTAAACTTAACGTCTCCTTGCTAATCGTCAAGACTTTCTTAATTTGTACGCCGCCTGAAATTATTCTACCTTTCATCGTCGCCGCGTCGTTCTTTTATTCATCCTCCGAAGATCGTCCTTTTTCTCTTTTCATTATCCTACATGGATGAGTCACACTATCACACCCCCTCCCCAAATAAACCGCATGAACCATGGAAGATGAGGTTGGATTTGTTGAGTCTTGGCTCACTATGGTTCGCTTCAACCCCAGTGTTGTTTCTTCACAGTGAATAATAGGAGGAGGAGGTATGTTTACAACACTCGGGGAAAAAATGACAGATAATCAAACAACAGAAAGACAAAACAAACAAAGAACAATATATGGTCCGAAGCAGGATCGATCCCTTTCTCATGGCTCGGCACCTTGGCACGAGGAGCCAAGACGCTATGGATCACGACCAACTCAGCTTATTAAATAATTAGCTATCATTGGCGATGTCTTTCACGGAAGTGTTCTCATAACTATAGCAAAAGGTTACGATCACAGCTTGGGAATAAATTGTGTATCTGTATTTTCCTACTAAGATAAGTATCTGCCCTGCTGCCTTGCAGGTAATCTCGGGAGAGTAAAAGGCTAAGGGAGGGTGCCCCGAAGTAAAACAGCCCCACTGCCTTGTGGGTGAGACTTTTTAGTCAAAGGCTAGCGGAGCCAACCGTAAACAAATCGACGGAAGGCAAGAGAAAACCACCGTCGTAATTTCTTTGTACAATCATGAATCGCCACATTGTAACAACTGGAAAAATTGAGGGACGAAGAGATAGAGGGAATCAAAGAGAAAATATAACAGACAGCTTAAGAGAATGGCTTGGCAGAAGGTCAACAACAGAAATGATAAATAGCTCCCGAGATCGAAAGTTGTGGAGAGACATGATCACCTATGCCACTAGGCACGGTACTTGATGATGATGATGAAGATAGGTATCTCCCGGTAGGGCTGCATACTTGGTGATGTCTCTTCACACCCGAGTCAGGTGTATTTGGTGTATGTGAAGAGTGTCCGATAATCGCAGTTGATAAATTGTGTTTCTTATAGTTGTTTTAATGTTTCAAAAAGTAGTTCTTATGTATCTTTGTTTTAAGGGATTCTTAGTGCTTGCCGTATATTCGAGAGTAAGTATTGTGACCATCAAGATTCATGAATACGAGTGCAAATTTATAACATTCTTGTACTCAGTTTTATTTCATTTCTTTTCCTACTTATATAAATATGTTCTTCTTTTTCCATTCCTCATTTGTTTTTCAGCGTCTGGGGAAAACATATACGTACGACACATATTACCCTTTGGGGAGCCGCGATAGCTCAGTGGTTAGTGAACTAGACTACAAACGACAAGAGTTAGGGTTCAATCCCAACCGACGGCTTCCGGGTTCACCCAGCCTTTAATGGGTAACGGAATTTTTTTTTCTGGGAAAGTAAAGCACACAGACGTAATACCGACCACATTACCCCAAAAATCATGTGCTTAAGGTCTGTAAAGTTTATGGTCACTAACACCATATTCCCTATACGCCACTTGGCGTGACGGGGGTACTTCACTTTTTTTTTTATTACTTACGTTTGCATTAACAATCTTTGACATTGGTTTGATCAATAAAATATCGCATTTGTTTATTAGATATTGAAATTTGCATATCAGGTATGTATAGTTGTATACAATTGTGGCGGATGTTGGAAACAAAAATGTAAAAAAAAATATAAAATTTGTTAATTTCATTATCAATGTCATGATCTCATCATCATCATTGAGTGTCTTCTGAGCATCGAAGGTTGGCTACCATGGAGAGCTATTCAGCTCTGTCTGTTGCTTTGATAGAGCAGGTTGTCATAGACGGTTCTGTCCATTTGTGATGTTAATCGTCCATGTTAATCTTGTTCTGCCTCTTCTTCTATTACCTTGTGTTTTTCCTTCCAAGATTACTTTTTGTAAGCTCATGTGTCTTTTAATATGCACCAAACATTTAATATATATTGTTCTAATTGTATTTACTAGTTCTCTTTTAATTTTTAGTTCTTTTAAAACATTATCATTTAGTTTAGTTTCTTTCCATTCAATTCTACCTATTCTTCTATAAATCCACATTTCAAAGGTTTCAATTTTCTATTCTGTACTCTTGTCTAATGTCCATGTTTCTGCACCATATTGGATTATTGACAAGATATAACATTTTACTATTCTTAGTTTTAGTCCTGGTGTTATTTGTTTTGATGTTAGTATACTTTTCATGGCATTAACATTACATTGTGCCATTGTTATTCGTTAGTTTATTTCAGTTGCACATTTTCGATAACAAGTTATAGTATGTCCAAGGTAGTTGTAGCTCTGAACTGTCTCAACATTTATTCCTTAAACGTTGATATCCACAGTAGATTTTTAGTATTTGTCTCTCTCTATCTCTCTCTCTCTCTCTCTCTCTCTCTCTGCGATCAAGACTCAATCAGAGTAGGATTCCAGACTCTCTCATGAAGTCAGCTGTCTGTTTAAGCGAATCGATTCCCCCATATAGTTTCTCTTCCAGGGAGGTGGACGTGGACCACATTGCTGTTCTCAGGTCTGTGTACTGGGGGCAATCCTAGAGACATGTATTGTAGTCATATTGTCCAGTGTACAGTGGCATAAGCTGGTTGTACCTATTTTGAATTTGGTGAACATGTGATTTCTCATTCTATTGTGGTCATTAGTATTTATGATTATCATTGTGATAGTCATAATCTATTTGAACATTAATCTACTGATGCCACCAACGACTTCCAGATATTTTATTTATCACATCAAAGTTTGGATGCTTATATTATGAGAACATAATGTCATTCAAAGAGAAAATAACATTATTCAAAGAGAACATAACGTCCTTCAATGAGAACATAACGTCCTTCAATGAGAACATAACGTCCTTCAATGAGAACATAACATCATTCAATGAGAACATAACGTCCTTCAATGAGAACATAAAGTCCTTCAATGAGAACATAACGCCCTTCAATGATAACATTACGCCCTTCAATGACAACAAAACGTCCTTAAATGAGAACATAACGACCTTCAATGAGAACATAACGTCCTTCAATGTGAACATAACGTCCTTCAATGTGAACATAACGTCCTTCAATGAGAACATAACGTCCATCAATGAGAACATAACGTCCATCTATGAGAACATAACGTCCATCAATGAGAACATAACGTCATTCAATGAGAACACAATACCCTTCAGTGAAAACATAACGCCCTTCAACGAGAACATAACGTCGTTCAATGAGAACATAACATCATTCAATGAGAACATAGCGTCCTTCAATGAGAACATAACACCCTTCAATGAGAATATAACACCCTTCAATGAGAACATACCATCATTCAATGAGAACATAATTTCCTTTAATGAGAACATAATTTCCTTTAATGAGAACATACCATCATTCAATGAGAACATAATTTCCTTTAATGAGAACATAACTTCCTTCAATGAAAACATAACATCATTCAATGAAAACATAACTTCATTCAATGAGAACATAACATCATTCAATGAGACCATAACATCATTCAATGAGAACATAACATCATTCAATGAAAACATAACATCATTCAATGTGAACATAACACCCTTCAATGAGAACATAAGTTCGTTCAATGAGAACATAACATCATTCAACGAGAACATAACTTCCTTCAATGAGAACATAATATTATTCAATGAGAACATAACGTCTTTCAATGATATCATAACGTCTTTCAATGAGATCATAACATAATTCAATGAGAACATAACGTCCTTCAATGAGAAAATAACGCCCTTCAATGAGAACATAACATCATTCAATGAGAACATATCATCATTCAATGAAATTATAACATCATTCAATGAGATCATAACGTCCTTCAATGAGATAATAACATCATTTAATGAGAACATAACATCAGTCAATGAGATAATAACACCATTCAATGAGAACATAACGCCCTTCAATGAGAACATAACATCATTCAATGAGAACATAACATCATTCAGTGAAAACATAACATCATTCAATGAAATACTATCTTCCTTCAATGTGATAATAGCATCGTTCAATGAGAACATAACGCTTATCAATGAGAACATAATGTCCATCAATGAGAACATAACGTCCATCAATGAGAACATAACGCCTTCAGTGAGAAAATAACGTCCATCAATGAGAACATAACGCCTTCAGTGAGAAAATAACGTCCATCAATGAGAACACAACGTCCATCAATGAGAACATAACGTCCATCAATGAGAACATAACGCCCTTCAATGAGAACATAACGCCCTTAAATGTGAACATAAGGCCCTTCAATGAGAACATAACGCCCTTCAATGAGAACATAACGTCCATCAATGAGAACATAACGTCCATCAATGAGAACATAACGTACATCAATGAGAACATAACGCCCTTCAATGAGAACATAACGTCCATCAATGAGAACATAACGTCCATCAATGAGAACATAACGTCCATCAATGAGAACATAACGTACATCAATGAGAACATAACGCCCTTCAATGAAAACATAACGCCCTTCAATGAGAACATAACGCCCTTCAATGAGAACATAACGCCCTTAAATGTGAACATAACGCCCTTCAATGAGAACATAACGCCCTTCAATGAGAACATAACGTCCATCAATGCGAACATAACGTACATCAATGAGAACATAACGTACATCAATGAGAACATAACGCCCTTCAATGAGAACATAACGTCCATCAATGAGAACATAACGCTTATCAATGAGAACATAATGTCCTTTTATGAGAACATAACGCCCTTCAATGAGAACATAACGTCCATCAATAAGAACATAACGTCCATCAATGAGAACATAACGTCCATCAATGAGAACATAACGTCCATCAATGAGAACATAACGTCCATCAATGAGAACATAACGCCTTCAGTGAGAAAATAACGTCCATCAATGAGAACATAACGTCCATCAATGAGAACATAACGTCCATCAATGAGAACATAACGTACATCAATGAGAACATAACGCCCTTCAATGAGAACATAACGCCCTT
This sequence comes from Megaustenia siamemsis, assembly GCA_032433765.1. Classification (NCBI taxonomy): domain Eukaryota; kingdom Metazoa; phylum Mollusca; class Gastropoda; order Stylommatophora; family Ariophantidae; genus Megaustenia; species Megaustenia siamemsis. The sequence continues at coordinate 31,315,136 of JAVIAB010000101.1, forward strand.
CAATGAGAACATAACGCCCTTCAATGAGAACATAACGCCCTTCAATGAGAACATAACGCCCTTAAATGTGAACATAACGCCCTTCAATGAGAACATAACGCCCTTCAATGAGAACATAACGTCCATCAATGAGAACATAACGTACATCAATGAGAACATAACGTACATCAATGAGAACATAACGCCCTTCAATGAGAACATAACGTCCATCAATGAGAACATAACGCTTATCAATGAGAACATAATGTCCTTTTATGAGAACATAACGCCCTTCAATGAGAACATAACGTCCATCAATGAGAACATAACGTCCATCAATGAGAACATAACGTCCATCAATGAGAACATAACGTCCATCAATGAGAACATAACGTCCATCAATGAGAACATAACGCCTTCAGTGAGAAAATAACGTCCATCAATGAGAACATAACGTCCATCAATGAGAACATAACGTCCATCAATGAGAACATAACGCCCTTCAATGAGAACATAACGCCCTTAAATGTGAACATAACGCCCTTCAATGAGAACATAACGCCCTTCAATGAGAACATAACGTCCTTCAATGAGAACATAACGTCCATCAATGAGAACATAACGTCCATCAATGAGAACATAACGTCCATCAATGAGAACATAACGTCCATCAATGAGAACATAACGTCCATCAATGAGAACATAACGTCCATCAATGAGAACATAACGCCCTTCAATGAGAACATAACGTCCATCAATGAGAACATAACGTCCATCAATGAGAACATAACGTCCATCAATGAGAACATAACGCCCATCAATGTGAACATAACGTCCATCAATGAGAACATAACGCCCTTCAATGAGAACATAACGTCCATCAATGAGAACATAACGTCCATCAATGAGAACATAACGTCCATCAATGAGAACATAACGTCCATCAATGAGAACATAACGTCCATCAATGAGAACATAACGTCCATCAATGAGAACATAACGTCCATCAATGAGAACATAACGTCCATCAATGAGAACATAACGTCCATCAATGAGAACATAACACACTTCAATGAGAACATAACGTCCATCAATGAGAACATAACGTCCATCAATGAGAACATAACGTCCATCAATGTGAACATAACGTCCATCAATGAGAACATAACGCCCTTCAATGTGAACATAACGCCCTTCAATGAGAACATAACGCCCTTCAATGAGAACATAACGCCCTTCAATGAGAACATAACGTCCATCAATGAGAACATAACGTCCATCAATGAGAACATAACGCCCTTCAGATGTAGATCAAGTTTAATGTCTCATTACCTTAAAATAGAATTCGTATTATTTTCCCATCCAACCGGAGTCGCTGCATTCCTTGTCTGGTATCCGATTATACATCATAATCAATAATATGTTTCAAATACTAAATAGTATATTACTTTCTTGAATGATTAACTCAGGCTACATTGAAACATGGAGTAGTATTTATTTATATATGTGAATATATATATCATCATCATCATACCCGGCCTGCTGGCGAAGGTGATCATGTCAAGCCATTCTGCCAAGCCATTATCTTAAGCTGTCTGGTTTCTTTTCTCATTGCTTCCCCATTGCCTCAATTTTCCAAGTTCTTATAATATATTCCAGTTGTTCTCTTCTTATTACATGACCTAAACATAATGCTTGTTTCTTCCTAATAATGGAAATTAGCTCTCTTTTTGCTTTTACCTCTTTCAGTATATATTCATTACTCTTCTTAGCTGTTTTTGGTACTCTCAGCATTCTTTTGTAAAACCACATTTGTACAGACCCCAATATATATATATATATATAATTTATAACAACATGTTTTTAATTCTTATTTGTGATATCACTGACTCTGCCAGAACTGGGTTTAGTAACACTTATAAGAATTAGTAGTTATCATCATCATGTGCCATACCGGTTGGCGTAGGTGATCATGTCCCTCCACAATCTTCTATCTACAGTGAATCGTATCAGTTCTGTTGTTGACTGTTTTCTATGCCATGACACCAAGCTATCCAGTATTTTCTCTCTTTGTCGCCCGCGATCTCTTTTTCCTTTTATTTTGCCAGCTGTAACTAAGCACTACAACCCTCCTCTTCTCATGATGTGCCCGAAAAATGTTGATTGCTTCTTTCTGATGTTTTTTAAGAGCTCCCTTTTTGTGTTGGCCTCTTTGAGAACTTCCTCAGTCTTTTTAGCTATCCAAGGAACTTTCAACATTCTTCTAAGAAATCCCATCTCTGTGGCCTCTAATCGTATTTTCGTTTATTTGTCTACTGTCCATGATTCGCTTCCATAGGTCAGAATTGGTTCTATATAGCACCGATGAACTCTCTTTCTCATTTTTATTGACATAGATTTGTTGCATAAGATATTTTTCATTTTCTGAAATGCCATTTTGGCCTGAGCTATTCTGCTTTTTCTTTCTGTGGTGCATCTCCCATCTGATGTTATTATTGTGCCCAAGTATTTGACGTCTTACACTTGTTTCAGATTTGTCTCGTTTATTTTTATACTGCATGATGGTGGTGATTGTTTCTTCGATATAACCATTACATCTGTTTTCTTACTATTCAGACTGAGACCTTTCTTGTTGCTTTCTTTTTCTATTGAATTAGTAGAAGGGAAGTTATAATCGATGATTTGTAATTGTGTTAATATTTTCCTTTTATTCTTAGCGTATTCATGTACGTTGCCTTCGCAAGATTATGAACATCAAATGGCAGGACAAAGTAACTAACTCTAATGTCTTACAACAAGCCAAACTCCCATCGATTATGGCAACACTTAGGATTCGTAGACTAAGGTGGCTGGGTCATGTGAGAAGAATGGCAAAGAATAGTTTTCCCAAAAAAATATTGTATGGCGAACTTAAGGACGGAAAGAGAGCAAAGGACAGGCCGGTGCTGACATATAATGATGTTTGAAGGGTTTCCTTGAGGGAATTTTATATAAGTGAAAGGAACTAGGAAAATGTGGCTGCGGATCGTAGAACACGGAGAGCAAACATAACAATTGGCACAGTAACTTTCGAGACAGTGCTGATGTCAAAATCAGAAGACAAAAGACGCAAGAGAAAGGGAACAAGGCCGGGTACACCTTGTTCGTTCTATAGATGGATCTGTCTGTCCAGGATTGGCAAATTAAGCCATGAGAAAATATGTTCAATTAAGCATCACCCAGTATGAGGCACTAATGCTTTACCAAACTACTGACCTATCATGATTGCTTGCTATCAACCATCTGTCAAGATGGCAAAGGCTACATACATCTATTGTTTCCTAAGGTGTTATTTACTATGGACAAATCAATACCAGTAAGTAAAGAATAGAACTGCGAGCATGATTAATGCAAGAATAGAACAGATGCAAGCATGATTAATGCAAGAATAGAACTGATGTGAGCATGATTAATGCAAGAATAGAAATGATGCGAGCATGATTAATGCAAGAATAGAACTGATGCGAGCATGATTAATGCAGGAATAGAACTGATGCGAGCATGATTAATGAAATAATAGAACTGATATGAGCATGATTAATGAAATAAAAGAACTGATGCGAGCATGATTAATGAAAGAATAGAACTGATGCGAGCATGATTAATGAAATAATAGAACTGATGCGAGCATGATTAATGCAAGAATAGAACTGATGCGAGCATGATTAATGAAAGAATAGAACTGATGTGAGCATGATTAATGTAAGAATAGAACTGATGCGAGCATGATTAATGAAAGAATAGAATTGATGTGAGCATAATTAATTAATGAAAGAATAGAACTGTTGCGAGCATGATTAATGAAAGAATAGAACTGATGCGAGCATGATTAATGAAATAATAGAACTGATGTGAGCATGATTAATTAATGAAAGAATAGAACTGATCCGAGCATGATTAATGAAAGAATAGAACTGATGTGAGCATGATTAATTAATGAAAGAATAGAACTGATGCGAGCAAGATTAATAAAAGAATAGAACTAATGCGAGCATGATTAATGAAAAAAAGAACTGATGAGAGCATGATTAATAAAAGAATAGAACTGATGCGAGCATGATTAATGCAAGAATAGAACTGATGACAGCATGATTAATGAAAGAATAGAACTGATGCGAGCATGATTAATGAAAGTATAGAACTGATGCGAGCATGATTAATGAAAGGATAGAACTGATGCGAGCATAATTAATGCAAGAATAGAACTGATGTGAGCATGATTAATGCAAGAATAGAACTTATGTGAGCATGATTAATGCAAGAATAGAACTAATGCGAGCATGATTAACGAAAGAATAGAACTGATGCGAGCATGATTAATGAAAGAATAGAACTGATGTGAACATGATTAATGAAAAAATAGAACTGATGTGAGCATGATTAATGAAAGAATAGAACTGATGCGAGCATGATTAATGAAAGAATAGAACTGATGCGAGCATGATTAATGAAAGAATAGAACTGATGCGAACATGATTAATGAAAGAATAGAACTGATGTGAGCATGATTAATGAAAAAATAGAACTGATGTGAGCATAATTAATGAAAGAATAGAACTGATGCGAGCATGATTAATGAAAGAATAGAACTGATGCGAGCATGATTAATGAAATAATAGAACTGATGCGAGCATGATTAATGAAAGAATAGAACTGATGCGAGCATGATTAATGAAAGAATAGAACTGATGCGAGCATGAATATTGAAAGAATATAACTGATGTGAGCATGATTAATGAAAGAATAGAACTGATGCGAGCATGATTAATGCAAGAATTACATGAGTGTTAATTATTCATTAATTTTTTTACATTTATCCAAGAGCATGCAATCATATCGGAGAACAACTAAATTGACAATCATGAAGATACCGACTTTCTTTAATGGTTACTTACACAGAATAAACGGATTGAAATGGCAGGACGAAAGGTAGGGATCGATCCCAACCTACGGCCTCCGGGTTCACCCAGCCTTTAAAGGGTACCTGATTTTTTTCTGGAAATTAAAGCGGCACGGGCGTAATACTGACCACATTACCCCAAAAATCATGTGTCGAAGGTCTGTAAAATGTATGGTCACTAACACCATATTCGCTATACGCCACTAGGCGTGGCGGGGACACTTTACTTTTTTTTACTAGTCAAATACCAGTGGATAAAGAGACACAGCGAAGACGAGGGCGCTGGATAGGAAAACACACTGCGGGAGTATTACACGACAGGCCCTTTTTTGGAATCCCCAGGGGAAAAGACAAAGAGGAAGACGAAAGAATCCTTGTCAAAGACAGAAAGAAGCAGAGATGAAGATGATGGGGAAGAGATGGAATGATCTTAAAAGAATGGCAAGAAACAGAACAACTTGGAAAGTGTTTATGGAAGACCTATGCTCCACAGGCAGCTGAATGGTGTAAGAAGAGAAAGGCCATCATATCCGTTGATTGTTAATAGACGATTGAATACCATATATATATATGTTCAATATATATGTCTTGTGATATATACACTGGGGAACGCGGACTCGATTCACAGGAGATTCAAACGTTCTTTGCTAGCGGGGATGGAATAAAAAATTCTGACACGACAACCGCGTGGCGATTGCACTGAACATGTAGCCATTATTCTCCTTTCTACAATTCCCATCCCCGCCCCCCTACCCACCCCCGGTAGTCCTCAGTAATGGGAATATGTCGCAAAGATATATATGTATATATATTTGTGTGTGTGTGTGTGTTCATATATATGCAAAATATCTCCTGCATACTAAAGTCCCAGGCATAGAAAGTAAACAGAAATATCAGTTCCATCCTCTTTAGGACACAGCAGAAGGAAAACACCCACTCTCATACTCGGTACATGGAACATTAGGACACAACAGAAGGAAAATACCCACTCTCATACTCGGTACATGGAACGTTAGGACACAGCAGAAGAGAAACGCCCACTGTCATACTCGGTACATGGGACGTTAGGACATGCAGAAGGAAAAGACCCACTCTCATACTCGGTATATGGAACGTTAGGACACAGCAGAATGAAAACACCCACTCTCATACTCGGAACATGGAACATTAGGACACAACAGAAGGGAATCACCCACTCTCATACTCGGTACATGGAACGTTAGGACACAGCAGAAGGGAAACACCCACTGTCATACTCGGTACATGGAACGTTAGGACACAACTGAAGGGAAACACCCACTGTCATACTCGGTACATGGAACGTTAGGACACAGCATAAGGGAAACACCCACTGTCATACTCTGTACATGGAATGGTAGGACACAGTAGAAGGGAAACGACCACTCTCATACTCGGTACATGGAACGGTAGGACACAGCAGAAGGGAAACACCCACTCTCATACTCGGTACATGGAACGGTAGGACACAGCAGAAGGGAAACACCCACTCTCATACTCGGTACATGGAACGTTAGGACACAGCAGAAGGGAAAGACTCACTCTCATACTCGGTATATGGAACGTTAGGACACAGCAGAAGGGAAACACCCACTCTCATACTCGGTACATGGAACGTTAGGACACAGCAGAAGGGAAACACCCACTCCCATACTCGGTACAAGGAACGGTAGGACACAGCAGAAGGAAACACCCACTGTCATACTCGTTACATTGAACGTTAGGACACAACAGAAGGGAAACGCCCACTGTCATACTCGGTACATGGAACGTTAGGACACAGCAGAAGGGAAACACCCACTGTCATACTCGGTACATGGAACGGTAGGACACAACAGAAGGGAAAGACTCACTCTCATACTCGGTACATGGGACGTTAGGACACAACAGAAGGGAAACGCCCACTGTCATACTCGGTACATGGAACATTAGGACACAACAGAAGGGAAACACCCACTGTCATACTCGGTACATGGAACGTTAGGACACAGCAGAATGGAAACACGCACTCTCATACTTGGTACATGAAACGTTAGGACACAGCACAAGTGAAAGACTCACTCTCATACTCGGTACATGGAACGTTAGGAGACAGCAGATGGGAAACACCCACTCTCATACTCAGTATATGGAACGTTAGGACACAGCAGAAGGGAAACTCCCACTCTCATATTCGGTACATGGAACGGTAGGACACAGCAGAAGGGAAAGACTCACTCTCATACTCGGTACATGGGACGTTAGGACACAGCAGAAGGGAAAGACTCACTCTCATACTCGGTACATGGAACGGTAGGACACAGCAGATGGGAAACACCCACTCTCATACTCGGTACATGGAAAGTTAGGACCAACCTCACGAATGTAGAAAACATCAGGAAAACAGCCCCCATCGAATTGGTGCTGCAGTGACTACATGTTGATATTACAGTCCTCATCGACATGGAGCTGCAGTGACTACATGTTGATATTACAGTCCTCATCGACATGGAGCTGCAGTGACTACATGTTGATATTACAGTCCTCATCGACATGGAGCTGCAGTGACTACATGTTGATATTACAGTCCTCATCGACATGGAGCTGCAGTGACTACATGTTGATATTACAGTCCTCATCGACATGGAGCTGCAGTGATTACATGTTGATATTACAGTCCTCATCGACATGGAGCTGCAGTGACTACATGTTGATATTACAGTCCTCATCGACATGGAGCTGCAGTGACTACATGTTGATATTACAGCCCCCATCGACATGGAGCTGCAGTGACTACATGTTGATATTACAGTCCTCATCGACATGGAGCTGCAGTGACTACATGTTGATATTACAGTCCTCATCGACATGGAGCTGCAGTGACTACATGTTGATATTACAGTCCTCATCGACATGGAGCTGCAGTGACTACATGTTGATATTACAGTCCTCATCGACATGGAGCTGCAGTGACTACATGTTGATATTACAGCCCCCATCGACATGGTGCTGCAGTGGCTACATGTTGATATTACAGCCCCCATCGCCATGGAGCTGCAGTGACTACATGTTGATATTACAGTCCTCATCGACATGGAGCTGCAGTGACTACATGTTGATATTACAGTCCTCATCGACATGGAGCTGTAGTGACTACATGTTGATATTACAGTCCTCATCGACATGGTGCTGCAGTGACTACATGTTGATATTATAGTCGTCAACGATATGGAGCTGCAGTGACTACATGCTGATATTACAGTCCTCATCGACATGGAGTTGCAGTGGCTACATGTTGATATTACAGTCCTCATCGACATGGAGCTGCAGTGACTACATGTTGATATTACAGTCCTCATCGACATGGAGCTGCATTGGCTACATGTTGATATTACAGCCCCCATCGACATGGTGCTGCAGTGGCTACATGTTGATATTACAGTCCTCATCGACATGGAGCTGCAGTGGCTACATGTTGATATTACAGTCCTCATCGACATGGAGCTGCAGTGGCTACATGTTGATATTACAGTTCTCATCGACATGGATCTGCAGTGACTACATGTTGATATTACAGTCCTCATCGACATGGAGCTGCAGTGGCTACATGTTGATATTACAGTCCTCATCGACATGGAGCTGCAGTGGCTACATGTTGATATTACAGTCCTCATCGACATGGATCTGCAGTGACTACATGTTGATATTACAGTCCTACAGAAAACAAGGCTTGTGGGTTGTGGTTCAGTCAGTGAGAAAATTGATAGAAGCCATTAGTGGGGTGTGGTATACACTCCAAGATATTGGGACAGCTTTACAAAAGGGAATACAACAAAATACTGACGTTTCGGCATGCGGCCTTCTTCACAATACGGGGACAGCGGCAACACAAGAGAAAGATTAGACATTTTCCTGACAGGGGCCAACCTTGTCAACCTCTCCTACATGGAGTGGATGTTGCTATGCACAATAAGCTCAAGCATTCTATAAAAATCCCAAATGGTACATAGTAGTAGTCTCCGTATGTCATAGATGACTTAGGATTTTCCAGCGACCCTAGAAACGTTACCTTTTCTTTTCTTTCGCCGTGTATTCTCTTTTTCTATGACTCTCTCTGCTTCTTGTTTTGATTTGTAGCTTTAGAGTGTCTGTATTCAAAGTTTACGGTCTGTAGCTATCTGTTCCCAGGCTGCAGGGTTTATGTTCAGTGTCTTGATGTCACGTTTACAAACATCTACAAATCGAAGTTGTGGTCGTCCCAAGTCTATTTGCCATGTGCCAATTGTCCGTAGAGTATATCTTTTGGTATGCGGTCATCTTTCATACGGTGTACGTGTCCAAGTCAGCTTAACCTTCGTTGTTTGAGCAGCGTGTAGATGTTCAGGGGGATTCTGACTGAAGATCGTAGCACATAGAGAGCAACACTAAAAAAAAAAATGACACAGAAACTTCCAAGGAAGTGCTGATATCAAATTCCGAAGATAAAAGGCGCACGAGAGATGAGGCGAGGCCAGGCAGCATGAAAACATCTTGTTCGTTCTGCGGATAGATCTGTCAATATTGGCAGACTCGACCATAAGAGAAGCTGTTCAACAAAGCATCATCCACCATAAGACACTAATATGTTTTACCGAACTACCGAATTACCATGCATGCTTGCTACTAACCGTCTGTCAAGATACCAATATATCATGTATATATATGTATATATATATATATATATATATATCTATATATATATATAATGGAAATGTCAGGTATACAAGTCATCATAAGTTTTATTACCAATTTCATATTTGCCAATGGCAATGTACTTATGGCAAAGAGCCAAGTACATTATTATAGTTGTATATTGTATACTGTATTGTATAGTTGTATATTGTATATTGTATATTGTATTGTATAGTTGTATATTGTATTATATAGTTGTATATTGTATTGTATAGTTGTATATTGTCTATTGTATTATATAGTTGTATATTGTATACTGTATTGTATAGTTGTATATTGTATATTGTATATTGTATTGTATAGTTGTATATTGTATTATATAGTTGTATATTGTATTGTATAGTTGTATATTGTATTGTATAGTTGTATTTTGTATATTGTATTTTATAGTTGTATATTGTATATTGTATTTTATAGTTGTATATTGTATATTGTAGTTTATAGTTGTATATTGTATATTGTATATTGTATTGTATAGTCGTATATTGTATATTGTATATTGAATTGTATAGTTGTATATTGTATATTGTATATTGTATTTTATAGTTGTATATTGTATATTGTATTGTATAGTTGTATATTGTGTATTGTATTGTATAGTTGTATATTGTATATTGTATATTGTATTGTATAGTTGTATATTGTATATTGTATATTGTATTGTATAGTCGTATATTGTATATTGTATTGTATAGTTGTATATTGTATATTGTATATTGTATATTGTATTGTATAGTTGTATATTGTATTGTATATTGTATTGTATAGTTGTATATTGTATATTGTATATTGTATATTGTATTGTATAGTCGTATATTGTATATTGTATTGTATAGTTGTATATTGTATATTGTATTGTATAGTTGTATATTGTATATTGTATATTGTATTTTATAGTTGTATATTGTATATTGTATATTGTATTGTATAGTCGTATATTGTATATTGTATTGTATAGTTGTATATTGTATATTGTATATTGTATTGTATAGTTGTATATTGTATTGTATAGTTGTATATTCTAGATTTTTTAAAGATTACAATCGAATACATTAGAAAATCATAGAATTAACCTTCCTAGCGATCTCTTTAAACGTCCACATTATTCCTTCTGACCCTCTATGATAATCTTTAAACTGTCTGCTAAACCACACGTCTGTGGCTTTCTCCGCATATTTTGTTTTCACATTTGAGAAAAATCTCGTTCTTTTTCATCATATTGTTGCCTGAACTACTATATGCCTTACTTTGTTGTCTATCCGACTTGGTATTTTAGTGAAAGTCTTAAGACATCTGCATCGTTTATTAGTGAAGCTAACCTGTATCTAGAACATCCCAATCACCCTTAAAACTAATATTGTATGGGGGTGGTTTTAATTTGTGACATCCGATACAAAACATGAAGTTTCCAGTTAAAGTTACTAAAGATGTGTGAATTTTAGTAGTTAATGTTTGAAACAACAAGGTACAACATCTGAGAGTTTCGAGGCGGTGCAATATTCGATTTTTAACCACACAGCCGAGCCCATACAACATGTTTCTTCTCTCCACACAGCCGAGCCCATACAACATGTTTCTTCTCTCCACATAGCCGAGCCCATACAACATATTTCTTCTCTCCACACAGCCGAGCCCATACAACATGGTTCTTCTCTCCACACAGCTGAGCCTATACATGTTTCTTTTCTCCACACAGCCGAGCCCATACAACATGTTTCTTCTCTCTACACAGCCGAGCCCATACAACATGTTTCTTCTCTTCACGCAGCCGAACCCATACAACATGTTTCTTCTCTCCACGCAGCCGAGCCCATACAACATGTTTCTTCTCTCCACACAGCCAAGCCCATACAACATGTTTCCTCTGTCCACACAGCCGAGCCCATACATAAAGTAAGTTTCTTCTCTCCTCGCAGCCGAGTCCATACATAAAGTTTCTTCTCTCCTCGCAGCCGAGTCCATACATAATGTTTCTTCTCTCCTCACAGCCGAGTCCATACATAAAGTTTCTTCTCTCCTCACAGCCGAGTCCATACATAAAGTTTCTTCTCTCCTGACAGCCGAGTCCATAAATAAAGTTTCTTCTCTCCTCACAGCCGAGTCATACATAAAGTTTCTTCTCTTCACACAGCCGAGCCCACACATAATGTTTCTTCTCTCCACGCAGCCGAGCCCATACATAATGTTTCTTCTCTTCACACAGCCGAGCCCATACATAATGTTTCTTCTCTCCACACAGCCGAGCCCATACAACACGTTTCTTCTCTCCACACAGCCGAGTCCATACAACACGTTTCTTCTCTCCACACAGCCGAGTCCATACAACACGTTTCTTCTCTCCACACAGCCGAGTCCATACAACACGTTTCTTCTCTCCACACAGCCGAGTCCATACAACACGTTTCTTCTCTCCACACAGCCGAGTCCATACAACACGTTTCTTCTCTCCACACAGCCGAGTCCATACAACACGTTTCTTCTCTCCACACAGCCGAGTCCATACAACACGTTTCTTCTCTCCACACAGCCGAGTCCATACAACACGTTTCTTCTCTCCACACAGCCGAGTCCATACAACACGTTTCTTCTCTCCACACAGCCGAGTCCATACAACACGTTTCTTCTCTCCACACAGCTGGTCAGAATAAACCCTCAACAATCATCGTCATTGACGCTCTTCTCGAGAATGCATGGAAAAAGACCAAGAGGAACCCTCAGAAGAAGATGGATAGATGCAGTGACAGAGACATGTAACAAGAAAGGAAAATCACTAATTCAGACAGTTCGAGCAGCTCAAGAACGACAAATGATATAAACCACGACACCGTTTAGGTATCAATGAGAAAAGAGTAAAGAAAGAAATAATTAAAAGAAGGCAGTGCTATGACTGTAGATGTGACAAACCAGTGGGATTGAACGTGTCTTTGTGTCTCACGACAATAACATTAAGAGGACTTAATTGTTTTGTTTTCACCCATGTTTCTACCCGTTTGGGTGTCGAGGGATATACAAGTCCTAGATATCAGCTTTATTGGTGGCTTCAGTCATTGCCAATCGATGTTGCAGCGTTCTATGATGCTGTCTGTCCATCTTACTCTAGGTCTGCCTCGTGCTCTACTTGATTCTTTCTTTTCATATATGACTTGTATGGTAACACATCACAAGACATTCTTTCTAGATGGGCAAATCAATTTATTTGTTGTCCACAAGTGGGGCTTAGGACTTGTTCAATGTCTACCCTTTTTCTTGTGATATTTTTTATTGTTTTCTTTTCAGGTCACTCCAAGTGATTTTTCAATCATGTCATCTCTGTGGTGACAAGATTTCTTTATTTTATGTGTAGTCTTAAGTGGTGATGTTTGGTATTGGAGGCACACTGATGAAATGTATGTGCTATGTATATGATTTTGTTGTTGTTGGTAATATGTGTTGCTTTGTGTTGAAGTATAGAGGATGGCTGTCACAATGTGGCAGTTTTTCATTGTGCTATCGGATGTCTATTTCTTTATCGGTTTTACCATCTTCAGAGAACGTTGTTCCTAGATGTGTTTGTTGCTTTTTTTATAACTTGATGTTCTATTTTCTTCTTCCTCTTTCCTTCCTCATGTGCCTTTCAGCGTCGAGTGGAGATATAATTTACGGTCTTTTGCTCTTCTGTTCGCCTCTGCTGCTGTTATGTTTCCTAGTGCTTCTAATATTCCATCGATCCATCTTTTTCGTGGTCGACCCTTGGGTCTGGTGTTCTCACAACGTTTGTTGAAAGCTCGTTGTGTTGTGTTTTGTTCACAACACCCACTGTCATACTCGGTACATGGAACGTTAGGACACAACTGAAGGGAAACACCCACTGTCATACTCGGTACATGGAACGTTAGGACACAGCATAAGGGAAACACCCACTGTCATACTCTGTACATGGAATGGTAGGACACAGTAGAAGGGAAACGACCACTCTCATACTCGGTACATGGAACGGTAGGACACAGCAGAAGGGAAACACCCACTCTCATACTCGGTACATGGAACGGTAGGACACAGCAGAAGGGAAACACCCACTCTCATACTCGGTACATGGAACGTTAGGACACAGCAGAAGGGAAAGACTCACTCTCATACTCGGTATATGGAACGTTAGGACACAGCAGAAGGGAAACACCCACTCTCATACTCGGTACATGGAACGTTAGGACACAGCAGAAGGGAAACACCCACTCCCATACTCGGTACAAGGAACGGTAGGACACAGCAGAAGGGAAACACCCACTGTCATACTCGTTACATTGAACGTTAGGACACAACAGAAGGGAAACGCCCACTGTCATACTCGGTACATGGAACGTTAGGACACAGCAGAAGGGAAACACCCACTGTCATACTCGGTACATGGAACGGTAGGACACAACAGAAGGGAAAGACTCACTCTCATACTCGGTACATGGGACGTTAGGACACAACAGAAGGGAAACGCCCACTGTCATACTCGGTACATGGAACATTAGGACACAACAGAAGGGAAACACCCACTGTCATACTCGGTACATGGAACGTTAGGACACAGCAGAATGGAAACACGCACTCTCATACTTGGTACATGAAACGTTAGGACACAGCACAAGTGAAAGACTCACTCTCATACTCGGTACATGGAACGTTAGGAGACAGCAGATGGGAAACACCCACTCTCATACTCAGTATATGGAACGTTAGGACACAGCAGAAGGGAAACTCCCACTCTCATATTCGGTACATGGAACGGTAGGACACAGCAGAAGGGAAAGACTCACTCTCATACTCGGTACATGGGACGTTAGGACACAGCAGAAGGGAAAGACTCACTCTCATACTCGGTACATGGAACGGTAGGACACAGCAGATGGGAAACACCCACTCTCATACTCGGTACATGGAAAGTTAGGGCCAACCTCACGAATGTAGAAAACATCAGGAAAACAGCCCCCATCGAATTGGTGCTGCAGTGACTACATGTTGATATTACAGTCCTCATCGACATGGAGCTGCAGTGACTACATGTTGATATTACAGTCCTCATCGACATGGAGCTGCAGTGACTACATGTTGATATTACAGTCCTCATCGACATGGAGCTGCAGTGACTACATGTTGATATTACAGTCCTCATCGACATGGAGCTGCAGTGACTACATGTTGATATTACAGTCCTCATCGACATGGAGCTGCAGTGACTACATGTTGATATTACAGTCCTCATCGACATGGAGCTGCAGTGACTACATGTTGATATTACAGTCCTCATCGACATGGAGCTGCAGTGACTACATGTTGATATTACAGCCCCCATCGACATGGAGCTGCAGTGACTACATGTTGATATTACAGTCCTCATCGACATGGAGCTGCAGTGACTACATGTTGATATTACAGTCCTCATCGACATGGAGCTGCAGTGACTACATGTTGATATTACAGTCCTCATCGACATGGAGCTGCAGTGACTACATGTTGATATTACAGTCCTCATCGACATGGAGCTGCAGTGACTACATGTTGATATTACAGCCCCCATCGACATGGTGCTGCAGTGGCTACATGTTGATATTACAGCCCCCATCGCCATGGAGCTGCAGTGACTACATGTTGATATTACAGTCCTCATCGACATGGAGCTGCAGTGACTACATGTTGATATTACAGTCCTCATCGACATGGAGCTGTAGTGACTACATGTTGATATTACAGTCCTCATCGACATGGAGCTGCAGTGACTACATGTTGATATTATAGTCGTCAACGATATGGAGCTGCAGTGACTACATGCTGATATTACAGTCCTCATCGACATGGAGTTGCAGTGGCTACATGTTGATATTACAGTCCTCATCGACATGGAGCTGCAGTGACTACATGTTGATATTACAGTCCTCATCGACATGGAGCTGCATTGGCTACATGTTGATATTACAGCCCCCATCGACATGGTGCTGCAGTGGCTACATGTTGATATTACAGTCCTCATCGACATGGAGCTGCAGTGGCTACATGTTGATATTACAGTCCTCATCGACATGGAGCTGCAGTGGCTACATGTTGATATTACAGTTCTCATCGACATGGATCTGCAGTGACTACATGTTGATATTACAGTCCTCATCGACATGGAGCTGCAGTGGCTACATGTTGATATTACAGTCCTCATCGACATGGAGCTGCAGTGGCTACATGTTGATATTACAGTCCTCATCGACATGGATCTGCAGTGACTACATGTTGATATTACAGTCCTACAGAAAACAAGGCTTGTGGGTTGTGGTTCAGTCAGTGAGAAAATTGATAGAAGCCATTAGTGGGGTGTGGTATACACTCCAAGATATTGGGACAGCTTTACAAAAGGGAATACAACAAAATACTGACGTTTCGGCATGCGGCCTTCTTCACAATACGGGGACAGCGGCAACACAAGAGAAAGATTAGACATTTTCCTGACAGGGGCCAACCTTGTCAACCTCTCCTACATGGAGTGGATGTTGCTATGCACAATAAGCTCAAGCATTCTATAAAAATCCCAAATGGTACATAGTAGTAGTCTCCGTATGTCATAGATGACTTAGGATTTTCCAGCGACCCTAGAAACGTTACCTTTTCTTTTCTTTCGCCGTGTATTCTCTTTTTCTATGACTCTCTCTGCTTCTTGTTTTGATTTGAAGCTTTAGAGTGTCTGTATTCAAAGTTTACGGTCTGTAGCTATCTGTTCCCAGGCTGCAGGGTTTATGTTCAGTGTCTTGATGTCACGTTTACAAACATCTACAAATCGAAGTTGTGGTCGTCCCAAGTCTATTTGCCATGTGCCAATTGTCCGTAGAGTATATCTTTTGGTATGCGGTCATCTTTCATACGGTGTACGTGTCCAAGTCAGCTTAACCTTCGTTGTTTGAGCAGCGTGTAGATGTTCAGGGGGATTCTGACTGAAGATCGTAGCACATAGAGAGCAACACTAAAAAAAAAAAATGACACAGAAACTTCCAAGGAAGTGCTGATATCAAATTCCGAAGATAAAAGGCGCACGAGAGATGAGGCGAGGCCAGGCAGCATGAAAACATCTTGTTCGTTCTGCGGATAGATCTGTCAATATTGGCAGACTCGACCATAAGAGAAGCTGTTCAACAAAGCATCATCCACCATAAGACACTAATATGTTTTATCGAACTACCGAATTACCATGCATGCTTGCTACTAACCGTCTGTCAAGATACCAATATATCATGTATATATATATATATATATATATATATATATATATATATATATATATATATGGAAATGTCAGGTATACAAGTCATCATAAGTTTTATTACCAATTTCATATTTGCCAATGGCAATGTACTTATGGCAAAGAGCCAAGTACATTATTATAGTTGTATATTGTATACTGTATTGTATAGTTGTATATTGTATATTGTATATTGTATTGTATAGTTGTATATTGTATTATATAGTTGTATATTGTATTGTATAGTTGTATATTGTCTATTGTATTATATAGTTGTATATTGTATACTGTATTGTATAGTTGTATATTGTATATTGTATATTGTATTGTATAGTTGTATATTGTATTATATAGTTGTATATTGTATTGTATAGTTGTATATTGTATTGTATAGTTGTATTTTGTATATTGTATTTTATAGTTGTATATTGTATATTGTATTTTATAGTTGTATATTGTATATTGTAGTTTATAGTTGTATATTGTATATTGTATATTGTATTGTATAGTCGTATATTGTATATTGTATATTGAATTGTATAGTTGTATATTGTATATTGTATATTGTATTTTATAGTTGTATATTGTATATTGTATTGTATAGTTGTATATTGTGTATTGTATTGTATAGTTGTATATTGTATATTGTATATTGTATTGTATAGTTGTATATTGTATATTGTATTGTATAGTCGTATATTGTATATTGTATTGTATAGTTGTATATTGTATATTGTATTGTATAGTTGTATATTGTATTGTATATTGTATTGTATAGTTGTATATTGTATATTGTATATTGTATATTGTATTGTATAGTCGTATATTGTATATTGTATTGTATAGTTGTATATTGTATATTGTATTGTATAGTTGTATATTGTATATTGTATATTGTATTTTATAGTTGTATATTGTATATTGTATATTGTATTGTATAGTCGTATATTGTATATTGTATTGTATAGTTGTATATTGTATATTGTATTGTATAGTTGTATATTGTATTGTATAGTTGTATATTCTAGATTTTTTAAAGATTACAATCGAATACATTAGAAAATCATAGAATTAACCTTCCTAGCGATCTCTTTAAACGTCCACATTATTCCTTCTGACCCTCTATGATAATCTTTAAACTGTCTGCTAAACCACACGTCTGTGGCTTTCTCCGCATATTTTGTTTTCACATTTGAGAAAAATCTCGTTCTTTTTCATCATATTGTTGCCTGAACTACTATATGCCTTACTTTGTTGTCTATCCGACTTGGTATTTTAGTGAAAGTCTTAAGACATCTGCATCGTTTATTAGTGAAGCTAACCTGTATCTAGAACATCCCAATCACCCTTAAAACTAATATTGTATGGGGGTGGTTTTAATTTGTGACATCCGATACAAAACATGAAGTTTCCAGTTAAAGTTACTAAAGATGTGTGAATTTTAGTAGTTAATGTTTGAAACAACAAGGTACAACATCTGAGAGTTTCGAGGCGGTGCAATATTCGATTTTTAACCACACAGCCGAGCCCATACAACATGTTTCTTCTCTCCACACAGCCGAGCCCATACAACATGTTTCTTCTCTCCACATAGCCGAGCCCATACAACATATTTCTTCTCTCCACACAGCCGAGCCCATACAACATGGTTCTTCTCTCCACACAGCTGAGCCTATACATGTTTCTTTTCTCCACACAGCCGAGCCCATACAACATGTTTCTTCTCTCTACACAGCCGAGCCCATACAACATGTTTCTTCTCTTCACGCAGCCGAACCCATACAACATGTTTCTTCTCTCCACGCAGCCGAGCCCATACAACATGTTTCTTCTCTCCACACAGCCAAGCCCATACAACATGTTTCCTCTGTCCACACAGCCGAGCCCATACATAAAGTAAGTTTCTTCTCTCCTCGCAGCCGAGTCCATACATAAAGTTTCTTCTCTCCTCGCAGCCGAGTCCATACATAATGTTTCTTCTCTCCTCACAGCCGAGTCCATACATAAAGTTTCTTCTCTCCTCACAGCCGAGTCCATACATAAAGTTTCTTCTCTCCTGACAGCCGAGTCCATAAATAAAGTTTCTTCTCTCCTCACAGCCGAGTCATACATAAAGTTTCTTCTCTTCACACAGCCGAGCCCACACATAATGTTTCTTCTCTCCACGCAGCCGAGCCCATACATAATGTTTCTTCTCTTCACACAGCCGAGCCCATACATAATGTTTCTTCTCTCCACACAGCCGAGCCCATACAACACGTTTCTTCTCTCCACACAGCCGAGTCCATACAACACGTTTCTTCTCTCCACACAGCCGAGTCCATACAACACGTTTCTTCTCTCCACACAGCCGAGTCCATACAACACGTTTCTTCTCTCCACACAGCCGAGTCCATACAACACGTTTCTTCTCTCCACACAGCCGAGTCCATACAACACGTTTCTTCTCTCCACACAGCCGAGTCCATACAACACGTTTCTTCTCTCCACACAGCCGAGTCCATACAACACGTTTCTTCTCTCCACACAGCCGAGTCCATACAACACGTTTCTTCTCTCCACACAGCCGAGTCCATACAACACGTTTCTTCTCTCCACACAGCCGAGTCCATACAACACGTTTCTTCTCTCCACACAGCTGGTCAGAATAAACCCTCAACAATCATCGTCATTGACGCTCTTCTCGAGAATGCATGGAAAAAGACCAAGAGGAACCCTCAGAAGAAGATGGATAGATGCAGTGACAGAGACATGTAACAAGAAAGGAAAATCACTAATTCAGACAGTTCGAGCAGCTCAAGAACGACAAATGATATAAACCACGACACCGTTTAGGTATCAATGAGAAAAGAGTAAAGAAAGAAATAATTAAAAGAAGGCAGTGCTATGACTGTAGATGTGACAAACCAGTGGGATTGAACGTGTCTTTGTGTCTCACGACAATAACATTAAGAGGACTTAATTGTTTTGTTTTCACCCATGTTTCTACCCGTTTGGGTGTCGAGGGATATACAAGTCCTAGATATCAGCTTTATTGGTGGCTTCAGTCATTGCCAATCGATGTTGCAGCGTTCTATGATGCTGTCTGTCCATCTTACTCTAGGTCTGCCTCGTGCTCTACTTGATTCTTTCTTTTCATATATGACTTGTATGGTAACACATCACAAGACATTCTTTCTAGATGGGCAAATCAATTTATTTGTTGTCCACAAGTGGGGCTTAGGACTTGTTCAATGTCTACCCTTTTTCTTGTGATATTTTTTATTGTTTTCTTTTCAGGTCACTCCAAGTGATTTTTCAATTATGTCATCTCTGTGGTGACAAGATTTCTTTATTTTATGTGTAGTCTTAAGTGGTGATGTTTGGTATTGGAGGCACACTGATGAAATGTATGTGCTATGTATATGATTTTGTTGTTGTTGGTAATATGTGTTGCTTTGTGTTGAAGTATAGAGGATGGCTGTCACAATGTGGCAGTTTTTCATTGTGCTATCGGATGTCTATTTCTTTATCGGTTTTACCATCTTCAGAGAACGTTGTTCCTAGATGTGTTTGTTGCTTTTTTTATAACTTGATGTTCTATTTTCTTCTTCCTCTTTCCTTCCTCATGTGCCTTTCAGCGTCGAGTGGAGATATAATTTACGGTCTTTTGCTCTTCTGTTCGCCTCTGCTGCTGTTATGTTTCCTAGTGCTTCTAATATTCCATCGATCCATCTTTTTCGTGGTCGACCCTTGGGTCTGGTGTTCTCACAACGTTTGTTGAAAGCTCGTTGTGTTGTGTTTTGTTCATTCTGCCTTGTCACGTGGCCAAACCATTTTATATGTTGTTTCCTTATATATTCTATGGCGGGGGCTATTACTAGCTTTTTTCTCAGTTCTTTATTTCTGATCTTATCTCTCAGACTGTTTCCTGTCATTCGTCTAACACATTTCATCTCTGTAGAGGTTATTTTTCTTCATCTAGGGTCCAGGTCTGGCATTGGTAGCACAAATCTTTATTTTTTGTCCTGCATATATTTATCGTTGCTACTTAGATGTTGTATAACTATGGTTAATGTCTGCTTCTTTTATAGCCTGATGTTGTATAGCTGTGGTTAATGTCTGCTTGTTTTATAGCCTGATGTTGTATAGCTGTGGTTAATGTCTGCTTGTTTTATAGCCTGATGTTGTATAGCTGTGGTTAATGTCTGCTTGTTTTATAGCCTGATGTTGCATAGCTGTGGTTAATGTCTGCTTGTTTTATAGCCTGATGTTCTACAGCTGTGGTTAATTTCTGCTTTTGTCCTCCATTTGAACAGAGTTCCTCGATGCTCATCATCATCATCATTGAGTGCCGTCTCCGCATCGAAGGTTGGCTACCATGGATCGTCATTCCACTCTGTCTCTTGCTTTGATGGTGCAGATTGTCATAGGTTTACTTGTCCATCTGTAATTGCTACTCGTCCATGTTAGTATTTGTCTGTCTCTGCCTCTTTTACCTTGTATTTTCCCTTCCAATATTACTTTTATTAGGCTGTTGTGTCTTTTAACATGCCCCGAAAAATGTCATTTGTCTTGTTCTAATTGTGTTTAGTAGTTCTCTTTTCATTTTTTGTTGTTTAAAAACTGTATCGTTTGTTTTCTTTTCTTTCAATTCACTTCTACCTATTCTTCTATAAATCATCGACTCTATTGTTGCAATAATCCTCTTACTGAACTGTTTACAGTGTCGGTAACAAAGAACAAAAGGTCCCCTATCTGTTTGCTTGACCTGCCATAGTTCATCCTTAGTTTGCACATCAAATTGGTGGAATATACTCATGGTTCGAATCACATTTCACACGTAACACTGAAGAAACAAAGCTTGTTTACGCCGCTATCTTGACAATTCTACACTCGGACTACACAGAACTTACTTGAAAATTCTACACTCGGACTACACAGAACTTACTTGAAAATTCTACACTCGGACTACACAGAACTTACTTGAAAATTCTACACTCGGACTACACAGAACTTACTTGAAAATTCTACACTCGGAGTACACAGAACTTACTTGAAAATTCTACACTCGGACTACACAGAACTTACTTGAAAATTCTACACTCGGACTACACAGAACTTACTTGAAAATCCCCGAATCTGGTTGAAATAGTTTTATGAAACAGTTTCTTGTTAATTAAAATAAAATATAACTCCTTCCTCATATTTATTTCAGGTTGGAATGGACAAACGCAGACTGGCTGAAGACCTAAACAAGGTATGTTAGGGGAAGAAAGAAAGTGGAAATTAACATGCATGAATAATACTGTATGTTTAATCATATAAACAGGCCCCTTCAAGATAATTATAATTTTAGTCTTTGTCTGACTTTACTTTGTATTTTTGCTTCCATATTTAATTTAAGTACATTATCACGTATATTGTTCGGTCAAAATGAACTCATTTTTTAGTAGAATTTTCTATTAAATATTAAATATGTACTTTTATGTTAGCATCTATTTCACAACTGCATTATCTATTGGCTTATCTACCAACTGTTTCTGTTCTATATAAATACATATTTCAAGTGGTTCGGGTTGTTGAAATGTTCTTTTACTTACTGTCAGTGGTTCTGCCACCTACACGAAGGATAAATAACAATTATTATTATTAATCTCTCTTTTAGTCAAGGTGTTTTAAAAGTTTTAAAACAACTGAAAATAAAAAGAGAACTACTAAATACAATTAGAACAAAAAAATGGAAATTTTGGGGCAGGTTAAAAGACACAACAGCCTACTAAAACTAATATTGGAATGGAAAATACAAGGTAAAAGAGGCAGAGGCAGACCAAGACTAACATGGACGAGTAACATAAAACGATGAATAAGTCAATCTATGACAGCCTGCACCATCAAAGCAAGAAACAGAGTAGAATGGCGATCCATGGTAGCCAACCTTCGTTGTGGAGAAGGCACTAGATGATGATGACGATGATGTGTCACGATGTTATTGCTGTCATGTGATATAATTCGTATTTGATAGAGCTAAAATACTTGAGCTGAAGCCTTCATCAATGTTTTGGCTGGTGTGTGACGGATGTGCTTCATACTGGGGGTAACGCTGAATGCGATGGAGTTGCCCTATGAAGATCATCTTCCGACTAAACTAAACTGTTATGAACAAATATTCCAAAAATATATTTACACGACACTTCAACGATCATGGTGGGGTTTCACTGATCGATATAACAAAACAAATGAACCTCTACATGACTATCAGCGGTGACTGTGGTGGGGTTTCACTGATCGATATAACAAAACAAGTGAACTTCTACATGACTATCAGCGGTGACTGCTATGACAATGTGGAGAGATGCATCATCAAAAACAATAGAAACGTCAGAAAATCAATGATATCAATACATGACTTGTTCATGGACATGTATCTTGTAGAGAATTGTGTACATAGATAATGGTGGACATGTATCTTGTAGAGAAGTGTGTACACAGATAATGGTGGACATGTATCTTGTAGAGAATTGTGTACACAGATAATGGTGGACATGTATCTTGTAGATAAATGTGTACACAGATAATGGTGGACATGTTCAAGAGGAGGGAATACCGCATATCTTATCTGCCTTATCTACATCCAGATAGTTAAGTGAAGTCTAAAGGTGTGTGAAATGTGATGGAGAACAGGTGAATGTACGAATGCCTATGTGCGGGTGAGTGTGTTAGAGAGCGAGTGAGTGCATGTGTGTGTGTGTGTATAATAGAGTAGACAGTGCATGAGTGCTTACGTAATAGAGTGAGCGAGTGAGTGAATGTTAGAGAGCGTTTATGAAATTAAGTAGGTGAGTGTAAGTGGGAGAAGGTATACATAACAATGAGTGAGCAAATAATTGCAAAGCTTTGAGGGAAAATGTTGTTGTTGTTGTTGTTGTTGTTGTTGTTGTTGTTGTTGTTGTTGTTGTTGTTGTTGTTGTTGTTGTTGTTGTTGTTGTTGTTGTTGTTGTTGTTGTTGCTGCGATCACCAACTTTTACCTCTGATGATGTCTCTATAGACTAGGAACTGAATTTTGCATGTTAATCCATTTTTTCCCTGGCAGCTGTGTCCACAGGGGTCCCAAACCATGTGTTGCAAACTTGGGTGGGGGGGGGGAAATGAGTGAGCAAGTAATTGCAAAGCTGGGTGGAAAAATGAGTGAGCAAGTAATTTGCAAAGCTGGGAGGGAAAATGAGTGAGCAAGTAATTTGCAAAGTTGGGAGGGAAAATGAGTGAGCAAGTAATTGCAAAGCTGAGAGGGAAAATGAGTGAGCAAGTAACTGCAAAGCTGAGAGGGAAAATGAGTGAGCAAGTAATTGCAAAGCTGGGAGGGAAAATGAGTGAGCAAGTAATTGCAAAGCTGGGAGGGAAAATGAGTGAGCAAGTAATTTGCAAAGCTGGGTGGAAAAATGAGTGAGCAAGTAATTTGCAAAGCTGGGAGGGAAAATGAGTGAGCAAGTAATTTCCCAAGTTGGGTGGAAAAATGAGTGAGCAAGTAATTTGCAAAGCTGGGAGGGAAAATGAGTGAGCAAGTAATTTGCAAAGCTGGGAGGGAAAATGAGTGAGCAAGTAATTTGCAAAGCTGGGAGGGAAAATGAGTGAGCAATTAATTGCAAAGCTGGGAGGGAAAATGAGTGAGCAATTAATTGCAAAGCTGGGAGGGAAAATGAGTGAGCAATTAATTGCAAAGCTGGGAGGGAAAATGAGTGAGCAATTAATTGCAAAGCTTGGGGTGGGAGTCAAAGAGATCCGGAATAAGGTTGAAGAACAACAGACACCAGTTATCTCATGATATTAGCATCAAGACTTGCAGTGGTCTCTCTTTTTCCCTTTTAAATGTTATTCTCATTTAGACGCCTATTCTCGCGCCAGTTGTCAGATTATCCATGATTCACTTCCATATGCCTTTAATGAATTTACAGAGAACTGAAGTATTAGTATTTATGTAGTAATAAAAATAGTCTATATGGAATCATAGAACTAGTTATTTATTTGCAGTAATGTTAAATATTTAATATCAAACTAGATGAATGAATTGTTTCGTAATAGTTGTAGATTGTTTCGCAATAATAGCGGTAAATAGACAAGCTTTGAGTGATATCTTCATAATGATACCCATGTGTTATCTTAGGTCTTGGATGTGCTAACCCACATACGGGAAGTAAGCATAACGATCTATAACTGATAAATTATGAATAACACAACATAAAATGTGTGTGTGAATGTGTGTGCGTGTGTGTGTGTGTGTGTGTGTGCGCGCACGCGCGCGTTACAATGTATTTATTTAATTTTGCTTTGAGCATTGCAAAGAATGAAAACATTTTCAAACGCAAATCAAACGTATAGATCCTAACCGACGGCTTCCGAGTTCACCCAGCCTTTAATGGGTACCGGATTTTTTTCAGGGAAAGTAAAGCGGAACGGGCGTAATACCGAACACATAACCCCAAAAATCATGTGCTGAAGGTCTGTAAAATGTATGGTCACTAACACCATATTCCCTATACGTCACTTGGCGTGACGGGGGTACTTTACTTTATTTTTTTTATTATAGAGGAAAACTACCGAGGGAATTTAGTTAACCGAGTTGGCAGTGTTCCCTAGTGTTTGACTTCTCGTGGCAAGGCGATGTGCTAAAGTGTACGGGTTCGAGCCTACTTCGGACCATATATTGTTCTTTATTTTTTTTTCTGTTGTTGATTATTTGTAATCAGAAGGATAACATCCACCGAAATGAAATGTGTCAGAAGAATGACAGGAAACAGCTTAAGGGAAAGAGTAAGAAACACTGACCTGAGGAAGAAACACGAAATTGAACAAGCCATCGAATACATAAAGAAACAACAGATAAATTGGTTCGGCCACATAACAAAACAAAAAGAACTAACAATGACTCAAAGAACCATAAACAAACGCTACAAAAACGCCAGATTAAGAGGAAGACCGAGAAAGAGATGGGTAAAGGGAATAATACAGTCACTAGGAGGAATAACACCAGAAGAGGCCAACAGAAGAGCAAAGAATCGCAGATGATTGTATCTCCCCTCGACGCCATAGGCAATGGAGGAAGAATAGAAGAAGAATAAAAAGAGGAAGAAGATTATTTGTCATTTCTTTCCGAGTGATGTGAACATACCTCTTTCTCTGAAATGATTCACTTTACTCATCATCACAATCGTGTGCTGCCAGTGTCAAGCCTGAACGCTAGAACAATAAGAAAAGTAACCATACCATCATCATCATCAAGTACCGGGCCTGCTGGAGTAGGTGATCATGTCTCTCCATAACTTTCGATCACGACAGTTATTTATCATTTCTGTTGTTGACCTTCTGCCAAGCCATTCTCTTAAGCTGTCTGGTATTTTTTCTCTTTGCTTCCCTCTATCTCTTCGTCCCTCAATTTCCCAGTTGTTACAATATATTGCAGTTGGTCTCTTCTCATTACATGTAAAAAAAAATGATGATTGTTTCTTCATAATATTGGAAATTAGCTCTCGTTTTGCTTTGGGCTCTTTCAGAACGTTTACATTACTCTTCTTAGCTGTCCATGGTATTCTCAACATTCTTCTGCAAAACCACATTTCTACAGTCTCCAGTGATTTTCTTGAACCATACCAAAGAAGCAAATAATTTCCGTCATTGAATATATAAAGAAACAACTGAAGCACAGAATTAGTTACTTGTTAAGGCAATATCAAAATACAAATCAACGAACCTTAATTAAATTCTCTGATAACACCAGATCAAAGGTCAAGCATGAATAAATATTAAATATTGTAAAAACAAGCAAACATAACAGTAGGAAAGCCCAACAGAGGAGCAAAAAAAAAAACGAAAACCGCAAAATTTATCTCTCCTGGACGCTGAAATGAAAATAACGAAAAGGAAATTGAAAAAGAAAAAAAATCACACAACTGAAGGCGTTCTTCAACAACACACAATTGATTGATCCAGCGCTAAAAGATTTTTGTTTTCCTGTTTCGCTCTCACGAAAGTCTTTACCGCTCTCGTTATCTAGCTCATGAAAACAACTTGTTACTGGCGCTAACTATGAGAGCCCTATTTGTGAAACAACTTGTTACTGGCGCTAACTATGAGAGCACTATTTGTGAAACAACTTGTTACTAACGCTAACTATGAGAGCACTATTTGTGAAACAACTTGTTACTGGCGCTAACTATGAGAGCATTATTTGTGAAACAACTTGCTACTAACGCTAACTATGAGAGCACTATTTGTGAAACAACTTGTTACTGACGCTAACTATGAGAGCACCATTTGTGAAACAACTTGTTACTAACGCTAACTATGAGATCACTATTTGTGAAACAACTTGTTACTAACGCTAACTATGAGATCACTATTTGTGAAACAACTTGTTACTAACGCTAACTATGAGATCACTATTTGTGAAACAACTTGTTACTAACGCTAACTATGAGATCACTTTTTGTGAAACAACTTGTTACTAACGCTAACTATGAGATCACTATTTGTAAAAACAACTTGTTACTAACGTTAACTATGAGATCACTATTTGTCAAACAATAAATGATAAATAATATATACTCGGTCATGGATGGCAGAAGCTAGCAAGTCGGACCTAGCTTTGATCATAGAAACATGCATCTCTCAGATCTTGCCTTCTGTCACCCTTTGCAGGACTGAGCGCAATCAGGGAAACGTATAGATATCACTATTACGCTTTTGATGACGACTCTTGTCTAAGTGTTGCATGTCTCATGTCATCACTATTACACTTTTGATGACGACTCTTGTCTAAGTGTTGCATGTCTCATGTCATCCCTATTACACTTTTGATAACGACTCGTGTCTAAGTGTTGCATGTCTCATATCATCAATATTACACTTTTGATAACGACTCGTGTCTAAGTGTTGCATGTCTCATATCATCACTATTACACTTTTGATAACGACTCTTGTCTAAGTGTTGCATGTCTCATATCATCACTATTACACTTTTGATAACGACTCGTGTCTAAGTGTTGCATGTCTCATGTCATCACTATTACACTTTTGATAACGACTCTTGTCTAAGTGTTGCATGTCTCATGTCATCACTATTACACTTTTGATAACGACTCTTGTCTAAGTGTTGCATGTCTCATGTCATCACTATTACACTTTTGATAACGACTCGTGTCTAAGTGTTGCATGTCTCATGTCATCACTATTACACTTTTGATAACGACTCGTGTCTAAGTGTTGCATGTCTCATATCATCACTATTACTCTTTTGATAACGACTCGTGTCTAAGTGTTGCATGTCTCATGTCATCACTATTACACTTTTGATAACGACTCTTGTTCAAGTGTTGGATGTCACATGTCATCACTATTAAACTTTTGATAACGACTCTTGTTCAGGTGTTGGATGTCTCACGTCACCACTATTACACTTTTGATAACGACTCTTGTTCAAGTGTTGGATGTCTCATGTCATCACTATTACACTTTTGATAACGACTCTTGTTCAAGTGTTGGATGTCTCATGTCATCACTATTACACTTTTCAAAACGACTCTTGTTTAAGTGTTGGATGTCTCATGTCATCACTATTACACTTTTCATAACGACGCTTGTTCAAGTGTTGGATGTCTCATGTTATCACTATTACACTTTTCATAACGACTCTTGTTTAAGTGTTGGATGTCTCATGTCATCACTATTACACTTTTCATAACGACTCTTGTTCAAGTGTTGGATGTCTCATGTCATCACTATTACACTTTTCATAACGACTCTTATTTAAGTGTTAGATGCCTCATGTCATCACTATCTCTCATTGACTTTAATCTCACTGACTCACTTGACACCTCTATTTTAAAACAAGCCATGTCCTGTACATCACAACCACTATCTCCTGATGCATTGACGTTTCCATTATCTCGATAATCTTTTAAAACATCTTTAAGCGTTAGTTAATATTTCAAATGTTTTAATTTACTTCAAATTAATTCTTCTATACTTCCTAGGCTGCAAACGAAAAAACTGGTATCTCAAAATTCAAAATAGTAAGTTACGTAAAGTTATCACTTAAGAGTAAAAGGAAAGCATATTGTGTGAATAAAACAAAACGTGAATAGATTATTATCTCTATTTCTTTGTTTTTCACTGTGTCATCGTTACCGTTTAAAAGCACAAGGCACTCTAATCTGAGAGTTCAAAATTTGTAAAATGTTAATTTCATTTCTGGCTTTTGACAGAGATAATGTTAATAAATTAGAGACAATTTACCGTACACCTAAAGTTAATGGATTAGAGACAATAAATATACAGCAGATTTAGTGTTAATAGATTATAGATAATATACATCACATCTAATTTTAATGAATTAGAGATAGTCTACGGCACGTCTAATGTTAATAGATTAGAAGAGACAATCTACGGTACATCTAATGTTAATAGGTTAGAGACAAACTACAGCAAATCTATCGTTACAAGTTTAGATAAAACCAACATCACATTTAATGTTAATAGATTAGAAGAGACAATCTACGGTACATCTAATGTTAATAGGTTAGAGACAAACTACAGCAAATCTATTGTTGCAATTTTAGATAAAACCAACAACACATCTAATGTTAATAGATTAGAAGAGACAATCTACGGTACATCTAATGTTAATAGGTTAGAGACAAACTACAGCAAATCTATTGTTACAAGTTTAGATAAAACCAACATCACATCTAATGTTAATAGATTAGAGACAAACTACAGCAAATCTATTGTTACAAGTTTAGATAAAACCAACATCACATTTAATGTTAATAGATTAGAGACAAACTACAGCAAATCTATTGTTACAAGTTTAGATAAAACCAACATCACATCTAATGTTAATAGATTAGAGACAAACTACAGCAAATCTAATGTTACAAGTTTAGATAAAACCAACATCACATTTAATGTTAATAGATTAGAGACAAACTACAGCAAATCTATTGTTACAAGTTTAGATAAAACCAACATCACATCTAATGTTAATAGATTAGAGACAAACTACAGCAAATCTATTGTTACAAGTTTAGATAAAACCAACATCACATTTAATGTTAATAGATTAGAGACAAACTACAGCAAATCTATTGTTACAAGTTTAGATAAAACCAACATCACATTTAATATTAATAGATTAGAGATAAACTACAGCAAATCTATTGTTACAAGTTTAGATAAAACCAACATCACATTTAATGTTAATAGATTAGAGACAAACTACAGCAAATCTATTGTTACAAGTTTAGATAAAACCAACATCACATTTAATGTTAATAGATTAGAGACAAACTACAGCAAATCTATTGTTACAAGTTTAGATAAAACCAACATCACATTTAATGTTAATAGATTAGAGATAACCTACAGGATAACTTATTTGAATAAATGGAGGTGAAGGCGCGCTTACAAGCACCAGAGCTGGAAGTTATCAACGACCCACAGCTAATGGCTTGCGCCAGGATCGGTGAACCAAAACAATCCAGACCCCGATCTACCTCTTCGTGGTGCCTCCAGTAACAGACTAACCTGTTTATTCTGGCCAAGCGTGCAGGGATCAAAGAGGGAAGACAACTCGGTAGTCAAAAATGTCGTGCTGAAGTCGGATGTGTTGGGCCGAAGGCGCAAATATAACAGTTATACTGCAAACCACAACACAACGCAGACACGTCTACTACGTCCTTGTAAGGGCGGATGATGAAGAGGAATAATCTAGTCTAGCATGATACTCTAGAATACTTTAGTCATCGAGCGAACGCAACCAAACATTTGAATAAATTACAGATAATATACAGCATATATAATATTCATTTATTATATATACGTTAAAATTGTCCGTATATTCCACTTTACGATTGTCGCCGGTGCTACGAAGTTTCCGCACGCTCTGCAGTCCTTTCCGCTGAATTTGGCAATCTGAATATGACCTTCTTGCTTCGTGAAGTCGCTGTGCCGCACATTATACATTTTACGTTATAACAATGAGGACTGTTCAATTGGCAATCTGAATATGACCTTCTTGCTTCGTGAAGTCGCTGTGCCGCACATTATACATTTTACGTTATAACAATGAGGACTGTTCAACTGGCAATCTGAATATGACCTTCTTGCTCCGTGAAGTCGCTGTGCCGCACATTAAACATTTTACGTTATAACAATGAGGGCTGTTCAATTGGCAATCTGAATATGACCTTCTTGCTCCGTGAAGTCGCTGTGCCGCACATTAAACATTTTACGTTCTAACAATGAGGGCTGTTCAATTGGCAATCTGAATATGACCTTCTTGCTCCGAGAAGTCGCTGTGCCGCACATTATACATTTTACGTTATAACAATGAAGGCTGTTCAATAGCTGCCTATAGATTTGTTATGCGCCAATTATTTTCAACTCCCTCATGTAGATCGTTGCGCCATAGTCCACGAACATAATCAACGGATGATGATTGATGACTCTGCTTCGACGCTACAGTGATGTCACATGTGTCTACGAGCTATAGAGTGAATCAGCCGTTGTTTGTGTCTCCATTTCTTACAATGTTGTGCGTGCTAGGTCATCATTATGGCCGATCTTATATTCCTAACCGTACCCGCGAAAGAAGGGCGAGATGACAACAATGTCGATGCTGTTCGTGAATCTGCAGCCCTGGTGTGAATCATGGATCTGCATGCTAGTCATCATCATCACCGAGTGCTATCCCCGCAACGAAGGTTGGCTACCATGGAGCTCAATTCTGCTCTGTCTCTTGCTTTGAAGGTGCAGGTTGACATAGACTGATTTGTTCATCTTTTCATGCGACTCGCCCATCTTAGTCTTAGTCTGCTTCTGCCTCTTTTACCTTGTATTTTCCCCTCCAAGATTACTTTTAGAAGGCTGTTGTGTCTTTTAAGATGGCCGAAAAATCACATCTGTCTTTTTTGAATTGTGTTCAGTTATTCTCTTGTCATTTTTAGTTGTGTTAAGACTTCATCATGCTAGTAAACAGGGATAATGTCTAATTTCAGGAGAGCTACCAGAACTGGGGAGGACCTAGTGAATCTTTTTATCGTTTCACCCTGCAGGATTTGTTGGGAAAAAAACCTGCGCTCTTATGGAAAGTTGTGATCCCATTGCGATATGGATAGTCCGACAACTAACTATTAATTATCCCCAAGGTTGAAGTCATCATCAAGTACCGGGCCTGCTGACGTAGGTGATCATGTCTCTCCACAACTTTTGATCTCGACAGTTATTTATCATTTCTGTTGTTGACCTTCTGCCAAGGCATTCTCTTAAGTTGTCTGGTATCTTTTATCTTTGCTTCCCTCTATCTCTTCGTCCCTCAATTTCCCCATCTGTTACAATATATTCCAGTTGTTCTCTTCTCATTACATGGTCAAAAACTGATGATTGTTTCTTCCTAATATTGGAAATTAGCTCTCTTTTTGCTTTGGCCTCTTTCAGAACATTTTCATATGGTTATGTATGTGACCTATAAATGACTGCATGTAAAGAGAAATAGTTAAACTTGTTTTAAACATTTCAAGAGGTGCTTGATGGATTCTCTCTCTCTCTCTTTCTCTCTCTCTCTCACTCACTCACTACATGACTTTCTTTCTTTCAACCTATGTCTTAAGGGATGTTTGTTTGTTCTGAGATGTTTTAATTAACCGATCCATTGCCGCAGCCAACTCTCGTCCTCATCCGTCCTCCCTAACAAGAACGTTCAGTGGACGTAAATGAGCCGCGTTGCTAATTCTACTTCTTCTTCTTCTCCTTCTCTTCTACTTTCCTTCCTCATTTGCTATCAGCGTCGAGGGGAGATATAATTTGCAATCTTTTGCTCTTATGTTCGTCTCTGCTGCTGTTATGTTTCTTAGTGTTTCTAATATTCCATCGACCCATCTTTTTTGTGGTCAAATCTTGGGTCGTGTATTCTCACAACGTTTATTGAGGGTTCGTTGTGTTGAGTTTTGATCTTTCTGCCTAGTCACGTGGCCAAACCATTTTATCTGTTGTTTCTTTATATATTCTATGGCGGGGGGTATTCCTAAATTTTTTTCTCAGTTTTTCATTTCTGATCTTATCTCTCAGACTGTTTCCTGTCATTCGTCTGATATATTTCATCTCAGTAGAGGTTATTTTTCTGAATGTGCTTGCATCTAGGTTCCGCGTTGCTGGTGGCAATAAAACTCTGCTGTTTACACCATTTGTCCTAACAGAAATATCATGTTTTTGAGTACCGGGTTACGTTCCATCTCGATCTCTATCCACTTGACCAGACTTGACTAGTTAATTTGCTACTAGAGGCACCGCAAAGAGGTGGAGCAATTGTGGTTCACGGATCCTGTTGCAAGCTATCAGCTATGAGTCGTTTACAACTTTTATTTCGGTTGCAGTCTCGCGCTTTGTCTTCTGCTGAAGACCCAGTATGTGATTTAAAAAATAAAAAATGGAAATAAATTGGGAATGTTTCAAAGAAAATAGAACTATTTGTTAGGCAAAGCTGTGTATTGTTACCAGATTTATTTAAATTGTATAGTGATATTATTTTAAGATCCATAACGGACATGCCTGGAATGACTAGCAGAGGTTATAATATAAATAATCTAAGGTATACTGATGATGCAGTCTTAATCGGTAAGAGTAAAAATGACTTACAAGAAATGGTAGACATAGTGAAGGAAAGAAAAAATAAAGTACTTATCCTTAATAACCAAAAAACCAAAAGTAATGGTAACAACAAAGAAAAAGGCATCACGGCAAAGCACAATAAGGACAAGTGGAACAGTATTAAAACATGTAAATTAATTTAAACATATGCAAACAATGTTAACATCAGATGGTAGATGCACAACAGAGTTTAGATGCAGAATGGCTTTGGCAACAGCAGCGTTACAAAAATCAGAAGGATACTATGCAATCCATTTTTGACAATAGAAACAAGAAATAGAGTTTTTAAATGTTATGTAAAGTCCCTTTTAATGTGTGTGAATCATGGACAATAGCACAACAAACAAGAAAATCACCAGTTGATGTAGAAATGTGGTTTTACAGAAGTATGTTAAGAATAACTTGGACAGCTAAGACGAGTAATAAAAACGTGCTGAAAGAGGCCAAAGTAAAAAGAGAGCTAATATTCAATATTAGGAAAAAATAATCTTCATCTTTAGCCGTGTAATGAAAAGGCAACAGCTGAAAATATTGTAACAGCCGTGACATATGAGGGACGAAGAGATGAGAGAATGACTTGCCAGAAGGTCACCAACAGAAATGATAACTAACTGTCGAGATCGAAGGTTGTGGAGAGACATAATCCTCCATGCCAGCAGGCCCGGTACTTACTGATGATGCTTTAAATATTTGCCTAGTATTCGATGATATCCATATACATTACGTGTTTGTGACACGATAACCTGTGATAGTGTTGGCCACGCCTCACAGATTCACGGTTCTGTTACTGCTCCAAATAGGAACATCTCATGTTGCTGTTACTGCTCCAAATAGGAACATCTCATGTTGCTGTTACTGCTCCAAATAGGAACATCTCATTTTGCTGTTACTGCTCCAAATAGGAACATCTCATTTTGCTGTTACTGCTCCAAATAGGAACATCTCATTTTGCTGTTACTGCTCCAAATAGGAACATCTCATTTTGCTGTTACTGCTCCAAAAAGGAACATCTCCTTTTGCTGTTACTGCTCCAGATAGGAACCTCTCATTTTGCTGTTACTGCTCCAAATAGGAACATCTCATTTTGCTGTTACTGCTCCAAATAGGAACATCTCCTTTTGCTGTTACTGCTCCAAATAGGAACATCTCATTTTGAAATATCCAGCCTCCAGTTCCAGATATACTCTCATCTACAACCTGAATTTGTCCTGAGATAAGATCTCGCCAGTCAATTATTTGTACATAACATTTGTTTGCTTCCCCTGCAAGTAGTCGTGCCACTAACTTTGCCATGTTTTTATCATGTTTTCTCTCTACAAGTGACACAATCATTAGATCCGTATTGTTACCAAATAGCACAGATAATGAAAAATGTATGCATCACTTTTTTTTTTTTTTACTGGATATCTCTAGGAGTCTATGGACCCAATTAGAACATGCGAAATGTATTCATGCTTTATCTAATCTTCATCTTCTACCTTTTTAGCTCCCAGTGGAGCATAGGTCTTCAACAAACACTTTCCAAGTCGTTCTGTTTTTTTACCATTCTTTTAAGATCATTCCATGTTTTTCCCATCATCTTCATCTCTGCTTCTATCTGTCTTCTCCAAGAATTCCTTGGTCTTCCTCTTTGTCTTTTCCACAGGGGAGTTAAAAAATGGGCCTGTTGTGTAATACTCTCAGTTGGCGGCTTCCGCAGTGTGTGTCCTATCCAGCGCCATCGTCTTCGCTGTATCTCTTTACCCACTGGTATTTGACTGATATATTTCCATAATTCTATATTAGTGATTTTGTCCTGCCATTTCCATCCTTTTATTCTGCGTAAGTATCCATTAATGAAAGTCTGTATCTTCATGATTGTCAATTTTATTGTTCTCCATGTTTCACAGCCATATAATAGGACCGACTTACCATTTGAGTTGAAATCTTTTATTTTTGTATTTAACCTAATTTCTTTGGATTTCCATATGTTACCCAGTGCAACAAAAGCTCCTCTTGCTTTTGATATCCTTATTTTGGTATAATTTTCTGTTTCTCCCTCTTTTTATTTTTGTCTATTACAAATGGCATCTGGCCAGGATTACAAATATCGTATACAGTAATTAACATCCAAGTTTTGGAATAAGTTAACTTCATCTAGATGGTCACTATGCTACTTTTGACACCTTCAATGACCAGCCCGTTTTCAATCATCATCATCATGTGCCATACCGTTTGGCGTAGGATCATGTTCTTCCACAATCTTCTATCTACAGTGCATCGACCGTTTTCAATGTGACACCAAATACATGCAAATTTGTTGAAGTCAAGGGTTAAACTGAGGCGCTGGACAATATTTGAACGATAGGGTCAGAGGTCACTTTCATAATCCGAGCATCACATTGGATTAAAGAGCTCTTTATCTTTCATAAAACGGTAACGGAAGTCTGCAAAGCGTTCTGTTAAACAGGCACACTAAACATAAGGTACAATGTCTTAATAAAACAATCAGAAAAATACACAGCAGTTCATGATACGTAGAAATTATAATGGTCAATAACTGTGACAGATTCTTTTAAAACATTCTTTTTTAAGCCGATACCATTTTTTCTTAGTCTGATGATTTCACAGAGGCGTTAGTTAATGTAAGTAACTAAATGAAGAATTGACATACAAATGAATAACATAAAATAATGTGTGTGTGTGTGTGTGTTACAATTCACTTTTATATTTGTTCCTTTGTAAAACGTCAATAATGTGTATTGCCTTCATTGATATAGAAGAGATGACAACAGCTGGGACTGAAAATAAATAGCGATAAAAGACCAAAATTGTGAGCATTAATGCAGTTGGTAAAAACGAAGTAAAAGTAGGGAAAATACCTCTACTAGACGTACACTCTTACATATATCTTAGCAATAATATAGATACTGACGGAGTAACGGAAAATGATACTAAGTAAGGATATCAAAAGCAAGAGGAGAATTCGTTGCACTAGGAAACATATGGAAGTCCAAAAAAATTGGCAAATTAGGCTAAATACAAACATAAAAATGTTCAACTCCAATGTTAAGTCAGTCCTATTATATGGCTGTGAAACGTAAAGAACAACAAAAGTGGCAATCATGAAGATATAGACTTTCATTAATGGATGCTTACGCAGAATAAAATGATAGACATGGCATGAAAAATCGGTATTGCGCCCGTGTCGCTTTACTTTCCCAGAAAAAAAAAAAATCAGGTAACCATTTAAGGCTGGGTAAACCCGGAAGCCATCGGTTGGGATTGAACTCTACCCCTTGTCCTTTGTAGTCCAGTGCAGCAACCACTGAGCTATCGCGGCTCAACTATAAAATAGCAGGTTATAAAACAAGTGCAACTAAACATAGAAGAAAGCTAGTTATAAAACAAGTGCAACTAAACATATAAGAAAGCTAGTTATAAAACAAGTGCAACTAAACATAGAGGAAAGCTAGTTATAAAACAAGTGCAACTAAACATAGAGGAAAGCTAGTTATAAAACAAGTGCAACTAAACATAGAAGAAAGCTAGTTATAAAACAAGCGCAACTAAACATAGAAGAAAGCTAGTTATAAAACAAGTGCAACTAAACATAGAAGAAAGCTAGTTATAAAACAAGTGCAACTAAACATAGAAGAAAGCTAGTTATAAAACAAGTGCAACTAAACATAGAAGAAAGCTAGTTATAAAACAAGTGCAACTAAACATAGAAGAAAGCTAGTTATAAAACAAGTGCAACTAAACATAGAGGAAAGCTAGTTATAAAACAAGTGCAACTAAACATAGAAGAAAGCTAGTTATAAAACAAGTGCAACTAAACATAGAAGAATGCTAGTTATAAAACAAGTGCAACTAAACATAGAAGAAAGCTAGTTATCACAGAGATAAGCTTTTTGAGCAAAGAGCTTTCTGCAACCAGAGAGGATATAATCAGAAACGACATTATTCATGAGAATAGCGTGAAATAGAACGCATGAACCAACAATAAGTTGCACACGTAAACAACAAATCAAATGGTTTGCCTAAAAAAAAAGAATGCCGTTTGTTTCCTTACCATATCCGGGATATGATAAAATAGGAACAGGAGAGATCAAGAGGCATACCCCAGAATAAAATGGTCAAACATAATCAAAGATGTGCTACTACAATATCAATTTGCAATGACTGAAGCTGCCATCAAAACAAAAGCCTGAACTGTAAATCCCTCAACACCCAGATGTGGTCAAAGCGGTGTTGTAGGCAAAAGGTAGATAGAGAATACAGCTAGGTCCATGTTAGTGTAGACATTTAGCAATGCTTCGCAACAGTTTATTTAGCCTGCCCCCTTCCGATCTTGTTTACTTCCCCTGGCAATCCAGTCTATTAATAACAAAGACAAATATTGAAACATAGTTTTGCTAATACATCGTACTTTATATATATATATATATATATATATATATATATATATATATATATATATATATATATATAAATTATTTGCTATTACATAGAAATATTTACATAAAATATAACATTTGGAATAACAATAGGCGCATTGGGCAAAGTGAAGGATTCTCATTTACCTATGTTTTTGGATTTAACAAGTTTTTTTGTTTTTTTTTACGTTAGACAGCTTTTACCTCTGTCGAGGTCCCGATATAATAGGAACTTGTTGTTTCATGGCAGCCGTGCGCACAGGAGTCCCTCGCCGCTATGGCAGATAACTCCGTCTTCGTAGGTACTCATATTTTTTCCGTTCATGAGTAATTGACGTTTCAAGCCGGGCCTCACTGCTGAGACCAGGGGTGGTTGCCGCAGAGAGAAATCGTAAATGAAAATCACAACAGGTTAGATTTGAAATCGAGGACGGCGATTTGCCTCGAGACCAAACAGCCCTCCCGCCCCCCCCCCCCCCCCTACCCCCAGTTTGCATATTTAACAAAAAGCAATTAGACCTTTTAATTTAAATTTAATGTTTTCTGAACAAACGCTAGTTCTGTCTGGCCCATCGTAGGTCTGTCTGGCTCATCGTAGGTCTGTCTGGCTCATCGTAGGTCTTTCTGGCCCATCGTAAGTCTGCCTGGCCCATCGTAGGTCTGTCTGGCCCTGCGTATGTCTGTCTGGCTCATCGTAGGTCTGTCTGACCCATCGTAGTTCTGTCTGGCACATCGTAGGTCTGTCTGGCTCATCGTAGGTATGTCTGGCTCATCGTAAGTATGTCTGGCTCATCGTAGGTCTGTTTGGCTTCGACATTTCGTTGGAACGCTCGAAAATGTTCCCAGCAGTTCATACTTTTTGTCTGTTTAAGTGACGTTTCCAAATGATTCTGGTCACATCTGGTACAAGGTCGCATACTTTCACAAGAAAGGGTAATATTGCAAATTAAGTATATGGGCTTTGTGTGGTCTTGTAATGAAGAGACAAATCTGTTGCCGATATACTCGACTGAGTATATATAACATTTATTGTTTGTCGAGATACTCGACTGAGTATATACTCGTATAATATTTATTGTTTGCCCAGATACTCGACTGAGTATATATAATATGTATTGTTTCTCGAGATACTCGACTGAGTATATATAACATTTATTGTTTGCCAAATTAGTCATTATATCTATTTATCTATCTATTGCCCTTTGGAAACGGCGCGGCCCATTCGGCATAGACTCAGTTCCTCTTTCCCTATCTCGAAATATCCTTTCTAGCAGTCTCAATCCTTGCAAAGATCTGTTCTCAAATCTCGCCATTTGTCTCTGTTCCGTGCTAGCATCTCTATCTCATTAAGGGAGACTATTTCTGCTGCCTTTGTTTCTCTGGACAATGCTCTTTTTTTCAGTATCTCTATGAATCGGCCTCTTTTCCTCCGACCTGTTATTTCCCACATGAGGGCTTGCTTTGCTATTCGGTTATTATCTCATCTCATCACATGTCCAACATATGACCATCGCTTTTTCTTGATTACTAATAATATTACTTGTTGATTGGCGATTTCTCTAATTTTCCAGTTTGTTTTGAATTCATTCCACGCTATACCAAGTATTTTTTTCTTTAGACATTTATTTTATAATAAAATTATCAGCAGCATCTAGTGCCTTCTCCGCAACGAAGGTTGGCTACCATGGATCGCTATTCTACTTTGTTTTTTTGCATTGATGGTGCAGGCTGTCATAGATTAACTTGTCCATCTTGTGATGTTACTCGTCCATGTTAAAATTGGTCTGCCTCTTCCTCTTTTACCTTGTATTTCCCCCTCCAAGATTACTTTTAGTAGGCTGTTGTGTCTTTTAACATGCTCCCAACAATTTCATCATCTGGGGTGATCAGGGGAGAAGTAGGATGGGGAAATAATATTCTCGCAGACATCAAACACGTTCCTCTCATCAAAGAAATAATATTCTCGCAAACATCAAACACGTTCCTTTCATCAAAGAAATAATATTCTCGCAGACATCAAACACGTTCCTCTCATCAAAGATGGCCACTTTTAAGGTTCGCTAATATCTGATCTTTCCTGTGTGTTACCGGGCCCTCATTATGAGGGAAGTAAAGAATAGTGACACTTTGACCTTCCAGAGATGTCGTAAGAGGCGACTAAGGAGATTGATCGATGGCTTGACAAGCTGTCATAGTAAAAATGTATTGTTATGGAAACAGAGCCATAGATTTTAGAAACAGTGATCTCTGCAATATGTGTCATTTTGACACGCAAGGTTTCTGTTTTTGAGATTGTGGTTCTGCCCTATGGGCCGTCTTCGGCTCAAAAGGACAATAGATAGATAGATTATCTGATCTGCACTGCTCTAAAAGGCGTCGCTAATGAAGAATAAAACAATAAAATTTACCAAGTGGGAACACGGGACATCTGAGAGCTGTATCGTACAAACATCTTCATCCCTACACATGGTCCCTTAGTCTCGAGTCGTGACCACCCAATCTCGCGCCATGCCCCATTCCCCCCCCCACTCCACATTGTACAAATTTTACCTGTTCTCCCCCTGGAATATATTGTGCGCCCTCTCCCCACCAGATCTCCCAATAGGATTTCAGGTTCAGAAACACTAGACTAAAGAAAGTGAATCTATCATCTTTGACTGCTGAAACCAACAACACAACTGTAACACAAACATTAGTCGTAGCCAACACGTTACGCTGATAATGATCGTTATATGTTACAATATATCAGGAGTTGTGATAAGTAAGTCAAATTAAAGCGCCGAGGCACGCCAAGTGACGTATAGGGAATATGATGTTAGTGGCCATACATTTTACAGACGTGAGTTTTGGGGTTATGTGGTCGGTATTACGCCCGTGCCGCTTCACTTTCCAAGAAAAAAACCCGGTACCCATTTAAGACTGGGTGAACCTAGAAGCCATCGTTCAGGATCGAACCTGACCTCTTGTTCCTAGTTGTCCATTACATTAACCACTGATCTATAGCGGCTCCCCAGGAGTTGTGATAGTTCAATGGTTAATGAACTGCTGGACTATAGGTAAAGGTAAAGGTAAAGGTAAAGGTAAAGGTAAAGGTAAAGGTAAAGGTAAAGGTAAAGGTAAAGGTAAAGGTAAAGGTAAAGGTAAAGGTAAAGGTAAAGAACGAGACTTAAATCGGCGTCTTAGCACGCTTATGTGCTTCGTCGCCTATCCAGAAGTGTTCGGAGACTTCTTGACAGCGTCGCTTCAAGCATCAAAACTCACGATACGAGGCGGCATTCCTCACCTTCCCAGACTACTACCCTGGTACCCATTTCTGCCAGCGGCGGTTTTTCTTAATTTCTTTAATTTTTTTCCAGACACGAGTACAACTGACACTGCTTCCACCGGGAATCGAACACAGATTGTCTGACCGTCGGGTGGTTTTCCCAACAAGACTACTGAGGCCCCACCAGTACTGCAGTTCAAATAACGACAAGGGACGGTATTTAACCCTAATCAACGCATTCCAGGTTAACCCAGATTAAAATGAGTATGGGATTTGTTTTTATGGGAAGGAAAAGCAGCACTGGCGTATCACTGACCACAATACCTCACAAATAATTTGTCGAAGGTCTATAAAAACTACAGACACTAATATCAGACTCCCTACACGCCATGTGGTGTGAATGTAGCATCTTCTTTCTATTACAGTATAGTCAATCGCTGCTGAAGATAATAAATAAATAATTATGAAAATGGACTCAATTTACAAACAGTAAGCTTTCTCTTCAAAACAACATGTGTACGGAAAGCAAACCTGAACAAAATGCTGGCTGAATTCGGATACACTGGGCCACTGGCGCAAAACACAGTGCAACGTTTTAACAGGTATTCAAGCAGAGTGGATCTAACACTCTAATTGGCTTTAATTATGATGTCAATTCACTTAAACAGACAGCTGTCTTCATGTGAGAGTCTGGAATCCTACTCTGATTGAGTCCTGATCGCAGAGAGAGAGAGAGAGAGAGAGAGAGAGAGAGAGAGAACAACATGTGACATCACGAGTCCTCACAAGATACAGTTAATGCAGTTCTCCTTTTATTATATTTGCTAGCTGCGTGTTCATGTTATTTCATTATGTTATTTATGGCTGTTATTTTTTCTCTTTGCTTCCCTCTATCTCTTCGTCCCTCAATTTTTCCAGTTGTTACAATATATATATACACTTTTCATTATTCTTTAGTGGGAAAATAGATTCGGACTTCCATCAATTCAGAGTTTGAATGGCATGCTGGGACTAATTATATTTCAAGTACGAAGCGTTCACTCTAATGATAAATGTATGTCTTTGGGCGCTACCTTGTTTTTGTCACCTCTAACGAAAATCATTACATTTCTCTAGATGATGCCGGAGGCTGAAATTCAAAAAAAGAAAGTAAGTCACGTGATCAACATTATTAGCTTGCACGTGAATAATAAATCATAGCATTTACTTCAGTCACAGTTCATACACATACACAGTCCATACATGCATATCTTATACATATATATATTATAACCTCTTTACCGTTTTATTATTATTATCAGTAAAGTGACACAACGTCTACAACTAAGTCTACAACAAACAGATTTTGTGCGAAATAAAGATAGCTCGAGAGAACGTGTAGTGACGTACAACATTCTAATTATTGTACTGCCGTAAGATAGCTCGAGAGAACGTGTAGTGACGTACAACATTCTAATTATTGTACTGCCGTAAGATAGCTCGAGAGAACGTGTAGTGACGTACAACATTCTAATTATTGACTGCCGCATTCGCATCAAAGTTTGGCAACCATGAAGCGCTATTGCACTCAGTCTCTTGATTTTTTTTTGGCCGTTTTTTCCCTGCCAGCCGTGTGTACAGCGTCCCTCGCCGCACATGCAGATAACTCCGTCTTCGAAGGTACTCATATTTTTTTCCGTCGATGAGTAATTGACGTTTCAAGCCGGGCCTCGATGCTGAGACCAGGGGTGATTTCCGCAGCGAGAAATCATAAATAAAAATACCAGCCGGGATTTGAACCCACAACCCCTCTGTCTCGAGGCCGGCGTCTTGCCTCGAGACCAACCGGTCACCAACAACAATTGACAATGACTAAAACAGTCAAAGGATGAAAACCATAACTTTGTTTCTCTCTCAATGACTAAAGCAGTCAAAGGATGAAAACCATAACTTTGTTTCTCTCTCGATGACTAAAACAGTCAAAGGATGAAAACCCTAACTTTGTTTCTCTCTCAGTGACTAAAACAGTCAAAGGATGAAAACCATAACTTTGTTTCTCTCTCAATGACTAAAACAGTCAAAGGATGAAAACCCTAACTTTGTTTCTCTCTCAATGACTAAAACAGTCAAAGGATGAAAACCATAACTTTGTTTCTCTCTCGATACCCGAGCGTGTACAAGAGGAAGTGAAAAAAAAAACAGGAAGAAATGAAAAGCAGGCCCCAAAGGACTGGTTATTATCATGGTGACCTCGACCATGTGAGTTCGAGTGGCTAGAACTAAGACCAGTGGGTAGATTTGTTATATAGTAATGGTTATATGTTGGACATGTGATGAGAAGAGATAATAACCGAATAGCAAAGCAAGCCCTCATGTGGGAAACAACAGGAAAGAGAAAAAGAGGAAGATCCAGGGAGACACTTAGAAGCACATTGATGAGAGAGGCAAGAGCAGCAGGATTCGGCTCCCTCAATGAGATAGAGCAGCTTGCACAGAACAGAGACAAATGGCGAGATTTGATAAAATATCTTTAAAAGAAAACTGCTAGAACAAAAATTCAGATAGGAGAAGGAGTATCTTGGTCTACGCTCTATGGGCCGGCTACAGCTCGAAAGGTCAATATATAGATAGATAGATAGATAAATAGATAGATAGATAGATAGATAGATAGATAGATAGATAGATAGATAGATAGATAGATAGATAGATAGATAGATAGATAGATAGATAGATAGATAGATAGATAGA
Organism: Megaustenia siamemsis; assembly: GCA_032433765.1. Classification (NCBI taxonomy): domain Eukaryota; kingdom Metazoa; phylum Mollusca; class Gastropoda; order Stylommatophora; family Ariophantidae; genus Megaustenia; species Megaustenia siamemsis. Next base: position 31,359,116 of record JAVIAB010000101.1, read on the forward strand.
TAGATAGATAGATAGATAGATAGATAGATAGATAGATAGATAGATAGATAGATAGATAGATAGATAGATAGATAGATAGATAGATAGATAGATAGATAGATAGATAGATAGATAGATAGATAGATAGATAGATAGATAGATAGATAGATAGATAGATAGATAGATAGATAGATAGATAGATAGATAGATAGATAGATAGATAGATAGATAGATAGATAGATAGATAGATAGATAGATAGATAGATAGATAGATAGATAGATAGATAGATAGATAGAATTATGAAGAATAGATTTCACGAGTTTTTTGTGTGAAAGTGAGTTGTCATGTATGTGACTATTTGACTTGCTATACCACATTAATAATATTACAGGTCGCCAGATGAATTCTCTTCCTGACATTTAGCAGATGACTGCTACATATGACTGCTACATATGACTGCTACATATGACTGCTACATACGAGTATGACTGCAAAATGAATTGATTGTCTTCCTTGCGATCCGTTCATAAAAGGACGTGAAGTTGTGCATGCGTTGTGTTGTTGTTCATTTCTGGCACAGCACATCCGATTTCAGTACTGCATTTTTGAGTACCGGGTTGTCTTCCCTCTTCGATCCATACACACTTGGCCACATTAGACTGGTTAGTCTTTATCTAGAGACATCGCGAAGAGGTGGAGTACAGTCTGGATGGTTCTGGGTCTGTGATTCTAACGCAAGCCATCAGCTATGAGTCGTTGACAGCTTCCAGCTCTGCTGTTGTCTGACGCCTTCACTCCCCAAGATCAATTAATGTTATTAACAAAGTTAAACCTTCACTGACTTCACTTATTTCATTGAGACATGCATAACTTATGTTACAACAGCAGGTCCAACATGTTCTTGATCGAAAGACAAACAAAATGCATAGCCTACTGTAAGGGAGCACTGGCCATCTCATATATATATATATATATATATATATATATATATATATATATATATATATATATATAATATTGTATGGCGAGCTTAAGGACGAAAAGAAACCAAAGGGCAGATTAGCGCTGAGATGTTAGGGTGTTTGCAGGGCTTCCTTGGGGGAATTTTATATAATTGAAAGGAACTGGGAAAATGTGGCTGCAGATCGTAACACATGGAGAGCAAACAAAAATTAGCACAGCAACTTCCGAGACAGTGCTGATGTCAAATTCAGAAGACAAAAGACGCAAGAGAAAGGAGACAAGGCCGTGTACACCTTGCTCGTTCTGTGGATGGATCTGTCTGTCCAGGATTGGCAAATTCGCCACGAGAGAAGATGTTCAGTAAAGCAGCACCCAGTATGAGACACTAATGCTTTACCAAACTACTGACTTATCATGATTGCTTGCTACCGACCGTCTGTCAAGACGACAAAGGATATACACACATATAAAAACAACTACAGGGGCATCTCCTTCTGTCTCAACATCACCGTCAAGACGTTCGCCACTGTTATCTTAAGAAGGCTACAAAAACTCGCAGAACGCGTATATCCTGAATCGCAATGCGGCTTTATAACCGGAAGATCAACTGCAGACATAATTTAATTTTTACGTCTGCTTCAAGAATAATATAGAAAGCAGAAGAAAAAAAAACCTCTCTTCCTCGCCTTTATCGACCTTACAGAGTGTGACAACCATGGAGCGACATTTTACTCTATCTCTTGTCTTCATGGCACATGTTGTTATACGTTCATATGTCTATGTTTTGATGTTATCAGTCCACTTTATTCTAAGTCTGCTCTACCTCGCCTAACTTGTATCTTCCCTTACTAGATCACTTTTAGAAAAATATTATGTCTCTTCATATATCCAAACAATTTCACTTGTTTTTTTGTTTGTTTTCCTTCAAATTTTAAGTATTTTTTGTATGTTCAGCTGATTCAGAAATTTCTTGTTTGTCTTCTTTTCTTTCCACCCAATTCTCCCACGCTGTTTTTTTTTATGAAACCATTTTTCAACGGATCCAGTTTTCTTCTCCGTTTTTTTTAAAAAATGTAATGTCAATGTTTTTGTACCATACATAAATTGTGATTAAATATACAAATTTGTAATTCTTACTTTTAGTTCTGAAGTTATTTACTTTAGTTGAATATAATTGTCATGTTGCAAAATTGCTTTTTACCATTTCTACCGATCAGTTTATTTCTGTCTTACATGTTCCATGACTTGTTTTAATGTGTCAGGAACCATCCTCTTAAACATCATGGTGGAGGAATTGGTAACTTATCGTGTTCCAAACAAGGTGTAGGTTTGAATCTCGGCAGGGTCATTTTTTTTTCTAACGGGAGTGAAAAAAAAACAAAAACGTACATCAGAACACCTCGGGGCGACTGCATTTGGACAGGGGACCTTTATTCTCCTATCATATTAATTGTTCTCGGCAGACGCCAGTTATCGGAACATGTAGCGAAGATACTTTCTTTGTAATAATATATCCAATATAGTTATGTTCTTGAACTATTTCTAGTTACTTTCCATCTACTTCCCTAGCCACTGTATTTGGTGCTATATTGTGTGTGTTTTCACTGCTTTTAAACATAGTTTAAGTTTTCTTTAATATTAATATCCAAATTGTGTTCTTTACTTGTCTTGTATATTTTGTTAACTAGCTGTAGGTCATCTGTAATTTCTGCCTTGTATCTTCAGCTTATTATTGAGTATTGGTTGAATGTAAATAATAAATCTAAATATTTCAGTTGCAAGTCATTTTTGTTTCACTTTTATATGGGCATTTGGCGACGGTTATCATTTATAAAGATGCGGACATTTGTGAGGAATTACATATTTCAATTGACTTAGTATTTCTTCTTTTATTTCAGACAGAGAAACCTAAAAGCATTGTAAGGAGATTAATGCGCTATATAGACTTGGTGTTTAATACGGGCATCGTTTATGTCAGTTTATAGGTTTTGGAGACCAATCATCACTGTATAACGTCTACTAGACATGGCAGGCTTAAAGGATACGACGATGATGTGTACACATTGTCAGCAACGAGTATTATGTTTGTGAGGGATATGGTGTTAGTGGGGTATATGGTGTTGGTGAGGTATATGGTGTTAGTGAGGTATACGGTGTTAGTGAGGGATATGGTGTTAGTGAAATTCGCAAGACCTACAATTAAATATCACAGTTGAGGGAATACATCTGGAGACAGTCCAAAGCTACAACTACCTGGGACATGCTATAACCAATGATGGAAAATGTAAAATTGAAATAAACAAAAGAATAGGTATGGCAACAAGTAATTTTAATGCCATGAAAAATATACTAACAACTAAACAAATATCAACAGGGCTGAAACTAAGAATGACAAAATGTTACATCTTCTCAATATTCATGTATGGTGCAGAAACAAGGACATTAGACAAGAAAACAGAACAGAAAATTGAAGCCTTTGAAATGTGGATTTATAGAAGATTTGGTAGAATTGGATGGAAACAAAAGATAACAAACGATGAAGTTTTAAAACAACTACAAATAAAAAGAGAACTACTAAATACAATTAAGACAAGACAAATGAAATTTTTGGGGCATGTTAAAAGACACAACAGTCTACTAAAAGTAATATTGGAAGGGAAAATACAAGGTAAAAGAGGCAGAGGCAGACCAAGACTAACATGGACGAGTAACATCAAAAGATGGACAAGTCAGTCTATGACAGCCTGCACCATCAAAGCAAGAAACAGAGTAGAATGGCGATCCATAGTAGCCAACCTTCGTTGCGGAGAAGGCACACGATGATGATGATATAAGGAATTAAATCGTTTAACCAACTTGTCATTTGTATAGATTTTAACAAATGCGAGGAATTGAATATGTTAACTAACTTGTCTTTTTTTTCTGTTTCAGCTAGATACATCGATAAAATATGTAAGCAATTTAATGCGATATATAGCCTTTTAATATAAAGGTGTTTAATACTGGCATCGTTAATGTCAATTTATAGGTTTTGATGGTCAATCATCACTTTATAACATTGACTAGACATTGCAGACTTATAGGATAAGATGATGATGTTTGCACCATGTCAGCAACGAGTATATCCGTAATATGTCTCTGCGAGCAAGTGAACAACATGACGATTTTCTAGATTTTAAAAATAAAATAACAATTGAAATGGTCGGATGACTTTTAACCTTTATCATGGTTGGCTAAAACATGTTTGTAGAGTGTTGTAACGTGAACCAGAAAAATAAAAAGAACAAGAAACGTAAAGAAAGGAAAAAAGAAAACCCATTAAAACGACATAAAAGTGAACATATTTGGTTCGGAGACTATCCCGCAGTTCCGAAAACCGCTAGGAATGCACGCCGCAGAACCGAGGAGCTAAGTGATCGATTGAGTGATCGATTGATTGAATAAATGTAGCGTGGCAATCAACATATTATGGCTTCCTTTGTTTGCCTGTTTTGATAGAACAAAATGTATGTGCTGTTAGTTACCACTCAGAGGCAACGTAGAAATGAGTGGAGACAAAGTAGACTGTGTGACTGTTACAGAAGATAGAAGAACGCATGATGCTAACTAGCCACTAATCACAACACTGGACACTAACTAATCACAACACTGGATACTAACTAATCACAACACTGGATACTAATTAATCACAATTATGGACACTAATCACAACACTGAACACTAACTAATCACAACACTGGACACTAACTAATCACAACACTGGACACTAACTAAACACAACACCTGACACTAACTAATCACAACACTGGACACTAACTAAACACAACACTGGACACTAACTAATCACAACACTGGACACTAACTAAACACAACACTGAACACTAACTAATCACAACACTGGACACTAACTAAACACAACACCTGACACTAACTAATCACAACACTGGACACTAACTAAACACAACACTGGACACTAACTAATCACAACACTGGACACTAACTAATCACACCACTGGACACTAACCAATCACAACACCTGACACTAACTAATCACAACACTGGACACTAACTAAACACAACACTGGACACTAACTAAACACAACACTGGACACTAACTAATCACAACACTGGACACTAACTAATCACACCACTGGACACTAACCAATCACAACACTGGACACTAACTAATCACAACACCTGACACTAACTAATCACAACACTGGACACTAACCAATCACAGCACTGGACACTAACCAATCACAACACTTGACACTAAGTACTCACAACACTGGACACTAACTAATCCCAACACTGGACACTAACTAATCACACCACTGGACACTTACTAAACCAACCCTCCTTATCTTCACATTAACAGACACAAGAGGCATGGGAATACAATGATCTAACTAATTATAAGAAACAGACCTCTCCAGCGGCAACCACCCCAGGTCTCAGCAGCGAGGCCCGGCTTGAAACGTCAATAACGCATGGAGGGAAAAAAGTATGAGTACCTCTTACGACAGAGGTATCTGTCTATGTAGCGAGGGACCACTGTGCAAACGGCTGCCAGGGAAAAAACAGTTCGTAGTCTCTAGGGACTTCGTCAGGTGCAAAAGCTGGCAAAAGCAAAAACAAAACAATAAAAAAAATGAATCTCTCAAGCCATTTATTTACCTTCATTGTTAATGATTTGTTTTATTTAAACTGTGCCATTCACTAAACAATGAAAGGATGGAAATGGCAGGACGAAATCACTAACATAGAATTAGGGAATTGTACCAGTCAAATTCCAGTTGACAGAGAGATACAGCGAAGAAGGTGGGGCTGTATAGGAAACACACTACGGAAGCCAAATGAGAGTATTACACAACAGGTTTTTTTTTTGAATCCCCAGGGGAATAGACAAAGGGGAAGACAAAGAAATTATCGGAGTAGACAGACAGAAGCAGAGATGAAGATGATGGGGAAGACATGGAATGATCGTAAAAGAATGGCAAGAAACAGAACGACTTAGAAAGTGTTTTTTGAAGACCTATGCTCCACAGAGATCTGAAAGGAAGAAGGGGAAGATTCACTAAAGATGATAACATTGATGTTGGCGATGCTGGTTAAATATTTCAGCCGTTGGTTCTTAAATCCTGAAAGTTATCCTTAATTGAAACTGGAACGATTTTCCAGATTTGTCCATGTTACTGCCATACAATGTCTACATTTTCCGTCCAAGTCTTATGAAATATAGACAGAAAATGTGAGGAAACATACATAACTTAATAGGATTGGCAGAAATAATTAAAATTAGTACATAAATGTGAGTTATTGAGTTATTACATAGAAGCAAATAACGCCTGAATGAACCTGAGGGCAATGTAGTAGGAGGAGAAGATAATTGAAGACCTTGAACGGTTGGTTCATAGAAAACAAAGTGAAACCGGTGCCTCTTCCATGGCTCAAGGATTATAGGATAAAGGGTTATGGGAAATATGGTGTTAGTGGGGAATATGGTGTTAGTGGGGAATATGGTGTTAGTGGGGAATATGGTGTTAGTGGGGAATATGGTGTTAGTGGGGAATATGGTGTTAGAGAGGAATATGGTGTTAGTGAGGAATATGGTGTTAGTCGGGAATATGGTGTTAATGAGGAATATGGTGTTAATGATAAAAAAGGTGTTAGTGGGGAATATGGTGTTAGTGGGGAATATGGTGTTAGTGAGGAATATGGGTTAGTGAGGAATATGGTGTTAGCGGGGAATATGGTTTTAGTGAGGAATATGGTGTTAGTGAGGAATATGGTGTTATTGATAAATAAGGTGTTAGTGAGGAATATGGTTTTAGTGAGGAATATGGTGTTATTGATAAATAAGGTGTTAGTGGAGAATATGGTGTTATTGATAAATAAGGTGTTAGTGGAGAATATGGTGTTATTGAGGAATACGGTGTTAGTGAGGAATATCGTGTTAGTGAGGTATATGGTGTTATTGATAAATAAAGTGTTAGTGGGGAATATTGTGTTATTGAGGAACATGGTACTAGTGTGAGGCACTATGTTAGTGGGGAATATGGTGTTATTGATAAAAAGGTGTTAGTGGGGAATATTATGTTATTGAGGCACATGGTATTAGTGTGAGGCACAATGTTAGTGTGGAATATGGTGTTATTGAGGACCATGGTATTAGTGTGAGGCATTATGTTAGTGGGGAATATGATGTTAGTGGGGAATATGGTGTTAGTGGGGAATATGGTGTTATTGAGGAACATGGTATTAGTGTGAGGCACTATGTTATTAGGGAATATGATGTTAGTGGGGAATATAGTATTATTGAGGAACATGGTATTATGTGAGGCGCGATATTAGTAGGGAATATGATGTTATTGAGGAACATGGTATGTACAGCCAAGATTATAGTTAAGACTATGGTGTTAGTTAAGACTATGGTGTTAGTTAAGTCTATGGTGTTAGTTAAGACTATGGTGTTGGTTAAGACTATGGTGTTAGTAAAAAAAATATGGTGTTGGTGGATAAAATGGTGTTAGTGTGAGCTATATTGTTGGGGCCCATTTTTATCAATGAAAAAAGCATACTTTATGAGCGATGCGATCGGCATTACACCAGGCAGTTTTATCTTGTTAAAAAACAAATCACCAACGTTAAAAGCATTGTTAGCATTGCTGCTCTGTGCACAATTATATGCAGTTGACTAATCACTGAGCTGTTGCAGCCCTTATATGTATAATATAATGGGGAACAGTGGCAGCGTGGTTAAGGAGGATTAAACATTATTGAAGTTTAAAATGGCTGAAAATTTGAAAAAAAGAACTATTTAAGACAATTTTAACAAAACAAACTAAATTACTAAAACACGTAGACAGAAATAATAGTCTATAAAATAAAGTTGTTCTGGAGAGAAAGCACAAGATAGAGACAGACTAAACTCGTTACCTGTAATAATCATCATCAAGTGTTATAAATTCCAGCGATAATGTTGAAATCTCTCGACACGTTTCGTTTCCGACATGTGTTTATGTATCTCCTTTTGATTCAAACTGTGTCAATCATTAAAGAGCCATGCACAGCCGTTTACCACTGATACATTAGTTAATTTGTTAAGTGTATCATTCCATAGATATATGAAGCGCTTTCTTCTTATAATATAGATTTATATAGAGTGATATAGATTGATATAGATTTATATTGATTTAAACAATTATACCTTAATAACCTAAAACATAAAAAATGTAGTTGTAAAATCTGATTAGAATTCAATAATGTTCTTTAGAAAATTTTGAAATTTGTCAATTTTTATTTTTTTTTAGGTACAATCATTAACTACTAAAATGTATCATTTATAAATAACAACTTAATTTAGCCAAACGTGTATAATTTTACGCTTTGTATGTGGTGTTGAAACAACTTCCATATAATACCAGTTTATATGGTCAGTAGTGTGTATCACACTCAGGATGTCTACACCTAAAATTGCGACAGTATTTTTCAAGATTGGAGATAAAATACCGCTTATCAATTAAAACTAGGAGCCATAGTATGCATTTTATTATTACCCTCGACCCGACTGGAATAGAGTTTAGTAAACCAACAGACAAGAAAATCAATGAAGGCTGTAAAAATGTAGTTTTACAGAAGAATATCTGGAATAACAAGGGGAGCTAAATAGAACACTGAAATCACTCTGAAAAAAGCGAAAGCAATAAGAAAGCTATTATACAATATTATAAAGAAAAAATAATCATTCTTTTGGCCATGTAATGAGAAGGGGACAGCTGGATTATAATGTAACACCTGGAAAATTGAGGGACGAAGATATAGAGGGTAAGAAAAAGAAAAGATACCAGAGAGATTAAGATTATGGCTTGTCAGAAGGTCAACAACAGAAATGATAAATAACTGTCGAGATCGAAAGTTGTGGAATGGCATGATCACCTACGCCAGCAAGCTTGATACTTGATGATGTTGATGAAATACATTGATAGAGCTTAGTAAAGCCATAAGAAAGAACAATATTTATAATACTAAAATGTTAGAAAAATATAGATAAAAATAACAATTATATTCATAATTGGATTTCTGTTACAAATAAAACTCTTAATTTCATCTCAGATTGTTGATGCCGTGAATGTACCACTAGAAGTAAGTATGTGTTCGTATAACTGACGTGAATGTACCACTAGAAGTAAGTATGTGTTCGTATAACTGACGTGAATGTACCACTAGAAGTAAGTATGTGTTCGTATAACTGACGTGAATGTACCACTAGAAGTAAGTATGTGTTTGTATAACTGACGTGAATGTACCACTAGAAGTAAGTATGTGTTCGTATAACTGACGTGAATGTACCACTAGATGTAAGTATGTGTTCGTATAACTGACGTGAATGTACCACTAGATGTAAGTATGTGTTCGTATAACTGACGTGAATGTACCACTAGAAGTAAGTATGTGTTCGTATAACTGACGTGAATGTACCACTAGATGTAAGTATGTGTTCGTATAACTGACGTGAATGTACCACTAGAAGTAAGTATGTGTTCGTATAACTGACGTGAATGTACCACTAGAAGTAAGTATGTGTTCGTATAACTGACGTGAATGTACCACTAGGTGTAAGTATGTGTTCGTATAACTGACGTGAATGTACCACTAGAAGTAAGTATGTGTTCGTATAACTGACGTGAATGTACCACTAGAAGTAAGTATGTGTTCGTATAACTGACGTGAATGTACCACTAGAAGTAAGTATGTGTTCGTATAACTGACGTGAATGTCAACAACAATTAAAAGTATTTTTTTAATTACCATTTTATTAATCTTAAAAATAATGATGTAACAATTAATGTTAATCAGAATGCTATTTCATCAACTTGTTCAATTACATCAAATCAATCAAAGTCCTCGAAAACCGTTTGTGGGACATAGTCCATGAGAAAGGTTTGTCTACCCATCAACATACTTGGACTTTTCTCTACTACTCTGGAGTCTAGACTAATGTTCTCAGAGATTTGCATGACTCCTCTACCTCATGTATTCCTGGACCGACCGTGTTTTATTCTCCTTTTGGTTCCATGACAGTCCCTGTCTCTGCCCATCAACATACTTGGGCTTTTCTCTACTACTCTGGAGTCTAGACTAATGTTCTCAGAGATTTGCATGACTCCTCTACCTCATGTATTCCTGGATCGACCGTGTTTTATTCTCCCTTTGGTTCCATGACAGTCCCTGTCTCTGCCCATCAACATACTTGGACGTTTCTCTACTACTCTGGAGTCTAGACTAATGTTCTCAGAGATTTGCATGACTCCACTACCTCATGTATTCCTGGACCGACCGTGTTTTATTCTCCTTTTGGTTCCATGACAGTCCCTGTCTCTACCCATCAATATACTTGGACTTTTCTCTACTACTGACAAGTCTGTTACAACCAATCGTTGTGTCGTAAAACAAGCCTGTTACAACCGTTAGTTGTGTCGTACAACAAGTCTGTTACAACCAATCGATGTGTCGTACAACAAGTCTGTTACAGCCAATTGTTGTGTCGTACAACTAGTCTGTTACAGTCAATCGATGTGTCGTACAACAAGTCTGTTACAGCCAATCGATGTGTCGTACAACAAGTCTATTACAACCGTTAGTTGTGTCGTAAAACAAGTCTGTTACAGCCAATCGATGTGTCGTACAACAAATCTGTTACAACCGTTAGTTGTGTCGTAAAACAAGTCTGTTACAGCCAATCGATGTGTCATACAACAAGTCTATTACAACCGTTAGTTGTGTCGTAAAACAAGTCTGTTACAGCCAATCGATGTGTCGTACAACAAGTCTGTTACAACCGTTAGTTGTGTCGTACAACGTATCTGTTACAGCCAGTCGTTGTGTCACATAAATCTGTTACAGCCAATCGTTGTGTCGTACAACAAGTCTGTTACAACCGTTAGTTGTGTCGTACAACGTGTCTGTTACAGCCAATCGTTGTGTCGTACAACAAGTCTGTTACAACCGTTAGGCGTGTCGTACAACGTGTCTGTTACAGCCAATCGTTGTGTCACACAAGTCTGTTACAGCCAATCGTTGTGCCGTACAACAAGTCTGTTACAGCCAATCGTTGTGTCACACAAGTCTGTTACAGCCAATCGTTGTGTCGTACAAGTCTGTTACAACCGTTAGACGTGTCGTACAACGTGTCTGTTACAGCCAATCGTTGTGTCGTACAACAAGTCTGTTACAGCCAATCGTTGTGTCGTACAACAAGTCTGTTACAACCGTTAGACGTGTCGTACAACGTGTCTGTTACAGCCAATCGTTGTGTCGTACAACGTGTCTGTTACATCCAATCGTTGTGTCGTACAACAAGTCTGTTACAACCGTTAGACGTGTCGTACAACGTGTCTGTTACAGCCAATCGTTGTGTCACACAAGTCTGTTACAGCCAATCGTTGTGTCGTACAACGTGTCTGTTACAGCCAATCGTTGTGTCACACAAGTCTGTTACAGCCAATCGTTGTGACGTACAACAAGTCTGTTACAACCGTTAGTCGTGTCGTACAACGTGTCTGTTACAGCCAATCGTTGTGTCACACAAGTCTGTTACAGCCAATCGTTGTGCCGTACAACAAGTCTGTTACAACCGTTAGTCGTGTCGTACAACGTGTCTGTTACAACCAATCGTTGTGTCGTACAAGTCTGTTACAGCTAATAGTTGTGTCGTACAACAAATTGTGGAGAGACATGATCAGCTACGCCAGCAGGCCCGGTACTTGATGATGATGATGAAATAAAACTACAACAAAAGTACCATTTCTGACGTTGTTGTTGTGCACTGAATGTATAATGATTCATCCTAATAGTCAGCATCATCAGGTCCACGTTCTTTATAGAACGCTGCAGTCACCACAACCTGTCTGGAAAAAAAAACCTCTTTCGCTAGCCAGGTCGACTAGTTCTTCCGTTTCATGAATTCTCGACAGCGTGGAATCAGTAGTTTACCGTTACCTTCCAATTGGTTCTGTCAACTTAACACCTCATGCCCCTAGTGTGCCCTGAGTCCTATACCAGGCTGTTCCAGCTCTTGCCATTGAGACCGATGTCAACTGAGTCGATGCACGCCTTTTCAGGCAGCGGCTGTGTGATAAAAAAGGTGTCTTCCTGTATTTGTTCTCATCATCATCATCATCATCATTGAGTGCCGTTTCCTCATCGAAGGTTGGCTACCATGGAGCGCCATTCCGCTCGGTCCCTTGCTTTGATGGTGCAGATTGTCATATGTTGACTTGTCAATCTTTTAATGTTACTCGCCCATGTTAGTCTTGATCTGCCTCTTTTATCTTGTATTTTCACTTCAAATATTACTTTTAGTAGGCTGCTGTGTCTTTTAACATGCCCGAAAAGTTGCATTTGTCTTGTTTGAATTGTGTTTAGTTGTTTTCTTTTCATTTTTAGTTGTTTTAAAACTTCATCGTTTGTTTTATTTCCTTTACATCCAATTCTACTTATTCTTCTATAAATCCACATTTCAATGGCTTTACTTTTCTGTTCTGTTTTCTTGTCTAATGTCCATGTTTCTGCACCATACAGGAATATTGAGAAGATGTAACATTTTGCTATTCTTAGTTTTAGGCCTGGTGTTATTTGTTTTGATGTTAGTATATTTTTCATGACATTAAACATACTTTTTGCCATTTCTATTCTTTTGTTTATTTCAGTTGTACATTTTCCATCACTGGTTATAGTATGTCCAAGGTAGTTGTAGCTCTGAACTGTCTCCAGGTCTATTCCCTCAACTGTGATATTTAATTGTTGTGTGTTAACTTATCTAACCAGCTACAGCTGTTCACCGTGTGATTGCGATGCGGTACACAACAGACACTAGGGGCTACGCGTGAACTGGTTTGTAGGCGGGGAAAACCAAATAAAAACCGGATCGTCTCGAAGGATACTCTCACCCACCCTACCCAATAAATGATAAATACAAGTTATTTTACTGATATAACTTTAAGATTTACTTTTTTTTGTATATTTGTGTTTTGTTAACCTAATCCTTCTATGACTAGTCTGAAGTGATGGAGGACGGAATAATGGAAGTAAGTAAAACGTTATAGAGCTGTCGTAAATGAGAATAATGGAAGTAAGTAAAACGTTATAGAACTGTCGTAAATGAGAATAATGGAAGTAAGTAAAACGTTATAGAACTGTCGTAAATGAGAATAATGGAAGTAAGTAAAACGTTATAAAACTGTCGTAAATGAGAATAACCCTTTTATATGAGTTGCAATTGTTTTCTTTTTTCTTTGATTTAGCTCCCATATTTGTCTCAGCTTCTTAGTGTAACGAGTACATACTATAGCAGTCCCAAGTATATATGTTTTGCCTCATTATATTGTCTATTGTAGAGGTACGTGAAACAGCAACCAACAGTCTCAAATGTTTTAAAGAAATTAAGGCACGCCTATGTGGTAGTGTGAGGGTAATAGATAACCAAGGAACAACAATTACCAGTTTAAATTGGGAATAATACAAAAAAGAGGACGTTTTCGAAAGAGATATAGAAGTACAATTACAAGAGTTGCATGTTTCAGGGCAATATCTTTATTCAACTCATATTACAATATATGAGTAACATCCACAGATAGTTTAACTGAATGTTTATATTATGAGTAACACCCACATATAGTTTAACTGAATGTTTATATTATGAGTAACATCCACAGATAGTTTAACTGAATGTTTATATTATGAGTAACATCCACAGATAGTTTAACTGAATGTTTATTATGAGTAACATCCACAGATAGTTTAACTGAATGTTTATATTATGAGTAACATCCACAGATAGTTTAACTGAATGTTTATATTATGAGTAACATCCACAGATAGTTTAACTGAATGTTTATATTATGAGTAACATCCACAGATAGTTTAACTGAATGTTTATATTATGAGTAACATCCACATATAGTTTAACTGAATGTTTATATTATGAGTAACATCCACAGATAGTTTAACTGAATGTTTATATTATGAGTAACATCCACAGATAGTTTAACTGAATGTTTATATTATGAGTAACATCCACAGATAGTTTAACTGAATGTTTATATTATGAGTAACATCCACAGATAGTGTAACTGAATGTTTATATTATGAGTAACATCCACAGATAGTTTAACTGAATGTTTATATTATGAGTAACATTCACATATAGTTTAACTGAATGTTTATATTATGAGTAACATCCACAGATAGTTTAACTGAATGTTTATATTCAAACCCCCAAACGTTTTAGCAGCAAATTCGCTCATGGATAGAACGGTTAGACGTCTCTACTTCACCTACCTCATAACGGTCATTACTCTAAAGCCAAACGATATAGTCGTCTATAAGCTTCCATTATCTCAGCCATCTATGTGAACATCTACAAATATGGATTAAGATATAGAAACAATAAATGTGTTAAGTATGTTGAAGCATTGTTGAGTTATTGTTTTTGAGTTATTGAGTTATTAGCGGGTCATCATCATTGAACACCGAACATGTCCATAGGTTCTCAGATCCCCTCCTCAGTAAGTCTCGAAGTGTCCAGTGACTGACGACTCCAGTTCTGTGTTGGTTAATTAGTCTTCTTACATGCCCACTAAGTTTCTCGTTTCTGACTGTGCCCATTTTAACTTCCATCAACAGCTTTAACATTGGTATAGTCATAAAGAAAATTGTAAACACTTTAACATGTCTATATTCACGTGATAATGACGCCTATTACTAAAATACATTACATTTTAGTAGCGCTGTCTTTCTAAGCTGCAAAAATGATGGTCCCATTGAACCGTCACAATCCCGTGTTAAGCAACATGATGATACTATAGTCAATGCCTTCACACAAACGTGACTGCCCAAATGAGCCTGTATTTTAAACAAGGTCAACGCTGCAGACATCAGACTTTAGAACGGAATGACATCACAGCGCTTGGGGCATTCCTATAATGCTACGCCATCTTTCCTACAACTAACGAAATGTACATCCTAATTGTTCACACTATTCTAGTGAACGTGTCGCGTTTTGAAATAGGTGTCCAGCGCGTCATGCACACTGTCGATAGCTGTAACAATATTCCCCTTTTGCGCAGAATTTATGTAGACTTCTTCGTCATTGAAAGTGCCCAATGAATCGCTTCCCCCTCCCCCCCCCAAAAAAAAAAAGTGATCTCTCCAATGAAACACTCGATCTTACCACAGCCTATCACAGATGGCGAATTTGCAGTCGAACAAAGATCTCACATTCCGCCCCAGGACAAAGGCGGGCTATGTATCATTCCACTTCAACTAACGGTCAGTCGGCTGCAGCACACATCTCTGCGCACTAGCGTCAAAACCATGTTGAATTCGTGGTCAGGTGAATGCCACTGGATCACTGCTGTCTCCGCAATCGAAAATCTAGACCAGAAATAATCAGCTGAAAACAAGCTGCAGCACAAATGCCACCAATCCCAAATCTGATTTGAATAAGCCGCCATATTGACCAGAGCACCAATCGGAAGTAAAACTGGTTAAAACCGGAACGAGTAAAGCCTGTAGTCTTTCAAGACTGAACAACCGACCACCAGATCTTGTATGAAAATAGACTCCTTCGTTGACATTAGAGAATGCATGTTTCAATAGAACAACGAAGAAGATTCCAAAGAGGGTCAGAGCAAGAACGCACCCCTATTTGATACCACTGCATATGTTGACGGGTTGTGATGTGCTGCCGTTGTGTTGAATGATGCCCTTCATATCCTCGTGAAACGATTTGACAAGCGTCAGCAGAATATATGGGCAGTCTTTTTTAGATATACTATTTTGAAGAATTTTACTTTTACAGAAGAATAGGTAGAATTGGATGGAATGAAAAGAAAACAAACGATGAAGTTTTAAAAACAACTAAAAATTAAAAGAGAACTACTAAACACAATTATAACAAGAAACATGACATATTGTAGGCATATTAAAAAACACAACAGCCTCATACAAGTAATATTGGAAGGGAAAATACAAGGTAAAAGAGGCAGAGGCAAGACTAACATGGACGAGTAAGATCAAAAGATGGACAAGTCAACCTATGACAATATGCACCATCAAAGCAAGAGACAGATTGGAATGTCGCTCCATGGTAGCCAACCGTTGAAGCGGAGGCGGCACTCAATGATGATGATGATGATGATGATGATGATGAATTGATGAATTTTAGGTAGTATTTTGAAAAGACCGTCCCTGCTGACAAGGTCAAAGGCCTTTGTAAGGTTGATAAAGGCGATGAAAAGAAGCTTTTCTGCACTAGATTTTTCTAGAATCAGATGTATAGAGAAAATCAAGTCTGCAGACATGAAATTATATAGGTTTCATTATCAATAGAATCTCGGTCTACCCCTAATGATGTGATATTCTTCTATCTCTTCTTCTCCTTCTCCAACTGTCTTTTGAGTTGTAAATCTTCATCAAACGATTTCCAGATCGACCTGTTTAGTACCATTCACTATTTTAAGATTGTACCATACTTTCTCAATCTTCTTCTTGTATTGGCAAACATACTACACGAAACACATTCTTCAATATTCTCTTACAGATTTTTCAGTTTGCAATTAGTGTAAGTAATACTGTTTTGTAAATACAATATGAATATTAATGATTTCAAATGTTTTGTTTATATAAAAACACCGTTAATGAATTAATTATTTAATTTAAAAAAAAACATGCGTCAAAAAATAATGTACCGAAACCTACGATTTTGTGGTCATGATTCAATATGATAAAACACATCACCTGGCACGGATTCTGCAGTTTGTAACCTCCAACAAAGAGAAATAATTGCACTACAAAAGGAAATCATTGACAATTCATGCTAAATACCTGAGGAAATATATTTAGTTACCGTTTGTGGCTATGACAGGGTAAAAAAACAGAGAGCCAACGTCACCGCAAGTGGCGTATAGGGAATTAACCATAGTTAGGTTAGTAACCATACATTTTACAGACCTTCAGCACATGCTTTTTGGGGTAATGTGGTCGGTATTACGCCCGTGCCGCTTTACTTTCGCGGCAAAAAATTCCGGTACCCATTTAAGGCTGGGTGAACTAGGAAGCCGTCGACCTCTAGTCCTTAATGTCCTGTTCACTAACCACTGAGTTATCCCTGTTCCTGTCTAGGGGCGGTATTTCACAATATTAATTTACCTGATCATCAATGATAATTATAGCCGTATCTCACTATTCTTCTACTTGTCATCTTCATTTTCGGTTTTTAGTTTTTCTGTTGGCTTTTGCTGTTGATATTTTTCCTAGTGTTCCACTTTTTTCCATCCCTTCACTAATAGACCATTACGTCTGTTGTTTTCATAACCTTTATTAAAGGCTCGTTGTGTTGTTTTTGGTCTGTCTGTCTTATCATATAGCTAAGCCATTTTATATTTTGTTTTTCTATGGATTCTATTATTCCAATAACCAGCACAAAGCGATTAAATCAAAACCCATGACTTGCAACAACAAATATTGATGAAGAACACGTGTGCTCGACACTTCATATGATTACGGAAGATGATGTCGTGATCTCGTATACGGGTTTATTTACACAATTCGTTACTTACTCTTCAGAACTCACCCAGATTAAATATATTGGTTGAATTTGCCATTAACACACGAAACTGGATATAGCTGGTTAAACATATGTCTTCTTTGAGTTATTTGTGGGTCACCATCATTGCACTCCGAACATGTCCTTAGTGCTGAGATCCTCTCTTCAGGAAGTCCCGCAGTGTCCAGCGACTGACGACTCCAGTTCTGTGTTGGTTGATTAGTCTTCTTACACGCCCACAAGGTTTCTTGTTTCTGGCTATGCCCATCTTAATTCCCATCTCTTTCATCCGAAGGAGTGACGTGGACTCATGGTTGTGGAAGTCCTGTGCCCTTCCCACATCTCGGACGGCATTGATGGTCTTTCTGCGCACCGCCAAGGTGTCCACGTTCCCTATCAGAAGTGGCTGTCGTTGCTGTCACTGCTGGTGACGGTGTCGCACTTCGTGCACGTCCAACTTGCAGCTTTCTGGTCCTCACTTATTTGTACGTGGTAGGAAACATCAATCATTCCTTGCATTCTGAAATGGGTGCAACCAAGGGCATTCGCCTCAAGAGTAGAACATCATGGACGGCCAAGTCGGAAAAATCTATAAGGATAGTCTGTGATCAGAATGACTTTAGGACTGGCAATGATTGGATAGAAGTAATAGCGGAGAAAAAGGGACTAACATAATCATTCAGCTCGGCAGGGAGTGTCGCAATGTTACCTATGGATTTATCAAGGTATATAATAAGAGAATCCAACGAAAATGTGTCATCAACTCAGTATTCGATCATCTACACGGATGGTTCTGTATCCTGCGGACAACGCAGCAGTTGGGGTTTTGTGACGTACCAAAATGACAGAGAGGTGGCTAGGGAGTATGGTAAGTGTAGCATTACTGTGTACATCATGGAGTATGGTAAGTGTAGCATTACTGTGTACATCATGGAGTATGGTAAGTGTAGCATTACTGTGTACATCATGGAGTATGGTAAGTGTAGCATTACTGTGTACATCATGGAGTATGGTAAGTGTAGCATTACTGTGTACATCATGGAGTATGGTAAGTGTAGCATTAAGGTGCACATCATGGAGTATGGTAAGTGTAGCATTACTGTGTACATCATGGAGTATGGTAAGTGTAGCATTAAGGTGCACATCATGGAGTATGGTAAGTGTAGCATTAAGGTGCACATCATGGAGTATGGTAAGTGTAGCATTACTGTGTACATCATGGAGTATGGTAAGTGTAGCATTACTGTGTACATCATGGAGTATGGTAAGTGTAGCATTACTGTGTACATCATGGAGTATGGTAAGTGTAGCATTACTGTGTACATCATGGAGTATGGTAAGTGTAGCATTACTGTGTACATCATGGAGTATGGTAAGTGTAGCATTAAGGTGCACATCATGGAGTATGGTAAGTGTAGCATTACTGTGTACATCATGGAGTATGGTAAGTGTAGCATTACTGTGTACATCATGGAGTATGGTAAGTGTAGCATTAAGGTGCACATCATGGAGTATGGTAAGTGTAGCATTACTGTGTACATCATGGAGTATGGTAAGTGTAGCATTAAGGTGCACATCATGGAGTATGGTAAGTGTAGCATTAAGGTGCACATCATGGAGTATGGTAAGTGTAGCATTAAGGTGCACATCAAGGAGTATGGTAAGTGTAGCATTAAGGTGCACATCATGGAGTATGGTAAGTGTAGCATTAAGGTGCACATCATGGAGTATGGTAAGTGTAGCATTAAGGTGCACATCATGGAGTATGGTAAGTGTAGCATTACTGTGTACATCATGGAGTATGGTAAGTGTAGCATTAAGGTGCACATCATGGAGTATGGTAAGTGTAGCATTACTGTGTACATCATGGAGTATGGTAAGTGTAGCATTAAGGTGCACATCATGGAGTATGGTAAGTGTAGCATTAAGGTGCACATCATGAGAGTGGAGATAGAAGCAGCAACGGTGACGATAACCGCCTCACAAAGCATTCTACAGAAGACAGACAGACGGTATCTACGTCAGGAGTGGGTCCAGCTCCTGGATGACTCTAAAGTGAAAGCATTAAACAAGGGTGTAGTGTCCAGCTCCTGGATGACTCTAAAGTGAAAGCATTAAACAAGGGTGTAGTGTCCAGCTCCTGCATGACTCTAAAGTGAAAGCATTAAACAAGGGTGTAGTGTCCAGCTCCTGGATGACTCTAAAGTGAAAGCATTAAACAAGGGTGTAGTGTCCAGCTCCTGCATGACTCTAAAGTGAAAGCATTAAACAAGGGTGTAGTGTCCAGCTCCTGGATGACTCTAAAGTGAAAGCATTAAACAAGGGTGTAGTGTCCAGCTCCTGGATGACTCTAAAGTGAAAGCATTAAACAAGGGTGTAGTGTCCAGCTCCTGCATGACTCTAAAGTGAAAGCATTAAACAAGGGTGTAGTGTCCAGCTCCTGGATGACTCTAAAGTGAAAGCATTAAACAAGGGTGTAGTGTCCAGCTCCTGGATGACTCTAAAGTGAAAGCATTAAACAAGGGTGTAGTGTCCAGCTCCTGGATGACTCTAAAGTGAAAGCATTAAACAAGGGTGTAGTGTCCAGCTCCTGGATGACTCTAAAGTGAAAGCATTAAACAAGGGTGTAGTGTCCAGCTCCTGGATGACTCTAAAGTGAAAGCATTAAACAAGGGTGTAGTGTCCAGCTCCTGGATGACTCTAAAGTGAAAGCATTAAACAAGGGTGTAGTGTCCAGCTCCTGGATGACTCTAAAGTGAAAGCATTAAACAAGGGTGTAGTGTCCAGCTCCTGGATGACTCTAAAGTGAAAGCATTAAACAAGGGTGTAGTGTCCAGCTCCTGCATGACTCTAAAGTGAAAGCATTAAACAAGGGTGTAGTGTCCAGCTCCTGGATGACTCTAAAGTGAAAGCATTAAACAAGGGTGTAGTGTCCAGCTCCTGCATGACTCTAAAGTGAAAGCATTAAACAAGGGTGTAGTGTCCAGCTCCTGCATGACTCTAAAGTGAAAGCATTAAACAAGGGTGTAGTGTCCAGCTCCTGCATGACTCTAAAGTGAAAGCATTAAACAAGGGTGTAGTGTCCAGCTCCTGGATGACTCTAAAGTGAAAGCATTAAACAAGGGTGTAGTGTCCAGCTCCTGCATGACTCTAAAGTGAAAGCATTAAACAAGGGTGTAGTGTCCAGCTCCTGCATGACTCTAAAGTGAAAGCATTAAACAAGGGTGTAGTGTCCAGCTCCTGCATGACTCTAAAGTGAAAGCATTAAACAAGGGTGTAGTGTCCAGCTCCTGCATGACTCTAAAGTGAAAGCATTAAACAAGGGTGTAGTGTCCAGCTCCTGGATGACTCTAAAGTGAAAGCATTAAACAAGGGTGTAGTGTCCAGCTCCTGGATGACTCTAAAGTGAAAGCATTAAACAAGGGTGTAGTGTCCAGCTCCTGGATGACTCTAAAGTGAAAGCATTAAACAAGGGTGTAGTGTCCAGCTCCTGCATGACTCTTAAGTGAAAGCATTAAACAAGGGTGTAGTGTCCAGCTCCTGCATGACTCTTAAGTGAAAGCATTAAACAAGGGTGTAGTGTCCAGCTCCTGCATGACTCTAAAGTGAAAGCATTAAACAAGGGTGTAGTGTCCAGCTCCTGCATGACTCTAAAGTGAAAGCATTAAACAAGGGTGTAGTGTCCAGCTCCTGCATGACTCTAAAGTGAAAGCATTAAACAAGGGTGTAGTGTCCAGCTCCTGCATGACTCTAAAGTGAAAGCATTAAACAAGGGTGTAGTGTCCAGCTCCTGGATGACTCTAAAGTGAAAGCATTAAACAAGGGTGTAGTGTCCAGCTCCTGGATGACTCTAAAGTGAAAGCATTAAACAAGGGTGTAGTGTCCAGCTCCTGCATGACTCTAAAGTGAAAGCATTAAACAAGGGTGTAGTGTCCAGCTCCTGGATGACTCTAAAGTGAAAGCATTAAACAAGGGTGTAGTGTCCAGCTCCTGGATGACTCTAAAGTGAAAGCATTAAACAAGGGTGTAGTGTCCAGCTCCTGCATGACTCTAAAGTGAAAGCATTAAACAAGGGTGTAGTGTCCAGCTCCTGCATGACTCTAAAGTGAAAGCATTAAACAAGGGTGTAGTGTCCAGCTCCTGGATGACTCTAAAGTGAAAGCATTAAACAAGGGTGTAGTGTCCAGCTCCTGCATGACTCTAAAGTGAAAGCATTAAACAAGGGTGTAGTGTCCAGCTCCTGGATGACTCTAAAGTGAAAGCATTAAACAAGGGTGTAGTGTCCAGCTCCTGGATGACTCTAAAGTGAAAGCATTAAACAAGGGTGTAGTGTCCAGCTCCTGGATGACTCTAAAGTGAAAGCATTAAACAAGGGTGTAGTGTCCAGCTCCTGGATGACTCTAAAGTGAAAGCATTAAACAAGGGTGTAGTGTCCAGCTCCTGGATGACTCTAAAGTGAAAGCATTAAACAAGGGTGTAGTGTCCAGCTCCTGCATGACTCTAAAGTGAAAGCATTAAACAAGGGTGTAGTGTCCAGCTCCTGGATGACTCTAAAGTGAAAGCATTAAACAAGGGTGTAGTGTCCAGCTCCTGGATGACTCTAAAGTGAAAGCATTAAACAAGGGTGTAGTGTCCAGCTCCTGCATGACTCTAAAGTGAAAGCATTAAACAAGGGTGTAGTGTCCAGCTCCTGCATGACTCTAAAGTGAAAGCATTAAACAAGGGTGTAGTGTCCAGCTCCTGGATGACTCTAAAGTGAAAGCATTAAACAAGGGTGTAGTGTCCAGCTCCTGGATGACTCTAAAGTGAAAGCATTAAACAAGGGTGTAGTGTCCAGCTCCTGCATGACTCTAAAGTGAAAGCATTAAACAAGGGTGTAGTGTCCAGCTCCTGGATGACTCTAAAGTGAAAGCATTAAACAAGGGTGTAGTGTCCAGCTCCTGCATGACTCTAAAGTGAAAGCATTAAACAAGGGTGTAGTGTCCAGCTCCTGGATGACTCTAAAGTGAAAGCATTAAACAAGGGTGTAGTGTCCAGCTCCTGGATGACTCTAAAGTGAAAGCATTAAACAAGGGTGTAGTGTCCAGCTCCTGGATGACTCTAAAGTGAAAGCATTAAACAAGGGTGTAGTGTCCAGCTCCTGGATGACTCTAAAGTGAAAGCATTAAACAAGGGTGTAGTGTCCAGCTCCTGCATGACTCTAAAGTGAAAGCATTAAACAAGGGTGTAGTGTCCAGCTCCTGCATGACTCTAAAGTGAAAGCATTAAACAAGGGTGTAGTGTCCAGCTCCTGCATGACTCTAAAGTGAAAGCATTAAACAAGGGTGTAGTGTCCAGCTCCTGCATGACTCTAAAGTGAAAGCATTAAACAAGGGTGTAGTGTCCAGCTCCTGGATGACTCTAAAGTGAAAGCATTAAACAAGGGTGTAGTGTCCAGCTCCTGCATGACTCTAAAGTGAAAGCATTAAACAAGGGTGTAGTGTCCAGCTCCTGCATGACTCTAAAGTGAAAGCATTAAACAAGGGTGTAGTGTCCAGCTCCTGGATGACTCTAAAGTGAAAGCATTAAACAAGGGTGTAGTGTCCAGCTCCTGGATGACTCTAAAGTGAAAGCATTAAACAAGGGTGTAGTGTCCAGCTCCTGGATGACTCTAAAGTGAAAGCATTAAACAAGGGTGTAGTGTCCAGCTCCTGCATGACTCTAAAGTGAAAGCATTAAACAAGGGTGTAGTGTCCAGCTCCTGCATGACTCTAAAGTGAAAGCATTAAACAAGGGTGTAGTGTCCAGCTCCTGCATGACTCTAAAGTGAAAGCATTAAACAAGGGTGTAGTGTCCAGCTCCTGCATGACTCTAAAGTGAAAGCATTAAACAAGGGTGTAGTGTCCAGCTCCTGCATGACTCTAAAGTGAAAGCATTAAACAAGGGTGTAGTGTCCAGCTCCTGCATGACTCTAAAGTGAAAGCATTAAACAAGGGTGTAGTGTCCAGCTCCTGGATGACTCTAAAGTGAAAGCATTAAACAAGGGTGTAGTGTCCAGCTCCTGCATGACTCTAAAGTGAAAGCATTAAACAAGGGTGTAGTGTCCAGCTCCTGCATGACTCTAAAGTGAAAGCATTAAACAAGGGTGTAGTGTCCAGCTCCTGGATGACTCTAAAGTGAAAGCATTAAACAAGGGTGTAGTGTCCAGCTCCTGGATGACTCTAAAGTGAAAGCATTAAAAAGGGTGTAGTGTCCAGCTCCTGGATGACTCTAAAGTGAAAGCATTAAACAAGGGTGTAGTGTCCAGCTCCTGCATGACTCTAAAGTGAAAGCATTAAACAAGGGTGTAGTGTCCAGCTCCTGCATGACTCTAAAGTGAAAGCATTAAACAAGGGTGTAGTGTCCAGCTCCTGGATGACTCTAAAGTGAAAGCATTAAACAAGGGTGTAGTGTCCAGCTCCTGGATGACTCTAAAGTGAAAGCATTAAACAAGGGTGTAGTGTCCAGCTCCTGCATGACTCTAAAGTGAAAGCATTAAACAAGGGTGTAGTGTCCAGCTCCTGCATGACTCTAAAGTGAAAGCATTAAACAAGGGTGTAGTGTCCAGCTCCTGGATGACTCTAAAGTGAAAGCATTAAACAAGGGTGTAGTGTCCAGCTCCTGCATGACTCTAAAGTGAAAGCATTAAACAAGGGTGTAGTGTCCAGCTCCTGGATGACTCTAAAGTGAAAGCATTAAACAAGGGTGTAGTGTCCAGCTCCTGGATGACTCTAAAGTGAAAGCATTAAACAAGGGTGTAGTGTCCAGCTCCTGGATGACTCTAAAGTGAAAGCATTAAACAAGGGTGTAGTGTCCAGCTCCTGGATGACTCTAAAGTGAAAGCATTAAACAAGGGTGTAGTGTCCAGCTCCTGCATGACTCTAAAGTGAAAGCATTAAACAAGGGTGTAGTGTCCAGCTCCTGGATGACTCTAAAGTGAAAGCATTAAACAAGGGTGTAGTGTCCAGCTCCTGGATGACTCTAAAGTGAAAGCATTAAACAAGGGTGTAGTGTCCAGCTCCTGCATGACTCTAAAGTGAAAGCATTAAACAAGGGTGTAGTGTCCAGCTCCTGGATGACTCTAAAGTGAAAGCATTAAACAAGGGTGTAGTGTCCAGCTCCTGGATGACTCTAAAGTGAAAGCATTAAACAAGGGTGTAGTGTCCAGCTCCTGCATGACTCTAAAGTGAAAGCATTAAACAAGGGTGTAGTGTCCAGCTCCTGCATGACTCTAAAGTGAAAGCATTAAACAAGGGTGTAGTGTCCAGCTCCTGCATGACTCTAAAGTGAAAGCATTAAACAAGGGTGTAGTGTCCAGCTCCTGCATGACTCTAAAGTGAAAGCATTAAACAAGGGTGTAGTGTCCAGCTCCTGCATGACTCTAAAGTGAAAGCATTAAACAAGGGTGTAGTGTCCAGCTCCTGGATGACTCTAAAGTGAAAGCATTAAACAAGGGTGTAGTGTCCAGCTCCTGGATGACTCTAAAGTGAAAGCATTAAACAAGGGTGTAGTGTCCAGCTCCTGGATGACTCTAAAGTGAAAGCATTAAACAAGGGTGTAGTGTCCAGCTCCTGGATGACTCTAAAGTGAAAGCATTAAACAAGGGTGTAGTGTCCAGCTCCTGCATGACTCTAAAGTGAAAGCATTAAACAAGGGTGTAGTGTCCAGCTCCTGCATGACTCTAAAGTGAAAGCATTAAACAAGGGTGTAGTGTCCAGCTCCTGGATGACTCTAAAGTGAAAGCATTAAACAAGGGTGTAGTGTCCAGCTCCTGGATGACTCTAAAGTGAAAGCATTAAACAAGGGTGTAGTGTCCAGCTCCTGCATGACTCTAAAGTGAAAGCATTAAACAAGGGTGTAGTGTCCAGCTCCTGCATGACTCTAAAGTGAAAGCATTAAACAAGGGTGTAGTGTCCAGCTCCTGCATGACTCTAAAGTGAAAGCATTAAACAAGGGTGTAGTGTCCAGCTCCTGCATGACTCTAAAGTGAAAGCATTAAACAAGGGTGTAGTGTCCAGCTCCTGCATGACTCTAAAGTGAAAGCATTAAACAAGGGTGTAGTGTCCAGCTCCTGCATGACTCTAAAGTGAAAGCATTAAACAAGGGTGTAGTGTCCAGCTCCTGCATGACTCTAAAGTGAAAGCATTAAACAAGGGTGTAGTGTCCAGCTCCTGGATGACTCTAAAGTGAAAGCATTAAACAAGGGTGTAGTGTCCAGCTCCTGGATGACTCTAAAGTGAAAGCATTAAACAAGGGTGTAGTGTCCAGCTCCTGGATGACTCTAAAGTGAAAGCATTAAACAAGGGTGTAGTGTCCAGCTCCTGGATGACTCTAAAGTGAAAGCATTAAACAAGGGTGTAGTGTCCAGCTCCTGGATGACTCTAAAGTGAAAGCATTAAACAAGGGTGTAGTGTCCAGCTCCTGCATGACTCTAAAGTGAAAGCATTAAACAAGGGTGTAGTGTCCAGCTCCTGCATGACTCTAAAGTGAAAGCATTAAACAAGGGTGTAGTGTCCAGCTCCTGCATGACTCTAAAGTGAAAGCATTAAACAAGGGTGTAGTGTCCAGCTCCTGGATGACTCTAAAGTGAAAGCATTAAACAAGGGTGTAGTGTCCAGCTCCTGCATGACTCTAAAGTGAAAGCATTAAACAAGGGTGTAGTGTCCAGCTCCTGCATGACTCTAAAGTGAAAGCATTAAACAAGGGTGTAGTGTCCAGCTCCTGGATGACTCTAAAGTGAAAGCATTAAACAAGGGTGTAGTGTCCAGCTCCTGGATGACTCTAAAGTGAAAGCATTAAACAAGGGTGTAGTGTCCAGCTCCTGCATGACTCTAAAGTGAAAGCATTAAACAAGGGTGTAGTGTCCAGCTCCTGCATGACTCTAAAGTGAAAGCATTAAACAAGGGTGTAGTGTCCAGCTCCTGCATGACTCTAAAGTGAAAGCATTAAACAAGGGTGTAGTGTCCAGCTCCTGCATGACTCTAAAGTGAAAGCATTAAACAAGGGTGTAGTGTCCAGCTCCTGGATGACTCTAAAGTGAAAGCATTAAACAAGGGTGTAGTGTCCAGCTCCTGCATGACTCTAAAGTGAAAGCATTAAACAAGGGTGTAGTGTCCAGCTCCTGGATGACTCTAAAGTGAAAGCATTAAACAAGGGTGTAGTGTCCAGCTCCTGGATGACTCTAAAGTGAAAGCATTAAACAAGGGTGTAGTGTCCAGCTCCTGGATGACTCTAAAGTGAAAGCATTAAACAAGGGTGTAGTGTCCAGCTCCTGCATGACTCTAAAGTGAAAGCATTAAACAAGGGTGTAGTGTCCAGCTCCTGCATGACTCTAAAGTGAAAGCATTAAACAAGGGTGTAGTGTCCAGCTCCTGGATGACTCTAAAGTGAAAGCATTAAACAAGGGTGTAGTGTCCAGCTCCTGCATGACTCTAAAGTGAAAGCATTAAACAAGGGTGTAGTGTCCAGCTCCTGGATGACTCTAAAGTGAAAGCATTAAACAAGGGTGTAGTGTCCAGCTCCTGCATGACTCTAAAGTGAAAGCATTAAACAAGGGTGTAGTGTCCAGCTCCTGGATGACTCTAAAGTGAAAGCATTAAACAAGGGTGTAGTGTCCAGCTCCTGGATGACTCTAAAGTGAAAGCATTAAACAAGGGTGTAGTGTCCAGCTCCTGGATGACTCTAAAGTGAAAGCATTAAACAAGGGTGTAGTGTCCAGCTCCTGGATGACTCTAAAGTGAAAGCATTAAACAAGGGTGTAGTGTCCAGCTCCTGGATGACTCTAAAGTGAAAGCATTAAACAAGGGTGTAGTGTCCAGCTCCTGGATGACTCTAAAGTGAAAGCATTAAACAAGGGTGTAGTGTCCAGCTCCTGGATGACTCTAAAGTGAAAGCATTAAACAAGGGTGTAGTGTCCAGCTCCTGGATGACTCTAAAGTGAAAGCATTAAACAAGGGTGTAGTGTCCAGCTCCTGGATGACTCTAAAGTGAAAGCATTAAACAAGGGTGTAGTGTCCAGCTCCTGGATGACTCTAAAGTGAAAGCATTAAACAAGGGTGTAGTGTCCAGCTCCTGGATGACTCTAAAGTGAAAGCATTAAACAAGGGTGTAGTGTCCAGCTCCTGGATGACTCTAAAGTGAAAGCATTAAACAAGGGTGTAGTGTCCAGCTCCTGGATGACTCTAAAGTGAAAGCATTAAACAAGGGTGTAGTGTCCAGCTCCTGCATGACTCTAAAGTGAAAGCATTAAACAAGGGTGTAGTGTCCAGCTCCTGCATGACTCTAAAGTGAAAGCATTAAACAAGGGTGTAGTGTCCAGCTCCTGGATGACTCTAAAGTGAAAGCATTAAACAAGGGTGTAGTGTCCAGCTCCTGGATGACTCTAAAGTGAAAGCATTAAACAAGGGTGTAGTGTCCAGCTCCTGGATGACTCTAAAGTGAAAGCATTAAACAAGGGTGTAGTGTCCAGCTCCTGGATGACTCTAAAGTGAAAGCATTAAACAAGGGTGTAGTGTCCAGCTCCTGGATGACTCTAAAGTGAAAGCATTAAACAAGGGTGTAGTGTCCAGCTCCTGGATGACTCTAAAGTGAAAGCATTAAACAAGGGTGTAGTGTCCAGCTCCTGGATGACTCTAAAGTGAAAGCATTAAACAAGGGTGTAGTGTCCAGCTCCTGGATGACTCTAAAGTGAAAGCATTAAACAAGGGTGTAGTGTCCAGCTCCTGGATGACTCTAAAGTGAAAGCATTAAACAAGGGTGTAGTGTCCAGCTCCTGGATGACTCTAAAGTGAAAGCATTAAACAAGGGTGTAGTGTCCAGCTCCTGGATGACTCTAAAGTGAAAGCATTAAACAAGGGTGTAGTGTCCAGCTCCTGGATGACTCTAAAGTGAAAGCATTAAACAAGGGTGTAGTGTCCAGCTCCTGCATGACTCTAAAGTGAAAGCATTAAACAAGGGTGTAGTGTCCAGCTCCTGGATGACTCTAAAGTGAAAGCATTAAACAAGGGTGTAGTGTCCAGCTCCTGGATGACTCTAAAGTGAAAGCATTAAACAAGGGTGTAGTGTCCAGCTCCTGGATGACTCTAAAGTGAAAGCATTAAACAAGGGTGTAGTGTCCAGCTCCTGGATGACTCTAAAGTGAAAGCATTAAACAAGGGTGTAGTGTCCAGCTCCTGGATGACTCTAAAGTGAAAGCATTAAACAAGGGTGTAGTGTCCAGCTCCTGGATGACTCTAAAGTGAAAGCATTAAACAAGGGTGTAGTGTCCAGCTCCTGGATGACTCTAAAGTGAAAGCATTAAACAAGGGTGTAGTGTCCAGCTCCTGCATGACTCTAAAGTGAAAGCATTAAACAAGGGTGTAGTGTCCAGCTCCTGGATGACTCTAAAGTGAAAGCATTAAACAAGGGTGTAGTGTCCAGCTCCTGCATGACTCTAAAGTGAAAGCATTAAACAAGGGTGTAGTGTCCAGCTCCTGGATGACTCTAAAGTGAAAGCATTAAACAAGGGTGTAGTGTCCAGCTCCTGGATGACTCTAAAGTGAAAGCATTAAACAAGGGTGTAGTGTCCAGCTCCTGGATGACTCTAAAGTGAAAGCATTAAACAAGGGTGTAGTGTCCAGCTCCTGGATGACTCTAAAGTGAAAGCATTAAACAAGGGTGTAGTGTCCAGCTCCTGGATGACTCTAAAGTGAAAGCATTAAACAAGGGTGTAGTGTCCAGCTCCTGGATGACTCTAAAGTGAAAGCATTAAACAAGGGTGTAGTGTCCAGCTCCTGGATGACTCTAAAGTGAAAGCATTAAACAAGGGTGTAGTGTCCAGCTCCTGCATGACTCTAAAGTGAAAGCATTAAACAAGGGTGTAGTGTCCAGCTCCTGGATGACTCTAAAGTGAAAGCATTAAACAAGGGTGTAGTGTCCAGCTCCTGCATGACTCTAAAGTGAAAGCATTAAACAAGGGTGTAGTGTCCAGCTCCTGCATGACTCTAAAGTGAAAGCATTAAACAAGGGTGTAGTGTCCAGCTCCTGCATGACTCTAAAGTGAAAGCATTAAACAAGGGTGTAGTGTCCAGCTCCTGGATGACTCTAAAGTGAAAGCATTAAACAAGGGTGTAGTGTCCAGCTCCTGCATGACTCTAAAGTGAAAGCATTAAACAAGGGTGTAGTGTCCAGCTCCTGGATGACTCTAAAGTGAAAGCATTAAACAAGGGTGTAGTGTCCAGCTCCTGGATGACTCTAAAGTGAAAGCATTAAACAAGGGTGTAGTGTCCAGCTCCTGGATGACTCTAAAGTGAAAGCATTAAACAAGGGTGTAGTGTCCAGCTCCTGGATGACTCTAAAGTGAAAGCATTAAACAAGGGTGTAGTGTCCAGCTCCTGGATGACTCTAAAGTGAAAGCATTAAACAAGGGTGTAGTGTCCAGCTCCTGGATGACTCTAAAGTGAAAGCATTAAACAAGGGTGTAGTGTCCAGCTCCTGGATGACTCTAAAGTGAAAGCATTAAACAAGGGTGTAGTGTCCAGCTCCTGGATGACTCTAAAGTGAAAGCATTAAACAAGGGTGTAGTGTCCAGCTCCTGCATGACTCTAAAGTGAAAGCATTAAACAAGGGTGTAGTGTCCAGCTCCTGGATGACTCTAAAGTGAAAGCATTAAACAAGGGTGTAGTGTCCAGCTCCTGGATGACTCTAAAGTGAAAGCATTAAACAAGGGTGTAGTGTCCAGCTCCTGGATGACTCTAAAGTGAAAGCATTAAACAAGGGTGTAGTGTCCAGCTCCTGGATGACTCTAAAGTGAAAGCATTAAACAAGGGTGTAGTGTCCAGCTCCTGCATGACTCTAAAGTGAAAGCATTAAACAAGGGTGTAGTGTCCAGCTCCTGGATGACTCTAAAGTGAAAGCATTAAACAAGGGTGTAGTGTCCAGCTCCTGGATGACTCTAAAGTGAAAGCATTAAACAAGGGTGTAGTGTCCAGCTCCTGCATGACTCTAAAGTGAAAGCATTAAACAAGGGTGTAGTGTCCAGCTCCTGGATGACTCTAAAGTGAAAGCATTAAACAAGGGTGTAGTGTCCAGCTCCTGGATGACTCTAAAGTGAAAGCATTAAACAAGGGTGTAGTGTCCAGCTCCTGCATGACTCTAAAGTGAAAGCATTAAACAAGGGTGTAGTGTCCAGCTCCTGCATGACTCTAAAGTGAAAGCATTAAACAAGGGTGTAGTGTCCAGCTCCTGGATGACTCTAAAGTGAAAGCATTAAACAAGGGTGTAGTGTCCAGCTCCTGCATGACTCTAAAGTGAAAGCATTAAACAAGGGTGTAGTGTCCAGCTCCTGGATGACTCTAAAGTGAAAGCATTAAACAAGGGTGTAGTGTCCAGCTCCTGGATGACTCTAAAGTGAAAGCATTAAACAAGGGTGTAGTGTCCAGCTCCTGGATGACTCTAAAGTGAAAGCATTAAACAAGGGTGTAGTGTCCAGCTCCTGGATGACTCTAAAGTGAAAGCATTAAACAAGGGTGTAGTGTCCAGCTCCTGGATGACTCTAAAGTGAAAGCATTAAACAAGGGTGTAGTGTCCAGCTCCTGCATGACTCTAAAGTGAAAGCATTAAACAAGGGTGTAGTGTCCAGCTCCTGCATGACTCTAAAGTGAAAGCATTAAACAAGGGTGTAGTGTCCAGCTCCTGCATGACTCTAAAGTGAAAGCATTAAACAAGGGTGTAGTGTCCAGCTCCTGCATGACTCTAAAGTGAAAGCATTAAACAAGGGTGTAGTGTCCAGCTCCTGGATGACTCTAAAGTGAAAGCATTAAACAAGGGTGTAGTGTCCAGCTCCTGGATGACTCTAAAGTGAAAGCATTAAACAAGGGTGTAGTGTCCAGCTCCTGGATGACTCTAAAGTGAAAGCATTAAACAAGGGTGTAGTGTCCAGCTCCTGGATGACTCTAAAGTGAAAGCATTAAACAAGGGTGTAGTGTCCAGCTCCTGGATGACTCTAAAGTGAAAGCATTAAACAAGGGTGTAGTGTCCAGCTCCTGGATGACTCTAAAGTGAAAGCATTAAACAAGGGTGTAGTGTCCAGCTCCTGCATGACTCTAAAGTGAAAGCATTAAACAAGGGTGTAGTGTCCAGCTCCTGCATGACTCTAAAGTGAAAGCATTAAACAAGGGTGTAGTGTCCAGCTCCTGGATGACTCTAAAGTGAAAGCATTAAACAAGGGTGTAGTGTCCAGCTCCTGGATGACTCTAAAGTGAAAGCATTAAACAAGGGTGTAGTGTCCAGCTCCTGGATGACTCTAAAGTGAAAGCATTAAACAAGGGTGTAGTGTCCAGCTCCTGGATGACTCTAAAGTGAAAGCATTAAACAAGGGTGTAGTGTCCAGCTCCTGGATGACTCTAAAGTGAAAGCATTAAACAAGGGTGTAGTGTCCAGCTCCTGGATGACTCTAAAGTGAAAGCATTAAACAAGGGTGTAGTGTCCAGCTCCTGGATGACTCTAAAGTGAAAGCATTAAACAAGGGTGTAGTGTCCAGCTCCTGGATGACTCTAAAGTGAAAGCATTAAACAAGGGTGTAGTGTCCAGCTCCTGCATGACTCTAAAGTGAAAGCATTAAACAAGGGTGTAGTGTCCAGCTCCTGGATGACTCTAAAGTGAAAGCATTAAACAAGGGTGTAGTGTCCAGCTCCTGCATGACTCTAAAGTGAAAGCATTAAACAAGGGTGTAGTGTCCAGCTCCTGCATGACTCTAAAGTGAAAGCATTAAACAAGGGTGTAGTGTCCAGCTCCTGCATGACTCTAAAGTGAAAGCATTAAACAAGGGTGTAGTGTCCAGCTCCTGGATGACTCTAAAGTGAAAGCATTAAACAAGGGTGTAGTGTCCAGCTCCTGCATGACTCTAAAGTGAAAGCATTAAACAAGGGTGTAGTGTCCAGCTCCTGGATGACTCTAAAGTGAAAGCATTAAACAAGGGTGTAGTGTCCAGCTCCTGGATGACTCTAAAGTGAAAGCATTAAACAAGGGTGTAGTGTCCAGCTCCTGGATGACTCTAAAGTGAAAGCATTAAACAAGGGTGTAGTGTCCAGCTCCTGGATGACTCTAAAGTGAAAGCATTAAACAAGGGTGTAGTGTCCAGCTCCTGGATGACTCTAAAGTGAAAGCATTAAACAAGGGTGTAGTGTCCAGCTCCTGGATGACTCTAAAGTGAAAGCATTAAACAAGGGTGTAGTGTCCAGCTCCTGGATGACTCTAAAGTGAAAGCATTAAACAAGGGTGTAGTGTCCAGCTCCTGCATGACTCTAAAGTGAAAGCATTAAACAAGGGTGTAGTGTCCAGCTCCTGGATGACTCTAAAGTGAAAGCATTAAACAAGGGTGTAGTGTCCAGCTCCTGCATGACTCTAAAGTGAAAGCATTAAACAAGGGTGTAGTGTCCAGCTCCTGGATGACTCTAAAGTGAAAGCATTAAACAAGGGTGTAGTGTCCAGCTCCTGGATGACTCTAAAGTGAAAGCATTAAACAAGGGTGTAGTGTCCAGCTCCTGGATGACTCTAAAGTGAAAGCATTAAACAAGGGTGTAGTGTCCAGCTCCTGCATGACTCTAAAGTGAAAGCATTAAACAAGGGTGTAGTGTCCAGCTCCTGGATGACTCTAAAGTGAAAGCATTAAACAAGGGTGTAGTGTCCAGCTCCTGGATGACTCTAAAGTGAAAGCATTAAACAAGGGTGTAGTGTCCAGCTCCTGGATGACTCTAAAGTGAAAGCATTAAACAAGGGTGTAGTGTCCAGCTCCTGGATGACTCTAAAGTGAAAGCATTAAACAAGGGTGTAGTGTCCAGCTCCTGGATGACTCTAAAGTGAAAGCATTAAACAAGGGTGTAGTGTCCAGCTCCTGGATGACTCTAAAGTGAAAGCATTAAACAAGGGTGTAGTGTCCAGCTCCTGGATGACTCTAAAGTGAAAGCATTAAACAAGGGTGTAGTGTCCAGCTCCTGCATGACTCTAAAGTGAAAGCATTAAACAAGGGTGTAGTGTCCAGCTCCTGGATGACTCTAAAGTGAAAGCATTAAACAAGGGTGTAGTGTCCAGCTCCTGGATGACTCTAAAGTGAAAGCATTAAACAAGGGTGTAGTGTCCAGCTCCTGCATGACTCTAAAGTGAAAGCATTAAACAAGGGTGTAGTGTCCAGCTCCTGGATGACTCTAAAGTGAAAGCATTAAACAAGGGTGTAGTGTCCAGCTCCTGGATGACTCTAAAGTGAAAGCATTAAACAAGGGTGTAGTGTCCAGCTCCTGGATGACTCTAAAGTGAAAGCATTAAACAAGGGTGTAGTGTCCAGCTCCTGGATGACTCTAAAGTGAAAGCATTAAACAAGGGTGTAGTGTCCAGCTCCTGGATGACTCTAAAGTGAAAGCATTAAACAAGGGTGTAGTGTCCAGCTCCTGGATGACTCTAAAGTGAAAGCATTAAACAAGGGTGTAGTGTCCAGCTCCTGCATGACTCTAAAGTGAAAGCATTAAACAAGGGTGTAGTGTCCAGCTCCTGGATGACTCTAAAGTGAAAGCATTAAACAAGGGTGTAGTGTCCAGCTCCTGGATGACTCTAAAGTGAAAGCATTAAACAAGGGTGTAGTGTCCAGCTCCTGGATGACTCTAAAGTGAAAGCATTAAACAAGGGTGTAGTGTCCAGCTCCTGGATGACTCTAAAGTGAAAGCATTAAACAAGGGTGTAGTGTCCAGCTCCTGCATGACTCTAAAGTGAAAGCATTAAACAAGGGTGTAGTGTCCAGCTCCTGGATGACTCTAAAGTGAAAGCATTAAACAAGGGTGTAGTGTCCAGCTCCTGGATGACTCTAAAGTGAAAGCATTAAACAAGGGTGTAGTGTCCAGCTCCTGCATGACTCTAAAGTGAAAGCATTAAACAAGGGTGTAGTGTCCAGCTCCTGGATGACTCTAAAGTGAAAGCATTAAACAAGGGTGTAGTGTCCAGCTCCTGGATGACTCTAAAGTGAAAGCATTAAACAAGGGTGTAGTGTCCAGCTCCTGGATGACTCTAAAGTGAAAGCATTAAACAAGGGTGTAGTGTCCAGCTCCTGCATGACTCTAAAGTGAAAGCATTAAACAAGGGTGTAGTGTCCAGCTCCTGGATGACTCTAAAGTGAAAGCATTAAACAAGGGTGTAGTGTCCAGCTCCTGGATGACTCTAAAGTGAAAGCATTAAACAAGGGTGTAGTGTCCAGCTCCTGCATGACTCTAAAGTGAAAGCATTAAACAAGGGTGTAGTGTCCAGCTCCTGCATGACTCTAAAGTGAAAGCATTAAACAAGGGTGTAGTGTCCAGCTCCTGGATGACTCTAAAGTGAAAGCATTAAACAAGGGTGTAGTGTCCAGCTCCTGCATGACTCTAAAGTGAAAGCATTAAACAAGGGTGTAGTGTCCAGCTCCTGGATGACTCTAAAGTGAAAGCATTAAACAAGGGTGTAGTGTCCAGCTCCTGCATGACTCTAAAGTGAAAGCATTAAACAAGGGTGTAGTGTCCAGCTCCTGGATGACTCTAAAGTGAAAGCATTAAACAAGGGTGTAGTGTCCAGCTCCTGGATGACTCTAAAGTGAAAGCATTAAACAAGGGTGTAGTGTCCAGCTCCTGGATGACTCTAAAGTGAAAGCATTAAACAAGGGTGTAGTGTCCAGCTCCTGCATGACTCTAAAGTGAAAGCATTAAACAAGGGTGTAGTGTCCAGCTCCTGGATGACTCTAAAGTGAAAGCATTAAACAAGGGTGTAGTGTCCAGCTCCTGGATGACTCTAAAGTGAAAGCATTAAACAAGGGTGTAGTGTCCAGCTCCTGGATGACTCTAAAGTGAAAGCATTAAACAAGGGTGTAGTGTCCAGCTCCTGCATGACTCTAAAGTGAAAGCATTAAACAAGGGTGTAGTGTCCAGCTCCTGGATGACTCTAAAGTGAAAGCATTAAACAAGGGTGTAGTGTCCAGCTCCTGGATGACTCTAAAGTGAAAGCATTAAACAAGGGTGTAGTGTCCAGCTCCTGGATGACTCTAAAGTGAAAGCATTAAACAAGGGTGTAGTGTCCAGCTCCTGGATGACTCTAAAGTGAAAGCATTAAACAAGGGTGTAGTGTCCAGCTCCTGGATGACTCTAAAGTGAAAGCATTAAACAAGGGTGTAGTGTCCAGCTCCTGCATGACTCTAAAGTGAAAGCATTAAACAAGGGTGTAGTGTCCAGCTCCTGCATGACTCTAAAGTGAAAGCATTAAACAAGGGTGTAGTGTCCAGCTCCTGCATGACTCTAAAGTGAAAGCATTAAACAAGGGTGTAGTGTCCAGCTCCTGGATGACTCTAAAGTGAAAGCATTAAACAAGGGTGTAGTGTCCAGCTCCTGGATGACTCTAAAGTGAAAGCATTAAACAAGGGTGTAGTGTCCAGCTCCTGGATGACTCTAAAGTGAAAGCATTAAACAAGGGTGTAGTGTCCAGCTCCTGGATGACTCTAAAGTGAAAGCATTAAACAAGGGTGTAGTGTCCAGCTCCTGGATGACTCTAAAGTGAAAGCATTAAACAAGGGTGTAGTGTCCAGCTCCTGGATGACTCTAAAGTGAAAGCATTAAACAAGGGTGTAGTGTCCAGCTCCTGGATGACTCTAAAGTGAAAGCATTAAACAAGGGTGTAGTGTCCAGCTCCTGGATGACTCTAAAGTGAAAGCATTAAACAAGGGTGTAGTGTCCAGCTCCTGGATGACTCTAAAGTGAAAGCATTAAACAAGGGTGTAGTGTCCAGCTCCTGGATGACTCTAAAGTGAAAGCATTAAACAAGGGTGTAGTGTCCAGCTCCTGGATGACTCTAAAGTGAAAGCATTAAACAAGGGTGTAGTGTCCAGCTCCTGGATGACTCTAAAGTGAAAGCATTAAACAAGGGTGTAGTGTCCAGCTCCTGGATGACTCTAAAGTGAAAGCATTAAACAAGGGTGTAGTGTCCAGCTCCTGGATGACTCTAAAGTGAAAGCATTAAACAAGGGTGTAGTGTCCAGCTCCTGGATGACTCTAAAGTGAAAGCATTAAACAAGGGTGTAGTGTCCAGCTCCTGGATGACTCTAAAGTGAAAGCATTAAACAAGGGTGTAGTGTCCAGCTCCTGGATGACTCTAAAGTGAAAGCATTAAACAAGGGTGTAGTGTCCAGCTCCTGGATGACTCTAAAGTGAAAGCATTAAACAAGGGTGTAGTGTCCAGCTCCTGGATGACTCTAAAGTGAAAGCATTAAACAAGGGTGTAGTGTCCAGCTCCTGCATGACTCTAAAGTGAAAGCATTAAACAAGGGTGTAGTGTCCAGCTCCTGGATGACTCTAAAGTGAAAGCATTAAACAAGGGTGTAGTGTCCAGCTCCTGGATGACTCTAAAGTGAAAGCATTAAACAAGGGTGTAGTGTCCAGCTCCTGGATGACTCTAAAGTGAAAGCATTAAACAAGGGTGTAGTGTCCAGCTCCTGGATGACTCTAAAGTGAAAGCATTAAACAAGGGTGTAGTGTCCAGCTCCTGGATGACTCTAAAGTGAAAGCATTAAACAAGGGTGTAGTGTCCAGCTCCTGGATGACTCTAAAGTGAAAGCATTAAACAAGGGTGTAGTGTCCAGCTCCTGCATGACTCTAAAGTGAAAGCATTAAACAAGGGTGTAGTGTCCAGCTCCTGCATGACTCTAAAGTGAAAGCATTAAACAAGGGTGTAGTGTCCAGCTCCTGGATGACTCTAAAGTGAAAGCATTAAACAAGGGTGTAGTGTCCAGCTCCTGGATGACTCTAAAGTGAAAGCATTAAACAAGGGTGTAGTGTCCAGCTCCTGGATGACTCTAAAGTGAAAGCATTAAACAAGGGTGTAGTGTCCAGCTCCTGGATGACTCTAAAGTGAAAGCATTAAACAAGGGTGTAGTGTCCAGCTCCTGGATGACTCTAAAGTGAAAGCATTAAACAAGGGTGTAGTGTCCAGCTCCTGGATGACTCTAAAGTGAAAGCATTAAACAAGGGTGTAGTGTCCAGCTCCTGCATGACTCTAAAGTGAAAGCATTAAACAAGGGTGTAGTGTCCAGCTCCTGGATGACTCTAAAGTGAAAGCATTAAACAAGGGTGTAGTGTCCAGCTCCTGGATGACTCTAAAGTGAAAGCATTAAACAAGGGTGTAGTGTCCAGCTCCTGGATGACTCTAAAGTGAAAGCATTAAACAAGGGTGTAGTGTCCAGCTCCTGCATGACTCTAAAGTGAAAGCATTAAACAAGGGTGTAGTGTCCAGCTCCTGGATGACTCTAAAGTGAAAGCATTAAACAAGGGTGTAGTGTCCAGCTCCTGGATGACTCTAAAGTGAAAGCATTAAACAAGGGTGTAGTGTCCAGCTCCTGCATGACTCTAAAGTGAAAGCATTAAACAAGGGTGTAGTGTCCAGCTCCTGGATGACTCTAAAGTGAAAGCATTAAACAAGGGTGTAGTGTCCAGCTCCTGGATGACTCTAAAGTGAAAGCATTAAACAAGGGTGTAGTGTCCAGCTCCTGGATGACTCTAAAGTGAAAGCATTAAACAAGGGTGTAGTGTCCAGCTCCTGGATGACTCTAAAGTGAAAGCATTAAACAAGGGTGTAGTGTCCAGCTCCTGGATGACTCTAAAGTGAAAGCATTAAACAAGGGTGTAGTGTCCAGCTCCTGGATGACTCTAAAGTGAAAGCATTAAACAAGGGTGTAGTGTCCAGCTCCTGGATGACTCTAAAGTGAAAGCATTAAACAAGGGTGTAGTGTCCAGCTCCTGGATGACTCTAAAGTGAAAGCATTAAACAAGGGTGTAGTGTCCAGCTCCTGGATGACTCTAAAGTGAAAGCATTAAACAAGGGTGTAGTGTCCAGCTCCTGGATGACTCTAAAGTGAAAGCATTAAACAAG
Organism: Megaustenia siamemsis; assembly: GCA_032433765.1. NCBI lineage: Eukaryota > Metazoa > Mollusca > Gastropoda > Stylommatophora > Ariophantidae > Megaustenia > Megaustenia siamemsis. Next base: position 31,397,590 of record JAVIAB010000101.1, read on the forward strand.
GGTGTAGTGTCCAGCTCCTGGATGACTCTAAAGTGAAAGCATTAAACAAGGGTGTAGTGTCCAGCTCCTGGATGACTCTAAAGTGAAAGCATTAAACAAGGGTGTAGTGTCCAGCTCCTGGATGACTCTAAAGTGAAAGCATTAAACAAGGGTGTAGTGTCCAGCTCCTGCATGACTCTAAAGTGAAAGCATTAAACAAGGGTGTAGTGTCCAGCTCCTGGATGACTCTAAAGTGAAAGCATTAAACAAGGGTGTAGTGTCCAGCTCCTGGATGACTCTAAAGTGAAAGCATTAAACAAGGGTGTAGTGTCCAGCTCCTGCATGACTCTAAAGTGAAAGCATTAAACAAGGGTGTAGTGTCCAGCTCCTGGATGACTCTAAAGTGAAAGCATTAAACAAGGGTGTAGTGTCCAGCTCCTGGATGACTCTAAAGTGAAAGCATTAAACAAGGGTGTAGTGTCCAGCTCCTGGATGACTCTAAAGTGAAAGCATTAAACAAGGGTGTAGTGTCCAGCTCCTGCATGACTCTAAAGTGAAAGCATTAAACAAGGGTGTAGTGTCCAGCTCCTGGATGACTCTAAAGTGAAAGCATTAAACAAGGGTGTAGTGTCCAGCTCCTGCATGACTCTAAAGTGAAAGCATTAAACAAGGGTGTAGTGTCCAGCTCCTGGATGACTCTAAAGTGAAAGCATTAAACAAGGGTGTAGTGTCCAGCTCCTGGATGACTCTAAAGTGAAAGCATTAAACAAGGGTGTAGTGTCCAGCTCCTGGATGACTCTAAAGTGAAAGCATTAAACAAGGGTGTAGTGTCCAGCTCCTGGATGACTCTAAAGTGAAAGCATTAAACAAGGGTGTAGTGTCCAGCTCCTGGATGACTCTAAAGTGAAAGCATTAAACAAGGGTGTAGTGTCCAGCTCCTGGATGACTCTAAAGTGAAAGCATTAAACAAGGGTGTAGTGTCCAGCTCCTGGATGACTCTAAAGTGAAAGCATTAAACAAGGGTGTAGTGTCCAGCTCCTGGATGACTCTAAAGTGAAAGCATTAAACAAGGGTGTAGTGTCCAGCTCCTGGATGACTCTAAAGTGAAAGCATTAAACAAGGGTGTAGTGTCCAGCTCCTGCATGACTCTAAAGTGAAAGCATTAAACAAGGGTGTAGTGTCCAGCTCCTGGATGACTCTAAAGTGAAAGCATTAAACAAGGGTGTAGTGTCCAGCTCCTGCATGACTCTAAAGTGAAAGCATTAAACAAGGGTGTAGTGTCCAGCTCCTGGATGACTCTAAAGTGAAAGCATTAAACAAGGGTGTAGTGTCCAGCTCCTGGATGACTCTAAAGTGAAAGCATTAAACAAGGGTGTAGTGTCCAGCTCCTGGATGACTCTAAAGTGAAAGCATTAAACAAGGGTGTAGTGTCCAGCTCCTGGATGACTCTAAAGTGAAAGCATTAAACAAGGGTGTAGTGTCCAGCTCCTGGATGACTCTAAAGTGAAAGCATTAAACAAGGGTGTAGTGTCCAGCTCCTGGATGACTCTAAAGTGAAAGCATTAAACAAGGGTGTAGTGTCCAGCTCCTGGATGACTCTAAAGTGAAAGCATTAAACAAGGGTGTAGTGTCCAGCTCCTGGATGACTCTAAAGTGAAAGCATTAAACAAGGGTGTAGTGTCCAGCTCCTGCATGACTCTAAAGTGAAAGCATTAAACAAGGGTGTAGTGTCCAGCTCCTGGATGACTCTAAAGTGAAAGCATTAAACAAGGGTGTAGTGTCCAGCTCCTGGATGACTCTAAAGTGAAAGCATTAAACAAGGGTGTAGTGTCCAGCTCCTGCATGACTCTAAAGTGAAAGCATTAAACAAGGGTGTAGTGTCCAGCTCCTGGATGACTCTAAAGTGAAAGCATTAAACAAGGGTGTAGTGTCCAGCTCCTGGATGACTCTAAAGTGAAAGCATTAAACAAGGGTGTAGTGTCCAGCTCCTGGATGACTCTAAAGTGAAAGCATTAAACAAGGGTGTAGTGTCCAGCTCCTGGATGACTCTAAAGTGAAAGCATTAAACAAGGGTGTAGTGTCCAGCTCCTGGATGACTCTAAAGTGAAAGCATTAAACAAGGGTGTAGTGTCCAGCTCCTGCATGACTCTAAAGTGAAAGCATTAAACAAGGGTGTAGTGTCCAGCTCCTGGATGACTCTAAAGTGAAAGCATTAAACAAGGGTGTAGTGTCCAGCTCCTGGATGACTCTAAAGTGAAAGCATTAAACAAGGGTGTAGTGTCCAGCTCCTGGATGACTCTAAAGTGAAAGCATTAAACAAGGGTGTAGTGTCCAGCTCCTGCATGACTCTAAAGTGAAAGCATTAAACAAGGGTGTAGTGTCCAGCTCCTGGATGACTCTAAAGTGAAAGCATTAAACAAGGGTGTAGTGTCCAGCTCCTGCATGACTCTAAAGTGAAAGCATTAAACAAGGGTGTAGTGTCCAGCTCCTGGATGACTCTAAAGTGAAAGCATTAAACAAGGGTGTAGTGTCCAGCTCCTGCATGACTCTAAAGTGAAAGCATTAAACAAGGGTGTAGTGTCCAGCTCCTGGATGACTCTAAAGTGAAAGCATTAAACAAGGGTGTAGTGTCCAGCTCCTGGATGACTCTAAAGTGAAAGCATTAAACAAGGGTGTAGTGTCCAGCTCCTGGATGACTCTAAAGTGAAAGCATTAAACAAGGGTGTAGTGTCCAGCTCCTGGATGACTCTAAAGTGAAAGCATTAAACAAGGGTGTAGTGTCCAGCTCCTGGATGACTCTAAAGTGAAAGCATTAAACAAGGGTGTAGTGTCCAGCTCCTGGATGACTCTAAAGTGAAAGCATTAAACAAGGGTGTAGTGTCCAGCTCCTGGATGACTCTAAAGTGAAAGCATTAAACAAGGGTGTAGTGTCCAGCTCCTGGATGACTCTAAAGTGAAAGCATTAAACAAGGGTGTAGTGTCCAGCTCCTGGATGACTCTAAAGTGAAAGCATTAAACAAGGGTGTAGTGTCCAGCTCCTGGATGACTCTAAAGTGAAAGCATTAAACAAGGGTGTAGTGTCCAGCTCCTGGATGACTCTAAAGTGAAAGCATTAAACAAGGGTGTAGTGTCCAGCTCCTGCATGACTCTAAAGTGAAAGCATTAAACAAGGGTGTAGTGTCCAGCTCCTGCATGACTCTAAAGTGAAAGCATTAAACAAGGGTGTAGTGTCCAGCTCCTGGATGACTCTAAAGTGAAAGCATTAAACAAGGGTGTAGTGTCCAGCTCCTGCATGACTCTAAAGTGAAAGCATTAAACAAGGGTGTAGTGTCCAGCTCCTGGATGACTCTAAAGTGAAAGCATTAAACAAGGGTGTAGTGTCCAGCTCCTGGATGACTCTAAAGTGAAAGCATTAAACAAGGGTGTAGTGTCCAGCTCCTGGATGACTCTAAAGTGAAAGCATTAAACAAGGGTGTAGTGTCCAGCTCCTGGATGACTCTAAAGTGAAAGCATTAAACAAGGGTGTAGTGTCCAGCTCCTGGATGACTCTAAAGTGAAAGCATTAAACAAGGGTGTAGTGTCCAGCTCCTGGATGACTCTAAAGTGAAAGCATTAAACAAGGGTGTAGTGTCCAGCTCCTGGATGACTCTAAAGTGAAAGCATTAAACAAGGGTGTAGTGTCCAGCTCCTGGATGACTCTAAAGTGAAAGCATTAAACAAGGGTGTAGTGTCCAGCTCCTGGATGACTCTAAAGTGAAAGCATTAAACAAGGGTGTAGTGTCCAGCTCCTGGATGACTCTAAAGTGAAAGCATTAAACAAGGGTGTAGTGTCCAGCTCCTGCATGACTCTAAAGTGAAAGCATTAAACAAGGGTGTAGTGTCCAGCTCCTGGATGACTCTAAAGTGAAAGCATTAAACAAGGGTGTAGTGTCCAGCTCCTGCATGACTCTAAAGTGAAAGCATTAAACAAGGGTGTAGTGTCCAGCTCCTGGATGACTCTAAAGTGAAAGCATTAAACAAGGGTGTAGTGTCCAGCTCCTGCATGACTCTAAAGTGAAAGCATTAAACAAGGGTGTAGTGTCCAGCTCCTGGATGACTCTAAAGTGAAAGCATTAAACAAGGGTGTAGTGTCCAGCTCCTGGATGACTCTAAAGTGAAAGCATTAAACAAGGGTGTAGTGTCCAGCTCCTGGATGACTCTAAAGTGAAAGCATTAAACAAGGGTGTAGTGTCCAGCTCCTGGATGACTCTAAAGTGAAAGCATTAAACAAGGGTGTAGTGTCCAGCTCCTGGATGACTCTAAAGTGAAAGCATTAAACAAGGGTGTAGTGTCCAGCTCCTGGATGACTCTAAAGTGAAAGCATTAAACAAGGGTGTAGTGTCCAGCTCCTGGATGACTCTAAAGTGAAAGCATTAAACAAGGGTGTAGTGTCCAGCTCCTGCATGACTCTAAAGTGAAAGCATTAAACAAGGGTGTAGTGTCCAGCTCCTGGATGACTCTAAAGTGAAAGCATTAAACAAGGGTGTAGTGTCCAGCTCCTGGATGACTCTAAAGTGAAAGCATTAAACAAGGGTGTAGTGTCCAGCTCCTGGATGACTCTAAAGTGAAAGCATTAAACAAGGGTGTAGTGTCCAGCTCCTGCATGACTCTAAAGTGAAAGCATTAAACAAGGGTGTAGTGTCCAGCTCCTGGATGACTCTAAAGTGAAAGCATTAAACAAGGGTGTAGTGTCCAGCTCCTGGATGACTCTAAAGTGAAAGCATTAAACAAGGGTGTAGTGTCCAGCTCCTGGATGACTCTAAAGTGAAAGCATTAAACAAGGGTGTAGTGTCCAGCTCCTGCATGACTCTAAAGTGAAAGCATTAAACAAGGGTGTAGTGTCCAGCTCCTGGATGACTCTAAAGTGAAAGCATTAAACAAGGGTGTAGTGTCCAGCTCCTGGATGACTCTAAAGTGAAAGCATTAAACAAGGGTGTAGTGTCCAGCTCCTGGATGACTCTAAAGTGAAAGCATTAAACAAGGGTGTAGTGTCCAGCTCCTGCATGACTCTAAAGTGAAAGCATTAAACAAGGGTGTAGTGTCCAGCTCCTGGATGACTCTAAAGTGAAAGCATTAAACAAGGGTGTAGTGTCCAGCTCCTGGATGACTCTAAAGTGAAAGCATTAAACAAGGGTGTAGTGTCCAGCTCCTGCATGACTCTAAAGTGAAAGCATTAAACAAGGGTGTAGTGTCCAGCTCCTGCATGACTCTAAAGTGAAAGCATTAAACAAGGGTGTAGTGTCCAGCTCCTGGATGACTCTAAAGTGAAAGCATTAAACAAGGGTGTAGTGTCCAGCTCCTGGATGACTCTAAAGTGAAAGCATTAAACAAGGGTGTAGTGTCCAGCTCCTGGATGACTCTAAAGTGAAAGCATTAAACAAGGGTGTAGTGTCCAGCTCCTGCATGACTCTAAAGTGAAAGCATTAAACAAGGGTGTAGTGTCCAGCTCCTGGATGACTCTAAAGTGAAAGCATTAAACAAGGGTGTAGTGTCCAGCTCCTGGATGACTCTAAAGTGAAAGCATTAAACAAGGGTGTAGTGTCCAGCTCCTGGATGACTCTAAAGTGAAAGCATTAAACAAGGGTGTAGTGTCCAGCTCCTGGATGACTCTAAAGTGAAAGCATTAAACAAGGGTGTAGTGTCCAGCTCCTGGATGACTCTAAAGTGAAAGCATTAAACAAGGGTGTAGTGTCCAGCTCCTGCATGACTCTAAAGTGAAAGCATTAAACAAGGGTGTAGTGTCCAGCTCCTGCATGACTCTAAAGTGAAAGCATTAAACAAGGGTGTAGTGTCCAGCTCCTGCATGACTCTAAAGTGAAAGCATTAAACAAGGGTGTAGTGTCCAGCTCCTGCATGACTCTAAAGTGAAAGCATTAAACAAGGGTGTAGTGTCCAGCTCCTGCATGACTCTAAAGTGAAAGCATTAAACAAGGGTGTAGTGTCCAGCTCCTGCATGACTCTAAAGTGAAAGCATTAAACAAGGGTGTAGTGTCCAGCTCCTGGATGACTCTAAAGTGAAAGCATTAAACAAGGGTGTAGTGTCCAGCTCCTGGATGACTCTAAAGTGAAAGCATTAAACAAGGGTGTAGTGTCCAGCTCCTGGATGACTCTAAAGTGAAAGCATTAAACAAGGGTGTAGTGTCCAGCTCCTGGATGACTCTAAAGTGAAAGCATTAAACAAGGGTGTAGTGTCCAGCTCCTGGATGACTCTAAAGTGAAAGCATTAAACAAGGGTGTAGTGTCCAGCTCCTGGATGACTCTAAAGTGAAAGCATTAAACAAGGGTGTAGTGTCCAGCTCCTGCATGACTCTAAAGTGAAAGCATTAAACAAGGGTGTAGTGTCCAGCTCCTGGATGACTCTAAAGTGAAAGCATTAAACAAGGGTGTAGTGTCCAGCTCCTGGATGACTCTAAAGTGAAAGCATTAAACAAGGGTGTAGTGTCCAGCTCCTGGATGACTCTAAAGTGAAAGCATTAAACAAGGGTGTAGTGTCCAGCTCCTGGATGACTCTAAAGTGAAAGCATTAAACAAGGGTGTAGTGTCCAGCTCCTGGATGACTCTAAAGTGAAAGCATTAAACAAGGGTGTAGTGTCCAGCTCCTGGATGACTCTAAAGTGAAAGCATTAAACAAGGGTGTAGTGTCCAGCTCCTGGATGACTCTAAAGTGAAAGCATTAAACAAGGGTGTAGTGTCCAGCTCCTGGATGACTCTAAAGTGAAAGCATTAAACAAGGGTGTAGTGTCCAGCTCCTGCATGACTCTAAAGTGAAAGCATTAAACAAGGGTGTAGTGTCCAGCTCCTGGATGACTCTAAAGTGAAAGCATTAAACAAGGGTGTAGTGTCCAGCTCCTGGATGACTCTAAAGTGAAAGCATTAAACAAGGGTGTAGTGTCCAGCTCCTGGATGACTCTAAAGTGAAAGCATTAAACAAGGGTGTAGTGTCCAGCTCCTGGATGACTCTAAAGTGAAAGCATTAAACAAGGGTGTAGTGTCCAGCTCCTGGATGACTCTAAAGTGAAAGCATTAAACAAGGGTGTAGTGTCCAGCTCCTGGATGACTCTAAAGTGAAAGCATTAAACAAGGGTGTAGTGTCCAGCTCCTGGATGACTCTAAAGTGAAAGCATTAAACAAGGGTGTAGTGTCCAGCTCCTGGATGACTCTAAAGTGAAAGCATTAAACAAGGGTGTAGTGTCCAGCTCCTGCATGACTCTAAAGTGAAAGCATTAAACAAGGGTGTAGTGTCCAGCTCCTGGATGACTCTAAAGTGAAAGCATTAAACAAGGGTGTAGTGTCCAGCTCCTGGATGACTCTAAAGTGAAAGCATTAAACAAGGGTGTAGTGTCCAGCTCCTGCATGACTCTAAAGTGAAAGCATTAAACAAGGGTGTAGTGTCCAGCTCCTGGATGACTCTAAAGTGAAAGCATTAAACAAGGGTGTAGTGTCCAGCTCCTGGATGACTCTAAAGTGAAAGCATTAAACAAGGGTGTAGTGTCCAGCTCCTGGATGACTCTAAAGTGAAAGCATTAAACAAGGGTGTAGTGTCCAGCTCCTGGATGACTCTAAAGTGAAAGCATTAAACAAGGGTGTAGTGTCCAGCTCCTGGATGACTCTAAAGTGAAAGCATTAAACAAGGGTGTAGTGTCCAGCTCCTGGATGACTCTAAAGTGAAAGCATTAAACAAGGGTGTAGTGTCCAGCTCCTGGATGACTCTAAAGTGAAAGCATTAAACAAGGGTGTAGTGTCCAGCTCCTGGATGACTCTAAAGTGAAAGCATTAAACAAGGGTGTAGTGTCCAGCTCCTGGATGACTCTAAAGTGAAAGCATTAAACAAGGGTGTAGTGTCCAGCTCCTGGATGACTCTAAAGTGAAAGCATTAAACAAGGGTGTAGTGTCCAGCTCCTGCATGACTCTAAAGTGAAAGCATTAAACAAGGGTGTAGTGTCCAGCTCCTGCATGACTCTAAAGTGAAAGCATTAAACAAGGGTGTAGTGTCCAGCTCCTGGATGACTCTAAAGTGAAAGCATTAAACAAGGGTGTAGTGTCCAGCTCCTGCATGACTCTAAAGTGAAAGCATTAAACAAGGGTGTAGTGTCCAGCTCCTGCATGACTCTAAAGTGAAAGCATTAAACAAGGGTGTAGTGTCCAGCTCCTGGATGACTCTAAAGTGAAAGCATTAAACAAGGGTGTAGTGTCCAGCTCCTGGATGACTCTAAAGTGAAAGCATTAAACAAGGGTGTAGTGTCCAGCTCCTGGATGACTCTAAAGTGAAAGCATTAAACAAGGGTGTAGTGTCCAGCTCCTGGATGACTCTAAAGTGAAAGCATTAAACAAGGGTGTAGTGTCCAGCTCCTGGATGACTCTAAAGTGAAAGCATTAAACAAGGGTGTAGTGTCCAGCTCCTGGATGACTCTAAAGTGAAAGCATTAAACAAGGGTGTAGTGTCCAGCTCCTGGATGACTCTAAAGTGAAAGCATTAAACAAGGGTGTAGTGTCCAGCTCCTGGATGACTCTAAAGTGAAAGCATTAAACAAGGGTGTAGTGTCCAGCTCCTGGATGACTCTAAAGTGAAAGCATTAAACAAGGGTGTAGTGTCCAGCTCCTGGATGACTCTAAAGTGAAAGCATTAAACAAGGGTGTAGTGTCCAGCTCCTGGATGACTCTAAAGTGAAAGCATTAAACAAGGGTGTAGTGTCCAGCTCCTGCATGACTCTAAAGTGAAAGCATTAAACAAGGGTGTAGTGTCCAGCTCCTGGATGACTCTAAAGTGAAAGCATTAAACAAGGGTGTAGTGTCCAGCTCCTGCATGACTCTAAAGTGAAAGCATTAAACAAGGGTGTAGTGTCCAGCTCCTGCATGACTCTAAAGTGAAAGCATTAAACAAGGGTGTAGTGTCCAGCTCCTGCATGACTCTAAAGTGAAAGCATTAAACAAGGGTGTAGTGTCCAGCTCCTGGATGACTCTAAAGTGAAAGCATTAAACAAGGGTGTAGTGTCCAGCTCCTGGATGACTCTAAAGTGAAAGCATTAAACAAGGGTGTAGTGTCCAGCTCCTGGATGACTCTAAAGTGAAAGCATTAAACAAGGGTGTAGTGTCCAGCTCCTGGATGACTCTAAAGTGAAAGCATTAAACAAGGGTGTAGTGTCCAGCTCCTGGATGACTCTAAAGTGAAAGCATTAAACAAGGGTGTAGTGTCCAGCTCCTGGATGACTCTAAAGTGAAAGCATTAAACAAGGGTGTAGTGTCCAGCTCCTGGATGACTCTAAAGTGAAAGCATTAAACAAGGGTGTAGTGTCCAGCTCCTGGATGACTCTAAAGTGAAAGCATTAAACAAGGGTGTAGTGTCCAGCTCCTGGATGACTCTAAAGTGAAAGCATTAAACAAGGGTGTAGTGTCCAGCTCCTGCATGACTCTAAAGTGAAAGCATTAAACAAGGGTGTAGTGTCCAGCTCCTGCATGACTCTAAAGTGAAAGCATTAAACAAGGGTGTAGTGTCCAGCTCCTGCATGACTCTAAAGTGAAAGCATTAAACAAGGGTGTAGTGTCCAGCTCCTGGATGACTCTAAAGTGAAAGCATTAAACAAGGGTGTAGTGTCCAGCTCCTGGATGACTCTAAAGTGAAAGCATTAAACAAGGGTGTAGTGTCCAGCTCCTGGATGACTCTAAAGTGAAAGCATTAAACAAGGGTGTAGTGTCCAGCTCCTGGATGACTCTAAAGTGAAAGCATTAAACAAGGGTGTAGTGTCCAGCTCCTGGATGACTCTAAAGTGAAAGCATTAAACAAGGGTGTAGTGTCCAGCTCCTGGATGACTCTAAAGTGAAAGCATTAAACAAGGGTGTAGTGTCCAGCTCCTGGATGACTCTAAAGTGAAAGCATTAAACAAGGGTGTAGTGTCCAGCTCCTGGATGACTCTAAAGTGAAAGCATTAAACAAGGGTGTAGTGTCCAGCTCCTGGATGACTCTAAAGTGAAAGCATTAAACAAGGGTGTAGTGTCCAGCTCCTGGATGACTCTAAAGTGAAAGCATTAAACAAGGGTGTAGTGTCCAGCTCCTGGATGACTCTAAAGTGAAAGCATTAAACAAGGGTGTAGTGTCCAGCTCCTGGATGACTCTAAAGTGAAAGCATTAAACAAGGGTGTAGTGTCCAGCTCCTGGATGACTCTAAAGTGAAAGCATTAAACAAGGGTGTAGTGTCCAGCTCCTGGATGACTCTAAAGTGAAAGCATTAAACAAGGGTGTAGTGTCCAGCTCCTGGATGACTCTAAAGTGAAAGCATTAAACAAGGGTGTAGTGTCCAGCTCCTGGATGACTCTAAAGTGAAAGCATTAAACAAGGGTGTAGTGTCCAGCTCCTGCATGACTCTAAAGTGAAAGCATTAAACAAGGGTGTAGTGTCCAGCTCCTGCATGACTCTAAAGTGAAAGCATTAAACAAGGGTGTAGTGTCCAGCTCCTGCATGACTCTAAAGTGAAAGCATTAAACAAGGGTGTAGTGTCCAGCTCCTGCATGACTCTAAAGTGAAAGCATTAAACAAGGGTGTAGTGTCCAGCTCCTGGATGACTCTAAAGTGAAAGCATTAAACAAGGGTGTAGTGTCCAGCTCCTGGATGACTCTAAAGTGAAAGCATTAAACAAGGGTGTAGTGTCCAGCTCCTGGATGACTCTAAAGTGAAAGCATTAAACAAGGGTGTAGTGTCCAGCTCCTGGATGACTCTAAAGTGAAAGCATTAAACAAGGGTGTAGTGTCCAGCTCCTGGATGACTCTAAAGTGAAAGCATTAAACAAGGGTGTAGTGTCCAGCTCCTGGATGACTCTAAAGTGAAAGCATTAAACAAGGGTGTAGTGTCCAGCTCCTGCATGACTCTAAAGTGAAAGCATTAAACAAGGGTGTAGTGTCCAGCTCCTGCATGACTCTAAAGTGAAAGCATTAAACAAGGGTGTAGTGTCCAGCTCCTGCATGACTCTAAAGTGAAAGCATTAAACAAGGGTGTAGTGTCCAGCTCCTGGATGACTCTAAAGTGAAAGCATTAAACAAGGGTGTAGTGTCCAGCTCCTGGATGACTCTAAAGTGAAAGCATTAAACAAGGGTGTAGTGTCCAGCTCCTGGATGACTCTAAAGTGAAAGCATTAAACAAGGGTGTAGTGTCCAGCTCCTGGATGACTCTAAAGTGAAAGCATTAAACAAGGGTGTAGTGTCCAGCTCCTGGATGACTCTAAAGTGAAAGCATTAAACAAGGGTGTAGTGTCCAGCTCCTGGATGACTCTAAAGTGAAAGCATTAAACAAGGGTGTAGTGTCCAGCTCCTGGATGACTCTAAAGTGAAAGCATTAAACAAGGGTGTAGTGTCCAGCTCCTGGATGACTCTAAAGTGAAAGCATTAAACAAGGGTGTAGTGTCCAGCTCCTGCATGACTCTAAAGTGAAAGCATTAAACAAGGGTGTAGTGTCCAGCTCCTGCATGACTCTAAAGTGAAAGCATTAAACAAGGGTGTAGTGTCCAGCTCCTGCATGACTCTAAAGTGAAAGCATTAAACAAGGGTGTAGTGTCCAGCTCCTGGATGACTCTAAAGTGAAAGCATTAAACAAGGGTGTAGTGTCCAGCTCCTGGATGACTCTAAAGTGAAAGCATTAAACAAGGGTGTAGTGTCCAGCTCCTGGATGACTCTAAAGTGAAAGCATTAAACAAGGGTGTAGTGTCCAGCTCCTGGATGACTCTAAAGTGAAAGCATTAAACAAGGGTGTAGTGTCCAGCTCCTGGATGACTCTAAAGTGAAAGCATTAAACAAGGGTGTAGTGTCCAGCTCCTGGATGACTCTAAAGTGAAAGCATTAAACAAGGGTGTAGTGTCCAGCTCCTGGATGACTCTAAAGTGAAAGCATTAAACAAGGGTGTAGTGTCCAGCTCCTGCATGACTCTAAAGTGAAAGCATTAAACAAGGGTGTAGTGTCCAGCTCCTGCATGACTCTAAAGTGAAAGCATTAAACAAGGGTGTAGTGTCCAGCTCCTGCATGACTCTAAAGTGAAAGCATTAAACAAGGGTGTAGTGTCCAGCTCCTGCATGACTCTAAAGTGAAAGCATTAAACAAGGGTGTAGTGTCCAGCTCCTGCATGACTCTAAAGTGAAAGCATTAAACAAGGGTGTAGTGTCCAGCTCCTGGATGACTCTAAAGTGAAAGCATTAAACAAGGGTGTAGTGTCCAGCTCCTGGATGACTCTAAAGTGAAAGCATTAAACAAGGGTGTAGTGTCCAGCTCCTGGATGACTCTAAAGTGAAAGCATTAAACAAGGGTGTAGTGTCCAGCTCCTGGATGACTCTAAAGTGAAAGCATTAAACAAGGGTGTAGTGTCCAGCTCCTGGATGACTCTAAAGTGAAAGCATTAAACAAGGGTGTAGTGTCCAGCTCCTGCATGACTCTAAAGTGAAAGCATTAAACAAGGGTGTAGTGTCCAGCTCCTGGATGACTCTAAAGTGAAAGCATTAAACAAGGGTGTAGTGTCCAGCTCCTGCATGACTCTAAAGTGAAAGCATTAAACAAGGGTGTAGTGTCCAGCTCCTGCATGACTCTAAAGTGAAAGCATTAAACAAGGGTGTAGTGTCCAGCTCCTGGATGACTCTAAAGTGAAAGCATTAAACAAGGGTGTAGTGTCCAGCTCCTGGATGACTCTAAAGTGAAAGCATTAAACAAGGGTGTAGTGTCCAGCTCCTGGATGACTCTAAAGTGAAAGCATTAAACAAGGGTGTAGTGTCCAGCTCCTGCATGACTCTAAAGTGAAAGCATTAAACAAGGGTGTAGTGTCCAGCTCCTGCATGACTCTAAAGTGAAAGCATTAAACAAGGGTGTAGTGTCCAGCTCCTGGATGACTCTAAAGTGAAAGCATTAAACAAGGGTGTAGTGTCCAGCTCCTGGATGACTCTAAAGTGAAAGCATTAAACAAGGGTGTAGTGTCCAGCTCCTGGATGACTCTAAAGTGAAAGCATTAAACAAGGGTGTAGTGTCCAGCTCCTGGATGACTCTAAAGTGAAAGCATTAAACAAGGGTGTAGTGTCCAGCTCCTGGATGACTCTAAAGTGAAAGCATTAAACAAGGGTGTAGTGTCCAGCTCCTGCATGACTCTAAAGTGAAAGCATTAAACAAGGGTGTAGTGTCCAGCTCCTGGATGACTCTAAAGTGAAAGCATTAAACAAGGGTGTAGTGTCCAGCTCCTGGATGACTCTAAAGTGAAAGCATTAAACAAGGGTGTAGTGTCCAGCTCCTGGATGACTCTAAAGTGAAAGCATTAAACAAGGGTGTAGTGTCCAGCTCCTGCATGACTCTAAAGTGAAAGCATTAAACAAGGGTGTAGTGTCCAGCTCCTGGATGACTCTAAAGTGAAAGCATTAAACAAGGGTGTAGTGTCCAGCTCCTGGATGACTCTAAAGTGAAAGCATTAAACAAGGGTGTAGTGTCCAGCTCCTGGATGACTCTAAAGTGAAAGCATTAAACAAGGGTGTAGTGTCCAGCTCCTGCATGACTCTAAAGTGAAAGCATTAAACAAGGGTGTAGTGTCCAGCTCCTGCATGACTCTAAAGTGAAAGCATTAAACAAGGGTGTAGTGTCCAGCTCCTGCATGACTCTAAAGTGAAAGCATTAAACAAGGGTGTAGTGTCCAGCTCCTGCATGACTCTAAAGTGAAAGCATTAAACAAGGGTGTAGTGTCCAGCTCCTGGATGACTCTAAAGTGAAAGCATTAAACAAGGGTGTAGTGTCCAGCTCCTGGATGACTCTAAAGTGAAAGCATTAAACAAGGGTGTAGTGTCCAGCTCCTGGATGACTCTAAAGTGAAAGCATTAAACAAGGGTGTAGTGTCCAGCTCCTGGATGACTCTAAAGTGAAAGCATTAAACAAGGGTGTAGTGTCCAGCTCCTGGATGACTCTAAAGTGAAAGCATTAAACAAGGGTGTAGTGTCCAGCTCCTGGATGACTCTAAAGTGAAAGCATTAAACAAGGGTGTAGTGTCCAGCTCCTGCATGACTCTAAAGTGAAAGCATTAAACAAGGGTGTAGTGTCCAGCTCCTGCATGACTCTAAAGTGAAAGCATTAAACAAGGGTGTAGTGTCCAGCTCCTGGATGACTCTAAAGTGAAAGCATTAAACAAGGGTGTAGTGTCCAGCTCCTGCATGACTCTAAAGTGAAAGCATTAAACAAGGGTGTAGTGTCCAGCTCCTGCATGACTCTAAAGTGAAAGCATTAAACAAGGGTGTAGTGTCCAGCTCCTGCATGACTCTAAAGTGAAAGCATTAAACAAGGGTGTAGTGTCCAGCTCCTGGATGACTCTAAAGTGAAAGCATTAAACAAGGGTGTAGTGTCCAGCTCCTGGATGACTCTAAAGTGAAAGCATTAAACAAGGGTGTAGTGTCCAGCTCCTGGATGACTCTAAAGTGAAAGCATTAAACAAGGGTGTAGTGTCCAGCTCCTGGATGACTCTAAAGTGAAAGCATTAAACAAGGGTGTAGTGTCCAGCTCCTGGATGACTCTAAAGTGAAAGCATTAAACAAGGGTGTAGTGTCCAGCTCCTGCATGACTCTAAAGTGAAAGCATTAAACAAGGGTGTAGTGTCCAGCTCCTGCATGACTCTAAAGTGAAAGCATTAAACAAGGGTGTAGTGTCCAGCTCCTGCATGACTCTAAAGTGAAAGCATTAAACAAGGGTGTAGTGTCCAGCTCCTGGATGACTCTAAAGTGAAAGCATTAAACAAGGGTGTAGTGTCCAGCTCCTGCATGACTCTAAAGTGAAAGCATTAAACAAGGGTGTAGTGTCCAGCTCCTGCATGACTCTAAAGTGAAAGCATTAAACAAGGGTGTAGTGTCCAGCTCCTGGATGACTCTAAAGTGAAAGCATTAAACAAGGGTGTAGTGTCCAGCTCCTGGATGACTCTAAAGTGAAAGCATTAAAAAAGGGTGTAGTGTCCAGCTCCTGGATGACTCTAAAGTGAAAGCATTAAACAAGGGTGTAGTGTCCAGCTCCTGCATGACTCTAAAGTGAAAGCATTAAACAAGGGTGTAGTGTCCAGCTCCTGGATGACTCTAAAGTGAAAGCATTAAACAAGGGTGTAGTGTCCAGCTCCTGGATGACTCTAAAGTGAAAGCATTAAACAAGGGTGTAGTGTCCAGCTCCTGCATGACTCTAAAGTGAAAGCATTAAACAAGGGTGTAGTGTCCAGCTCCTGCATGACTCTAAAGTGAAAGCATTAAACAAGGGTGTAGTGTCCAGCTCCTGGATGACTCTAAAGTGAAAGCATTAAACAAGGGTGTAGTGTCCAGCTCCTGCATGACTCTAAAGTGAAAGCATTAAACAAGGGTGTAGTGTCCAGCTCCTGGATGACTCTAAAGTGAAAGCATTAAACAAGGGTGTAGTGTCCAGCTCCTGGATGACTCTAAAGTGAAAGCATTAAACAAGGGTGTAGTGTCCAGCTCCTGCATGACTCTAAAGTGAAAGCATTAAACAAGGGTGTAGTGTCCAGCTCCTGGATGACTCTAAAGTGAAAGCATTAAACAAGGGTGTAGTGTCCAGCTCCTGGATGACTCTAAAGTGAAAGCATTAAACAAGGGTGTAGTGTCCAGCTCCTGGATGACTCTAAAGTGAAAGCATTAAACAAGGGTGTAGTGTCCAGCTCCTGCATGACTCTAAAGTGAAAGCATTAAACAAGGGTGTAGTGTCCAGCTCCTGCATGACTCTAAAGTGAAAGCATTAAACAAGGGTGTAGTGTCCAGCTCCTGCATGACTCTAAAGTGAAAGCATTAAACAAGGGTGTAGTGTCCAGCTCCTGCATGACTCTAAAGTGAAAGCATTAAACAAGGGTGTAGTGTCCAGCTCCTGGATGACTCTAAAGTGAAAGCATTAAACAAGGGTGTAGTGTCCAGCTCCTGGATGACTCTAAAGTGAAAGCATTAAACAAGGGTGTAGTGTCCAGCTCCTGGATGACTCTAAAGTGAAAGCATTAAACAAGGGTGTAGTGTCCAGCTCCTGGATGACTCTAAAGTGAAAGCATTAAACAAGGGTGTAGTGTCCAGCTCCTGGATGACTCTAAAGTGAAAGCATTAAACAAGGGTGTAGTGTCCAGCTCCTGGATGACTCTAAAGTGAAAGCATTAAACAAGGGTGTAGTGTCCAGCTCCTGGATGACTCTAAAGTGAAAGCATTAAACAAGGGTGTAGTGTCCAGCTCCTGGATGACTCTAAAGTGAAAGCATTAAACAAGGGTGTAGTGTCCAGCTCCTGGATGACTCTAAAGTGAAAGCATTAAACAAGGGTGTAGTGTCCAGCTCCTGCATGACTCTAAAGTGAAAGCATTAAACAAGGGTGTAGTGTCCAGCTCCTGGATGACTCTAAAGTGAAAGCATTAAACAAGGGTGTAGTGTCCAGCTCCTGCATGACTCTAAAGTGAAAGCATTAAACAAGGGTGTAGTGTCCAGCTCCTGCATGACTCTAAAGTGAAAGCATTAAACAAGGGTGTAGTGTCCAGCTCCTGCATGACTCTAAAGTGAAAGCATTAAACAAGGGTGTAGTGTCCAGCTCCTGGATGACTCTAAAGTGAAAGCATTAAACAAGGGTGTAGTGTCCAGCTCCTGGATGACTCTAAAGTGAAAGCATTAAACAAGGGTGTAGTGTCCAGCTTCTGCATGACTCTAAAGTGAAAGCATTAAACAAGGGTGTAGTGTCCAGCTCCTGGATGACTCTAAAGTGAAAGCATTAAACAAGGGTGTAGTGTCCAGCTCCTGGATGACTCTAAAGTGAAAGCATTAAACAAGGGTGTAGTGTCCAGCTCCTGGATGACTCTAAAGTGAAAGCATTAAACAAGGGTGTAGTGTCCAGCTCCTGGATGACTCTAAAGTGAAAGCATTAAACAAGGGTGTAGTGTCCAGCTCCTGGATGACTCTAAAGTGAAAGCATTAAACAAGGGTGTAGTGTCCAGCTCCTGGATGACTCTAAAGTGAAAGCATTAAACAAGGGTGTAGTGTCCAGCTCCTGGATGACTCTAAAGTGAAAGCATTAAACAAGGGTGTAGTGTCCAGCTCCTGGATGACTCTAAAGTGAAAGCATTAAACAAGGGTGTAGTGTCCAGCTCCTGCATGACTCTAAAGTGAAAGCATTAAACAAGGGTGTAGTGTCCAGCTCCTGGATGACTCTAAAGTGAAAGCATTAAACAAGGGTGTAGTGTCCAGCTCCTGGATGACTCTAAAGTGAAAGCATTAAACAAGGGTGTAGTGTCCAGCTCCTGCATGACTCTCAAGTGAAAGCATTAAACAAGGGTGTAGTGTCCAGCTCCTGCGTGACTCTAAAGTGAAAGCATTAAACAAGGGTGTAGTGTCCAGCTCCTGGATGACTCTAAAGTGAAAGCATTAAACAAGGGTGTAGTGTCCAGCTCCTGGATGACTCTAAAGTGAAAGCATTAAACAATGGTGTAGTGTCCAGCTCCTGCATGACTCTAAAGTGAAAGCATTAAACAAGGGTGTAGTGTCCAGCTCCTGGATGACTCTAAAGTGAAAGCATTAAACAAGGGTGTAGTGTCCAGCTCCTGGATGACTCTAAAGTGAAAGCATTAAACAAGGGTGTAGTGTCCAGCTCCTGGATGACTCTAAAGTGAAAGCATTAAACAAGGGTGTAGTGTCCAGGACATGCTTGTGATTTGGTTACCGTTTGTGGATATGGCAGGGTAAACAAATAAAAAGCTCCCGTCACCGCAAGTGGCGTAAAGGGAATATGGTGTTAGTGACCATAAATTGTACAGACCTTCGGCACATGATTTTTGGGGTAATGTCGTCGGTATTACACAACATGTCCTGGACACTACACCCTTGTTAACGTGGCAATGAAATAGCCAATAGGTCACTGGCAGCTCTGGCACTGGACTGTGGTCTTACTCTGGACAAAGAGGTCATCGTCCTTTCTTCATCAATCCTTAACAGACGAGAAGAAGAATGAGTTGGCCAATGATATATATATATATATATATATATACATATATATAGAGAGAGAGAGACTGAGGAGTCTGAAGATAGAAAACTGAGATCTGGTCGAGCCTGAGTGCTTAGTGGGGAAACAAAGATATATATAATCAACACTTTATAATAACAATGAGTCTGTACACGCTTCGAGAAATGATAGGACGGACGGTGGATCGGATAGGCCGATGCTCTGAATGCAATGAAACTGCCTCTATGAATGGAATATGTTAAATATCGATCAAACTAAATCGTTAGTGTAAACTCTGTATATGTGTTTAAGCTATCGACTATGTTGTATGACACTCCTAGTTTCTATAATTAAATTCACATATCGTCCTTTACTTCACACGCACGGATAAAACCACACACACGATATTTATAAGTTCTTTATCAATATGTTTGTTGCTAGACTGTATTTGGTCACAACAACAAAAAACACTGATGTGGTTAATGACTCGAAATATCGACATATAGCTGACCAAGTTCGCTTCCAATAAATCATTCTGAATAATCCTTTAAATCATCTCTCTAGATCAGTCCTTTATGAAAGTCTAGAATTTATAATGAGTTCATCATCATGTGCCATGCTGGTTGGCGTAGGCAATCATGACCTTCAACAACCCGCTATCTACAGTGCATCGTATCAATTCTGTTGTTTTCTGCAGTTTTCCATGCCGCGACAACAAGATATCCAGTATTTTCTCTCTTTGTCGTCCGTGATCTCCAAATTTCTTCATCTCATGATGTGCCCGAAAAATGTTGATTTTTTCTTTCTTATATTTTTTAGGAGCTCCATTTTGTGTTGGCCTCTTTGAGAATCTCCTGGTTGGTCTTTTTAGTTTTCCAGGGAACTTTCAACATTCTTCTGAGAAATCCCATGTATGGAGCCTCTATTCGTCTTTTCATTTGTTTGTTTATTGCCCATTATATCCTTCCATAGGTCTGAATTGGATCAATCGAGCAACGAAGAACTCTCTATTTTTTTTAGTATGGAATACTTGGGTACAACAAATAAAATCAGACTGAAGCTGCATGCCATGAAAGCAAATCAGAATTGCACAGACAAAAGTAGAATTTCTGAAAATGAAAATTACCTTGAATTTTTGTTTTTTTATTTTTCCAAATTTATTATTTTTTCAAATGTATGTCATTACAAGGGAGAAATGGATTGTCAGTGCTATATTAAGCCGATTCTAACCAATGGAAGTGAATCATTGGCTGTTAGCAAACAAAGGATGATTCGAGGCCACAGACAAAGGAGGATTCGAGGCCACAAACAAAGGAGGATTCGAGGCCACAAACAAAGGAGGATTCGAGGCCACAAACAAAGGAGGATTCGAGGCCACAAACAAAGAATGATTCGAGGCCACAGAGATGAGATTTCTCAGAAAAATGTTGGAAGCTCCTTGGACTTATAATAGAAAGACCAACGAGGAGATTTCCAGGTAGGTCAAGACAAAAAAAAATAACTCCTAAAAAACATCAGAAAGATACAATCAACATTTTTCGGGCATATCATGAGAAAGGAAATTTTGAATACTTGAATACAACTGGCAAAATACTGGGAAAGAGAGATCGCGGAAGACACAGAGAGAAAATAATGGATATCGTGTTTTGATAGTGAAACAATTAACAACATAAATAAAACGACGATCGGTGATCACACAATTTCGATGAACGTGATCGTCTACGCCTACCGCTATGGTACATAATGATGATTGGTTATAGTTTTACGTTACTTATATAATCTATGAAAGAAACTTGCGGTTAATATGGCGGATAAGATGCAGAAACCGTTAAAGGCTGTGTATGAAAAGTGTTCTTTGTTGCAGTTTCCTCATATTCCAAGTCCGGCTTGCTGCCGGAGCTACTGAGTTTAGTGCTCTGTGCACACCGTGAGCAGTGCGTTTCATTCGTTTTAATTATGTTTGGATATTCCTATTGCTTACGATGAACGATAATATTGTATGACGGGTAACAGATGGCTGTGTTCACTTTGTGTGTAGTTTCGCCTTATTTCTTTTGGCTTATCCTGAGACTGTTATGATGGGGACTGCAACTACTTTTCTTTGTTCGCGAGATGAGATATTAGATCGAATGATTCCACTGGCACGGGCAATTGAACAATTATGGATTTTACTTCGTTTGAATTGATACCGGGGCCTTCCATAACCATAACCATTACCTTAACTATAACCATTTATGGAAGGAAAGTTGTTTTCATGGTTCGCATGGAAGTTAAGAACAGGTTACATGATAAGGAATCTAAACATTATTATCATCCCAAAGCCCTTGGGTTATATGAGTCACCACTGACAGTCTAAGGAAGCCGCGATAGCTCAGTGGTTAGTGAACTGGACTACAAAGGACAACATGTAGGGTTGATCCCAACCGACAGCTTCCGGGCTTTTACCGGAATTTTTTCTTGGAAAGTAAAGCGGACGTAATACCGACCACATTACCCCAAAAAATCATGCGCTGAAGGTCTGTAAAGTGTATAGTCACTAACACCATATTCCCTATACGCCACTTGGCGTGACGGGGGCTCTTTACTTTTACTTTTACTGACAGTCTTCTTCAGTCTTCATCATTTCTCTCTATCTTCAGTCATTCATTGGGATTCAGCAATGTAGAATCATGTCCATCCATTGTTGCTATCTTTCTATCTATTTCCCTGCCTACATCTCCTTCACCTTCTTTTTACAGCTCCTTGCAGTGTGGTCTTATCTCTTAAGCACTCTTTCATGATTTGCTTCTGTATGTTTGGGGGCCTCGATAGCCTAGTTTGGAAAACCACCCGACTGGACTACCGACATTCGGACAACCCGTCTTCGATTGCCGCTGGGAGCAGTGTGAGTTGTACTCGTGATTGTAAAAAAAAATACCCCCACGGTCGACCCAGCCGTTGGCAGAAATGGGTACCAGGGTATTACCCTGGGAAGGTGAGGAGTGTTGCCTCGCATCTGAGTTTCGATGCTTGAGGCGACACTATCCAGAAATCTCCGAACATTTCTGGATCGGCGGCCGAGCACATATGGGTTGAAACTTATTGTTTTAAAATTTATGTCATTAAAAGTGAGAAATGGATTGTCAGTGCTATATTAAGTCGATTCTGACAAATGGAAGTGAATAATTGGCTGTTAGCAAACAAAGGATGATTCGATGCCACAGAGATGAGATTTCTCAGAAAAAATGTTTAGAGCTCCTTGGACTTCTAAAATGACCAACGAGGAGATTCCCGGGGAGGTCAAGACAAAAGTGCTAAGATGCCGGTTCAAGTCTCGTACTTTACCTTTACCTTTACCTATGTTAGGAACGACTCAAAATACATTGAAGAAACACTTCGGCTCTCTCTCTCCCTCTCTCTCTCTCTCTCTCATTTGACACAAACACACACTCTCTCCCACACACTTTCAATGATATAGATTTCTTGCATGGACTTTTCTCTCAAGGTCTGACCACGTAAAAGATGGATTACAACATAAACATGACAGCAACAGAGGTCAATAGAAAAGCAAACGATCGAAAAGTATAATCCTCTCGACGCTGAAAGACAAATGAGAAAGAACACAAAGGAAAAGTCTCATTTATAAAGTACAAAGGTTACATAAAAGAACAAGATAAAATAGAAGTCTTTTACACACAAAAATGCCCGACGAATACAATAAGAATAATGATTAAACGATTTTCTGAGAGCTTCATTTTAGTATTGTCTTTCATGTTATCTTGTCATTTTAGTTTATGCGTCCCTTGAGAAGATTGGCAGTAAGTAATATGATCTATAACTAGCATGACTTGAAATCTGGACTTATAACTTGTATGTATTTGTATATATGTATAACTTGCTCATCCATTTGCATGTTTGTCGCAGAAGGTTGCAATCACCACAGTCCGTCTGAAAGAATCTCTGTCTCTAGGCAGATCTTCCACTTCTGACGTCATGTTCTAGGACTCCTTTATGTCTTGAAACCACCATCAAAATGGTGTATCCCAGTCTCGTTTTCCAGGAACCGTGCCTTCCAGGATTGCTCCTTTCTGACGAGTGTCTCGTGTGATATGGCCGCAGTATGTTAGTTTCTTCTGTAAATTGCTGTTTGCAACCAGTTATACGGGTCAAGAGGTAAGTCGTCGGCCGTGAGAGAGAAATGTCCCGGGTTTGAATCTCGCTAAAGGCGATCGTAATTTTTCACTTTGAATCTGTGATGTCATCATAGCTTTATCATGCCCTTGTCTCTGGGTGGTTCATGGGTCTCTAACGTGGATTATTAACTTTTAAATGTTTGCAGCAGTTTACTAAAAACTGTAAAAATAATCTGTGTTTCGTAATTTGGTGAAGAAGTATCACACTTACTTTTGTTTGTCATTAAGTTATAGTGTGAGTTTTGAGAGTGATACTTAAAGTTTCTGATAGAACTGATTAGATTATATGCAGTAATTGGAATATGGTGATTAATAACAATGATACAGATATTATTTCGTTTGTTTAAAACGAATCAATTTCTCTTTTTAGCATGTCGTCAATGCTACCATTGATGGGAACCGACTAGTAAGTAATATGATCTATTACTAAAATCAGTGATTTGAGTCAGTGCCCTGGACCCTAGATGCAAGATCAATAAGAAAAATAACCTCTACAGAGATGAAATGTGTAAGACGAATGACAGGAAACAGTCTGACAGACAAGATAAGAAATGAAAAACTGAGAAAAAAGCTAGGAATAGCCCCCGCCATAGAATATATAATGAAACAACGTATAAAATGGTTTGGCCACGTGACAAGGCAGAAAGAACAAAACACAACACAACGAGCTTTCAACAAACGTTGTGAGAACACCAGACCAAAGGGCCGACCACGAAAAAGATGGATCGATGGAATATTAGAAGCACTAGGAAACATAACAGCAGCAGAGGCGAACAGAAGAGCAAAAGACAGCAAATTATATCTCCCCTCGACGCTGAAAGGCAAATGAGGAAGGAAAGAAGAAGAAGGAGAAAGAAAAGCTGCAGCATGAATAAGGAATCACTATTTGTATTTAAAAAAAAAAAACTATCATTACGACACATATTACCATTGTTGGTGTATGTCGGGGGGGGGGGGGGGGGGGGGGGGGGGGGTTAAACTGTCTAACAACAGGACAGAGGGATAAATGCCGCTTGCTAAAATCAGTCGCACCGAATTGCGGGACTCAGAATTGTTATTTCACCCTGATAGATAAAACCCGTTCTGTGTACCATGGGTTTCGAACACCGTAAGTCGGCTCTTCAGTCAGTGGTTTTAACCGCACGGTCACGCGCTCCTCTATTTGTGTAAACTTTAGCCGCACGGCCACGCGCTCCTCTATTTGTATAAACTTTAGCCGCACGGCCACGCGCTCCTCTATTTGTGTAAACTTTACCCGCACGGTCACGCACTCCTCTATTTGTATAAACTTTAGCCGCACGGCCACGCGCTCCTCTATCTGTATAAACTTTAGCCGCACGGCCACGCGCTCCTATTTTTATATAAACTTTAGCCGCACGGCCACGCGCTCCTCTATTTGTATAAACTTTAGCCGCACGGCCACGCGCTCCTCTATTTGTGTAAACTTTACCCGCACGGTCACGCACTCCTCTATTTGTATAAACTTTAGCCGCACGGCCACGCGCTCCTCTATCTGTATAAACTTTAGCCGCACGGCCACGCGCTCCTATTTTTGTATAAACTTTAGCCGCACGGCCACGCGCTCCTCTATTTGTGTAAACTTTACCCGCACTCCTCTATTTGTATAAACTTTAGCCGCACGGCCACGCGCTCCTCTATCTGTATAAACTTTAGCCGCACGGCCACGCGCTCCTATTTTTGTATAAACTTTAGACGCACGGCCACGAGCACCTCTATTTGTATAAACTTTAGCCGCACGGCCACGCGCTCCTCTTTTTGTATAAACTTCACCCGCACGGCCACTCGCCACACAGGCAGATAACTCCGAGGTACTCATGTTTTTTTCCGTCGTTTAGTAACTGACGTTTCAAGCTGGGCCTCGCTGCTGAGACCAGGGTTGGTTGCCGCAGAGAGAAATCATAAATAAATAACCCAACCGGTGTAGCCGAGATTTGAACCAACAACCTCTCTATCCCGAGGCCGGCGTCTTGCCTCGAGACCAACCCCCCCCCCCCCCCCCATCCCTGGACTTGGAATATGAGGAAACTGTAGCAAGGAACACTTTTCATGCTTAGCCTGCAATGGTTCCTGCCGACTATCCGCCATATACCGGAAGTTCACGTCCTCTTGAAAATGATGATCGTCATATTTCTTTAAAAATGCATAGCGCTTGATGATGTTAGGCCATCGTTGTTGACTCCAATTCCGAACATATAACACACAGATAGTCGTCAGATTATCCCCGTCGCACATCTAACAACAGACCGTAAGATTAGTGTACGGCCGGTCTAGGGATTTACGATGAGCCATTACGATGACGTAACACACATAACAATGTCGAATGCACTGCAATGGCGCGCCCTTTAGATTCGTGATTACTCTAGTGAATGTAGCCTACGACGAACAGAAGACGGTGCAAATTTCCTAAAAAGATAAAACTGCGGATGACGAAGCATTTCACATTAATGAGCAACATGCAAATAACTTGCGTAAAGCAAATCAAATAATGGTCATGAACAGCACCAATGTGACGTAAAGCGCAGAACAAGCCTAGACGGTGGAAGGTTGCATTCATAACACTTGATTTGTTGACAATGGAATATTGCCAGCGTACGACACCGCTTTATCGGTGCAGATGTAATAAGTAGATCAAAGTAGTTGTAAAGTGATATAACAATATTCACAATTCATAGATTATGTCGATCATGATAGATCTTTACAATGCTAAGAAATGAAGCACATCAGCCGCGACAGGACCCGGGAAGCTTCGATCATGAAATCTCTAATTTGGCAAACTTGTAAGTCTATTTTATTCTACTTTGAAATTAGTCAATACACCATGCATTGTACTAAAGAGAAAAGGACCCCTATAAGGATAGGCAGTGGTTGAGGTGGGGGGGGGGGGGGGGAGGGGGTGAAATAGGAAATGAAAGTTAAGGTTTTCTCTGACATCAAAGGTGATTCTTTCATTGAAGATGGCCACTCGTCGCCACAATTTCCACTAAATGCTTTAGATATGTGCCTCCATTATAGGTTCCGCTAATGAAATAATTCATTATTCTATTTCTTCTCTTCTTTCCTTCCTCATTTGCATTTCAGCGTCCAGGTGAGAAATAATTTGCGGTCTTTTGCTCTTCTCTTCGTCTCTGCTAGTCTAATATTTCCTTGCGCCTCTAATATTCCATCCAAACATCTTTTTCGTGGTCGATCCTTGGGTCTGGTGTTCTCACAACGTTTGCTGAAGGCTCCTTGTGTTGTGTTTTGTTCTTTCTGCTTTGTCTCGTGGCCAAACCACTTTATCTGTTGTTTCTTTATATATTCGATGGCGGGGGCTATTCCTAGCTTTTTCCCCCATTCTTCATTTCTGATCTTTTCTCTCAGACTGTTTCATGTCATTCGTCTAACACATTTCATCTCAGTGGTAGTTATTTTTCTTATTATTATTGCATCTATGGTCCAGGTCTGGTAGCACAACGTTGAGATGAAGATTGTATTGTATAGTGCTCGTTTTGCCTCCAGAGTTATTTCCTTGTTGGATAATAGTGGTGATAACTGTCCAATGATTTGACAAGCTTTGTTGCATCTTGATGCTATCTCTGCTGTTGAGAATTATCGTTTGTCACTAAACCTCCTAGGTATTTGAATTCCTCTAATTGTTTTAGTTGTCTGCCTTCTATAGTTATGTTGATGTTCTGTTTATTTTTGGTGACATTCATGACTTCTGTTTTGTTGGTGTTGATTTTCATATTGTATTTTGTGGTCTTCTATTGTTTCATGTATTAGTGCCTGATCGTTGCAAATATAAGCTCGTTGATCTCCTCTGTCTCTGATGGGTTGGATAACTTGCATATATAGACCACGTATGTAATAAGAGTTCTTAAATGTTATGTAGATCCAGTCTTAATATATGGATGTGAATCATGAACAATAGGACAACAGACAAGACAATCACTGGAGCCTGTAGAAATATGGTTTTACAGAAGAATGTTGAAAATACCTTGGACAGCTAAGAAGAGTAATGAAAGTGTTATGAAAGAGGTCAAAGCAAAACGAGAGCTAATTTCCAATATTAGGAAGAAACAATCATCAATTTTTGGCCATATAATGAGACGAGAACAGCTGGAATGCATTGTAACAACTGGGAAAATTCAGGGACGAAGAGATGGAGGAACGGAAAGAGAAAAAAATAGCAGACAGCTTAAGAGAATGGCTTGGCAGGGGTCAACAACAGAAATGATAAATAACTGTCGAGATCGAAAGTTGTGGAGAGACATAATGTCCTACACCAGCAGGCTTGGTATTTGATGACGATGAAAAGTGAAGGCTCTATACTTCACTCCCCTACATCAGTAACATGCTACTTCAGGCCTACATCAGTAACATGCTACTTCAGGACACCTTCACCCTTTTAATGTTCTTTAGTTGCATGCGGTTCTAATATTTTTACAGAATATTTTAAAATATATCGTTGGTGATGGGATTACGTGCAATAGCGATTCGGTAAATTTCTCATAGTTATCACATAACCAGGCCTATTCGTGGCATAGTTTTTTTTTCTGTTTATTTACCTTCGACAGAGATTATAGAAATCAATCAGTGTCTAGCAGGTCATGTGACGTCATATAGTCCAGGTCATCCAATACGAGCGTGCTCATCTCCATATATCGTGGAGGGCCAAAGGGCAACAGTAACTTGGCGCCCGTGTGTCCACAGTCATCAGTTAGATTATCACCTATGCATAAACACTTTGGACAGCGCTGCACTAAATACTTAACCCATTAACTTTAGCCATTCTGTTTAGCCTAGGGGTGAAAAGGGAGCCGCGATAGCTCAGTGGTTAGTGAACTGGACTACAAAGGACAAGAGGTATGGTTCGATCCTAACCAACGGCTTCCGGTTCACCCAGCTTTAAATGGGTAGCGGATTTTTTTTCTGGAAAGTAAAACGGCACGGGCGTAGTACCGACCGCATTACCCCGAAAATCATGTGCTGAAGGTCAGTAAAATTTATGGTCACTAACACCATATTCCCTATACGGCGCTTGACGTGACGGGGGTACTTTACTTTTTACCAGGGGCGAAATTTTTTTTTTCTTTTTTTTTTTAAATCATATTTTCCGTATTTGATTTATCCTTTCTTATTTCATTATATCAAGTATGCTATATTTTGATTACAGTCACGTTTTCATTAATTATTATATTGAGATATTTAAAGCTGATATGGTCAGTAAAACACAAGGCTGTCACATAGTTTAACAGATGGCACCCATGTTCAGAGAGTTCATGAATATCGGCGCCTTATCAATCGTGATAAAATATATGTACCACCATATCTGAGAGTTAAATTCTGGGTCCTTCTTGTGAGTAACCCGCGATGTCGGGCAGTCTGACTTCATGACGCAGTAATAATAATAATAATAATAAAATATTATTAATAATAATAATAATAGTTGTATTATTATAATCACTAATAAACTTTTTGTATTTTCAGCAAATAACTGGAAATCTAACAGATATATTAACAGAGGTAAGTAGGTTTGTTAACCAGCAGTACAGTAGGTGTGTTAACTAACAGTATAGCAGCTGTGTTAACCAGCAGTACTATAGGTGTGTTAACTAACAGAACAGTAGGTGTGTTAACCAGCAGTACAGTAGGTGTGTTAACCAGCAGTACAATAGGTGTGTTAACTAACACTACAGTAGGTGTGTTAACCAGCAGTACAGTAGATGTGTTAACCAGCAGTACATTATTTGTGTTAACCAGCAGTACAGTAGATGTGTTAACCAGCAGTACATGAGGTGTATTAACCAGCAGTACAGTAGATGTGTTAACCAGCAGTACAGTAGGTGTGTTAACCAGCAGTACAGTAGATGTGTTAACCAGCAGTACAGTAGGCGTGTTAACCAGCAGTACAGTAGGTATGTTAACCAGCAGTACATGAGGTGTGTTAACCAGCAGTACAGTAGGTGTTTTAAACCAGCAGTACAGTAGGTGTGTTAACCAGCTGTACATGAGGTGTGTTAACCAGCAGTACAGTAGGTGTGTTAACCAGCAGTACAGTAGTTGTGTTAACCAGTAGTACAGTAGATGTGTTAACCAGTAGTACAGTAGGTGTGTTAACCATCAGTACAGTAGGTGTAGATATAAGACGTGTGATTTGAAAATCTCAAACATTTCAACATTCCCGAACTATTCTGTTGTGTTCAACCATTACGATGTATAGCTTGACGTACCGCCATTAGTTATGGTAGCAAATGGTAACAGTGGACGTTCTGGTAGCAAATGGTAATACTGGAAGTTCTGGTAGCAAATGGTAACACTGGAAGTGTGGTAGAAAATGTTAACACTGGAAATTCTGGTAGCAAATGTTAAGACTGGAAGTTCTGGTAGCAAATGGTAACACTGGAAGTTCTGTTAGCAAATGGTAACACTGGAAGTTCTGGTAGCAAATGGTAACACTGGAAGTTCTGGTAGCAAATGGCAACACTGGAAGCCATTGATACTACAAATACATTAAATACACTGTTGTTTGTTAGTGATTCTATAGTTCATTTGATTATTTATATTTTTTTTACCAGAAACGTGAAGCACCCATGATTATATTATCCATTTCATCTGATTATAGAAAGCTCTTTTTTAATTTCTAAAAACATTGTGATTACAAATGTCATATATCTTCCTCTGAAATGTTCAAATGTGCCACTTGTTGATGTTTTTATCACGAGCAGTAACTGTTAAAACATCGTTCACACACCAAATATTTTCTTTGTAATAATAATTTTACTTTCTGTGTCTGGTGTCACAAATTGAAACCACTTCCAAAATGAATGAATGGGGGACTGGTTGGTCTCGAGGCAAGACGTCGACTTTGAGACAGAGAGGTTGTGGGTTCAAATCCGGCTGCACCAGTTGGGATTTTTATTTATAATATCTCTCTGCGGCAACCACCCGTCGTCTCAGCAGCCAGGCCAGGCTTGAAACGTCAATTGCCCATCGACGGAAACAAATATGAGTACCTTCGAAGTAGGAGTTATCTGCCTGTGCGGCGAGGTACCCAAGTGCATACGACTGCCAGGGAAAAATGGATTAACATGCAAAATTATGTTCTTAGTCTCTAGGGACTTCGTCAGAGGTAAAAGCTAGGGAACGAAAAAAAAATGAATGAACTTCAAGAATGAGTTGAATGTACTAACATTATGACATCTTCATCAAGTGATGCTGTACTGTTTTCAAAGTATAGAATTAAAATGCCACATTAATATGAAAACAAACAATTGTGAGCATAAAATCACAATAACTAAAGGTCAAAGGTTGACCTCTTTAAAACCGGAAATTATTTAACTGATCTGTCAGAGTTACCAGACTTGAATGTTTGAGAATTAGTGTCCCCTCATTCCAACATTTGTAGACACGTTTGTGATGTTACAGTTTATAGCGATATCAATTAAACGCCAATATTTTCTTTGTAATAATAATTTTACTTTCTGTGTCTGGTGTCACAAATTGAAACCACTTCCAAAATGAATGAATGGGGGACTGGTTGGTCTCGAGGCAAGACGTCGACTTTGAGACAGAGAGGTTGTGGGTTCAAATCCCGGCTGCACCAGTTGGGATTTTTATTTATAATATCTCTCTGCGGCAACCACCCGTGGTCTCAGCAGCCAGGCCAGGCTTGAAACGTCAATTGCCCATCGACGGAAACAAATATGAGTACCTTCGAAGTAGGAGTTATCTGCCTGTGCGGCGAGGTACCCAAGTGCATACGACTGCCAGGGAAAAATGGATTAACATGCAAAATTATGTTCTTAGTCTCTAGGGACTTCGTCAGAGGTAAAAGCTAGGGAACGAAAAAAAATGAATGAACTTCAAGAATGAGTTGAATGTACTAACATTATGACATCTTCATCAAGTGATGCTGTACTGTTTTCAAAGTATAGAATTAAAATGCCACATTAATATGAAAACAAACAATTGTGAGCATAAAATCACAATAACTAAAGGTCAAAGGTTGACCTCTTTAAAACCGGAAATTATTTAACTGATCTGTCAGAGT
Organism: Megaustenia siamemsis; assembly: GCA_032433765.1. Lineage (NCBI taxonomy): Eukaryota > Metazoa > Mollusca > Gastropoda > Stylommatophora > Ariophantidae > Megaustenia > Megaustenia siamemsis. Next base: position 31,427,780 of record JAVIAB010000101.1, read on the forward strand.
TACCAGACTTGAATGTTTGAGAATTAGTGTCCCCTCATTCCAACATTTGTAGACACGTTTGTGATGTTACAGTTTATAGCGATATCAATTAAACGCCAATAAAGAAAAGTGCAGCACAAAATTTAAAATGATATTTCTTTAAAAAACGTGTCAGGTGTTATATCGTAGGTCCCACATCGAATACACAACTTCTTCTTCTTCTATCTTTCCTCCATTGTCTTTGGCGTAGAGGTTAGATACAATCTGCGATTCTTTCATCTTTTGTTGGCCTCTTCTGGTGTTATCCCTCCTAGTGACTCTAGTATTCCCTTTATCCATCTCTCTCTCGGTCTTCCTCTTAATCTGGCGTTTTCGTAGCGTTTGTTTATGGCTCTTTGAGTCATTGCTGGCTCTTTTTGTCTTGTTATGTGGCCGAACCAATTTATCTGTTGTTTCTTTATGTATTCGATGGCTGGTAGAATTTCGAGTTCCTTCCTCAGGTCTGTGTTTCTTACTCTGTCCCTTAAGCTGTTTCCTGTCATTCTTCTGACACATTTCATTTCGGTGGTCGTTATCTTTCTTATTGTTCTAGAGTCCAGCGTCCAATTCTGGCACTGATAGCACAGCGTTGGTAGAAAAATTGATTTGTATATTGCCCTTTTTGCTTCCGTAGTTATTGCTTTGTTTTTCAATAGTGTTGATACTTGGCCTTTAACTTGGCATGCTTTGTTGTACCTTATATCTATCTCTGTCTCTTTGTTATCGTCTTGTTTTGACGTGCTGCCCAGATATTTAAAATTCTCTACTTGCTTCAGAGTCTTATTATCTGTTATGATGTTTAGTTTTAATACACAACTGCTCAGCAAATATAACAAGATTTACTTAGTTCAACGAGTGATATATGGCTGTGATGAGAATCATGTTATATAAACTAAAGTTGTGTATATTCTATTTTAGTTGGCAGAATTGGCAGATATTGTAAGTATGTACTGTGTACAGTATGTGCTGTGTACAGTATGTACTGTGTACATTGAGTTATTGAGAATTTTGTGGATCATCTTCATTCCACTCTGAACATGTCCATAAGTGCTTAAATCCTCTCCTCAGCAAGTCTCGCAGTGTCCAGTGACTGACGACTCCAATTCTGTGTACATTATGTACTGTGTACATTATGTGGCGTCTAAGTATGTACTGTGTACATTATGTGCCGTGCATGTACAGTTCACATTTTGTGCCGTGTAAGTGCATTATGTGCTGTTTAAGCAGGGACTGTGTACGGTATGCGCTGTGTAAGTGTGTACTATGTACATTAAGTGTAGTGTAAGTATGAGTTGTATATTATGTGCTGTGTAAGTGTGTACTATGTACATTAAGAGTTGTGTAAGTATGAGTTGTATATTGTGTGCTGTGTAAGTGTGTACTATGTACATTAAGTGTTGTGTAAGTATGAACTGCATATTATGTGCTGTGCAATAATTACATAATTCATACATTAGTGCACATTATGTCTATGAAATAGATAAAATTAGACTGGATGGTCTAGATGTGGGTCAATTATCTCTGGGGAAAAAACCAAGAGGAAGACCAAGAAATTCTTGGAGAAGACAGGCACAAGCAGAGATGAAGATGATGGGGAAGCCATGGAACGATCTTAAAAGAATGGAAAGAAACAGAACGACTTTGAAAGTGTTTGTTCAAGACCTATGCTCCACAAGGAGCTGAAAGGTAGAAGAGTAAGAAGAGGAAGAAAAGAGGAAGAAGAAAGATCATGTCATGTCCTCCCACAATCTTCTATCTACAGCTCATCGTGTCAGTTCTGTTGTCGACCGTTTTCCATGCCATGACACCAAGCTATCCAGTAGTTACTCTCTTTGTCGTCCGCGATCTCTCTTTCCTTTTATTTTACCTACATTTTTATTCAATTTTCTTATATAAAAACTGATTCATTCACAGTTTTTGTTGCGATAAAGGAACCAAAAAGAGTAAGTAACCGGCTCTAGAACTAACATGTTTATCAATAGTTCGTTAAAACAGGTATGTATCTTACAGGTTATTGTTTCATTTTGTCTAAAACAATATCACATATTTGTTATCTCTCCACTTCAGCCAATTACAAGGTTCAAAGCAGAAGTCGTTTCCAATAGCAGGAATACGTAACATGAGAAAGTTGAAGCGAGACATATTCAAATTCATGTACATGTATGTGCAATGTATGTGGGAAGTATGTTTTCCTTTCCTGAAAGGAGTATCCTGCTATGGTGGACGTTCAACGCAACTCTATTTGAAGGATGTGCTGCCCCAACGACATTAAAAAATAATAGAGATGTCAAAGATATGTTGACCAACATAGAGATGTCAAAGATATGTTGACCAACATAGAGATGTCAAAGATTAGGGCTGGGTTAATATTGTTGGTCAAAGATATGTTGACCAACATAGAGATGTCAAAGATATGTTGACCAACATAGAGATGTCAAAGATATGTTGACCAACATAGAGATGTCAAAGATATGTTGACCAACATAGAGATGTCAAAGATTAGGGCTGGGATAATATTGTTGGTCAAAGATATGTTGACCTACATAGAGATGTCAAAGATTAGGGCTGGGTTAATATTGTTGGTCAAAGATATGTTGACCTACATAGAGATGTCAAAGATTAGGGCTGGGTTAATATTGTTGGTCAAAGATATGTTGACCAACATAGAGATGTCAAAGATTAGGGCTGGGATAATATTGTTGGTCAAAGATATGTTGACCAACATAGAGATGTCAAAGATTAGGGCTGGGTTAATATTGTTGGTCAAAGATATGTTGACCAACATAGAGATGTCAAAGATTAGGGCTGGGATAATATTGTTGGTCAAAGATATGTTGACCAACATAGAGATGTCAAAGATTAGGGCTGGGATAATATTGTTGGTCAAAGGTATGTTGACCAACATAGAGATGTCAAAGATTAGGGCTGGGTTAATATTGTTGGTCAAAGGTATGTTGACCAACATAGAGATGTCAAAGATTAGGGCTGGGTTAATATTGTTGGTCAAAGATATGTTGACCAACATAGAGATGTCAAAGATTAGGGCTGGGTTAATATTGTTGGTCAAAGATATGTTGACCAACATAGAGATGTCAAAGATTAGGGCTGGGTTAATATTGTTGGTCAAAGATATGTTGACCAACATAGAGATGTCAAAGATTAGGGCTGGGTTAATATTGTTGGTCAAAGATATGTTGACCAACATAGAGATGTCAAAGATTAGGGCTGGGTTAATATTGTTGGTCAAAGATATGTTGACCAACATAGAGATGTCAAAGATTAGGGCTGGGTTAATATTGTTGGTCAAAGATATGTTGACCAACATAGAGATGTCAAAGATTAGGGCTGGGTTAATATTGTTGGTCAAAGATATGTTGACCAACATAGAGATGTCAAAGATTAGGGCTGGGTTAATATTGTTGGTCAAAGATATGTTGACCAACATAGAGATGTCAAAGATTAGGGCTGGGATAATATTGTTGGTCAAAGATATGTTGACCAACATAGAGATGTCAAAGATTAGGGCAGGGCTAATATTGTTGGTCAAAGATATGTTGACCAACATAGAGATGTCAAAGATTAGGGCTGGGTTAATATTGTTGGTCAAAGATATGTTGACCAACATAGAGATGTCAAAGATTAGGGCTGGGTTAATATTGTTGGTCAAAGATATGTTGACCAACATAGAGATGTCAAAGATTAGGGCTGGGTTAATATTGTTGGTCAAAGATATGTTGACCAACATAGAGATGTCAAAGATTAGGGCTGGGTTAATATTGTTGGTCAAAGATATGTTGACCAACATAGAGATGTCAAAGATTAGGGCTGGGTTAATATTGTTGGTCAAAGATATGTTGACCAACATAGAGATGTCAAAGTTTAGGGCTGGGTTAATATTGTTGGTCAAAGATATGTTGACCTACATAGAGATGTCAAAGATTAGGGCTGGGTTAATATTGTTGGTCAAAGATATGTTGACCAACATAGAGATGTCAAAGATTAGGGCTGGGTTAATATTGTTTGTCAAAGATATGTTGACCAACATAGAGATGTCAAAGATTAGGGCTGGGTTAATATTGTTTGTCAAAGATATGTTGACCAACATAGAGATGTCAAAGATTAGGGCTGGGTTAATATTGTTGGTCAAAGATATGTTGACCAACATAGAGATGTCGAAGATTAGGGCTGGGTTAATATTGTTGGTCAAAGATATGTTGACCAACATAGAGATGTCGAAGATTAGGGCTGGGTTAATATTGTTGGTCAAAGATATGTTGACCAACATAGAGATGTCGAAGATTAGGGCTGGGTTAATATTGTTGGTCAAAGATATGTTGACCAACATAGAGATGTCGAAGATTAGGGCTGGGTTAATATTGTTGGTCAAAGATATGTTGACCAACATAGAGATGTCGAAGATTAGGGCTGGGTTAATATTGTTGGTCAAAGATATGTTGACCAACATAGAGATGTCAAAGATTAGGGCTGGGTTAATATTGTTGGTCAAAGATATGTTGACCTACATAGAGATGTCAAAGATTAGGGCTGGGTTAATATTGTTGGTCAAAGATATGTTGACCAACATAGAGATGTCAAAGATTAGGGCTGGGTTAATATTGTTGGTCAAAGATATGTTGACCAACATAGAGATGTCAAAGATTAGGGCTGGGTTAATATTGTTGGTCAAAGATATGTTGACCAACATAGAGATGTCAAAGATTAGGGCTGGGTTAATATTGTTGGTCAAAGATATGTTGACCAACATAGAGATGTCAAAGATTAGGGCTGGGTTAATATTGTTGGTCAAAGATATGTTGACCAACATAGAGATGTCAAAGATTAGGGCTGGGTTAATATTGTTGGTCAAAGATATGTTGACCAACATAGAGATGTCAAAGATTAGGGCTGGGTTAATATTGTTGGTCAAAGATATGTTGACCAACATAGAGATGTCAAAGATTAGGGCTGGGTTAATATTGTTGGTCAAAGATATGTTGACCAACATAGAGATGTCAAAGATTAGGGCTGGGTTAATATTGTTGGTCAAAGATATGTTGACCAACATAGAGATGTCAAAGATTAGGGCTGGGTTAATATTGTTGGTCAAAGATATGTTGACCAACATAGAGATGTCAAAGATTAGGGCTGGGTTAATATTGTTGGTCAAAGATATGTTGACCAACATAGAGATGTCAAAGATTAGGGCTGGGTTAATATTGTTGGTCAAAGATATGTTGACCAACATAGAGATGTCAAAGATTAGGGCTGGGTTAATATTGTTGGTCAAAGATATGTTGACCAACATAGAGATGTCAAAGATTAGGGCTGGGTTAATATTGTTGGTCAAAGATATGTTGACCAACATAGAGATGTCAAAGATTAGGGCTGGGTTAATATTGTTGGTCAAAGATATGTTGACCTACATAGAGATGTCAAAGTTTAGGGCTGGGTTAATATTGTTGGTCAAAGATATGTTGACCAACATAGAGATGTCAAAGATTAGGGCTGGGTTAATATTGTTGGTCAAAGATATGTTGACCAACATAGAGATGTCAAAGATTAGGGCGGGGTTAATATTGTTGGTCAAAGATATGTTGACCTACATAGAGATGTCAAAGATTAGGGCGGGGTTAATATTGTTGGTCAAAGATATGTTGACCAACATAGAGATGTCAAAGATTAGGGCGGGTTAATATTGTTGGTCAAAGATATGTTGACCAACATAGAGATGTCAAAGATTAGGGCTGGGTTAATATTGTTGGTCAAAGATATGTTGACCAACATAGAGATGTCAAAGATTAGGGCTGGGTTAATATTGTTGGTCAAAGATATGTTGACCAACATAGAGATGTCAAAGATTAGGGCTGGGTTAATATTGTTGGTCAAAGATATGTTGACCAACATAGAGATGTCAAAGATTAGGGCTGGGTTAATATTGTTGGTCAAAGATATGTTGACCAACATAGAGATGTCAAAGATTAGGGCTGGGTTAATATTGTTGGTCAAAGATATGTTGACCAACATAGAGATGTCAAAGATTAGGGCTGGGTTAATATTGTTGGTCAAAGATATGTTGACCAACATAGAGATGTCAAAGATTAGGGCTGGGTTAATATTGTTGGTCAAAGATATGTTGACCAACATAGAGATGTCAAAGATTAGGGCTGGGTTAATATTGTTGGTCAAAGATATGTTGACCAACATAGAGATGTCAAAGATTAGGGCTGGGTTAATATTGTTGGTCAAAGATATGTTGACCAACATAGAGATGTCAAAGATTAGGGCTGGGTTAATATTGTTGGTCAAAGATATGTTGACCAACATAGAGATGTCAAAGATTAGGGCTGGGTTAATATTGTTGGTCAAAGATATGTTGACCAACATAGAGATGTCAAAGATTAGGGCTGGGTTAATATTGTTGGTCAAAGATATGTTGACCAACATAGAGATGTCAAAGATTAGGGCTGGGTTAATATTGTTGGTCAAAGATATGTTGACCTACATAGAGATGTCAAAGATTAGGGCTGGGTTAATATTGTTGGTCAAAGATATGTTGACCTACATAGAGATGTCAAAGATTAGGGCTGGGTTAATATTGTTGGTCAAAGATATGTTGACCTACATAGAGATGTCAAAGATTAGGGCTGGTTTAATATTGTTGGTCAAAGATATGTTGACCAACATAGAGATGTCAAAGATTAGGGCTGGGTTAATATTGTTGGTCAAAGATATGTTGACCAACATAGAGATGTCAAAGATTAGGGCTGGGTTAATATTGTTGGTCAAAGATATGTTGACCAACATAGAGATGTCAAAGATTAGGGCTGGGTTAATATTGTTGGTCAAAGATATGTTGACCAACATAGAGATGTCAAAGATTAGGGCTGGGTTAATATTGTTGGTCAAAGATATGTTGACCTACATAGAGATGTCAAAGATTAGGGCTGGGTTAATATTGTTGGTCAAAGATATGTTGACCAACATAGAGATGTCAAAGTTTAGGGCTGGGTTAATATTGTTGGTCAAAGATATGTTGACCTACATAGAGATGTCAAAGATTAGGGCTGGGTTAATATTGTTGGTCAAAGATATGTTGACCTACATAGAGATGTCAAAGATTAGGGCTGGGTTAATATTGTTGGTCAAAGATATGTTGACCAACATAGAGATGTCAAAGATTAGGGCTGGGTTAATATTGTTGGTCAAAGATATGTTGACCAACATAGAGATGTCAAAGATTAGGGCTGGGTTAATATTGTTGGTCAAAGATATGTTGACCAACATAGAGATGTCAAAGTTTAGGGCTGGGTTAATATTGTTGGTCAAAGATATGTTGACCTACATAGAGATGTCAAAGATTAGGGCTGGGTTAATATTGTTGGTCAAAGATATGTTGACCTACATAGAGATGTCAAAGATTAGGGCTGGGTTAATATTGTTGGTCAAAGATATGTTGACCAACATAGAGATGTCAAAGATTAGGGCTGGGTTAATACTGTTGGTCAAAGATATGTTGACCAACATAGAGATGTCAAAGATTAGGGCTGGGTTAATACTGTTGGTCAAAGATATGTTGACCAACATAGAGATGTCAAAGATTAGGGCTGGGTTAATACTGTTGGTCAAAGATATGTTGACCAACATAGAGATGTCAAAGATTAGGGCTGGGTTAATACTGTTGGTCAAAGATATGTTGACCAACATAGAGATGTCAAAGATTAGGGCTGGGTTAATATTGTTGGTCAAAGATATGTTGACCTACATAGAGATGTCAAAGATTAGGGCTGGGTTAATATTGTTGGTCAAAGATATGTTGACCAACATAGAGATGTCAAAGTTTAGGGCTGGGTTAATATTGTTGGTCAAAGATATGTTGACCAACATAGAGATGTCAAAGATTAGGGCTGGGTTAATACTGTTGGTCAAAGATATGTTGACCAACATAGAGATGTCAAAGATTAGGGCTGGGTTAATACTGTTGGTCAAAGATATGTTGACCAACATAGAGATGTCAAAGATTAGGGCTGGGTTAATACTGTTGGTCAAAGATATGTTGACCAACATAGAGATGTCAAAGATTAGGGCTGGGTTAATACTGTTTGTCAAAGATATGTTGACCAACATAGAGATGTCAAAGATTAGGGCTGGGTTAATATTGTTGGTCAAAGATATGTTGACCAACATAGAGATGTCAAAGATTAGGGCTGGGTTAATATTGTTGGTCAAAGATATGTTGACCAACATAGAGATGTCAAAGATTAGGGCTGGGATAATATTGTTGGTCAAAGATATGTTGACCAACATAGAGACAATATTGTTGGTCAAAGATATGTTGACCAACATAGAGATGTCAAAGATTAGGGCTGGGTTAATATTGTTGGTCAAAGATATGTTGACCAACATAGAGATTTCAAAGATTAGGGCTGGGTTAATATTGTTGGTCAAAGAAATGTTGACCTACATAGAGATGTCAAAGATTAGGGCTGGGTTAATATTGTTGGTCAAAGATATGTTGACCAACATAGAGATGTCAAAGATTAGGGCTGGGTTAATATTGTTGGTCAAAGATATGTTGACCAACATAGAGATGTCAAAGATTAGGGCTGGGTTAATATTGTTGGTCAAAGATATGTTGACCAACATAGAGATGTCAAAGATTAGGGCTGGGTTAATATTGTTGGTCAAAGATATGTTGACCAACATAGAGATGTCAAAGATTAGGGCTGGGTTAATATTGTTGGTCAAAGATATGTTGACCAACATAGAGATGTCAAAGATTAAGGCTGGGTTAATATTGTTGGTCAAAGATATGTTGACCTACATAGAGATGTCAAAGATTAGGGCTGGGTTAATATTGTTGGTCAAAGATATGTTGACCAACATAGAGATGTCAAAGATTAGGGCTGGGTTAATATTGTTGGTCAAAGATATGTTGACCAACATAGAGATGTCAAAGATTAGGGCTGGGTTAATATTGTTGGTCAAAGATATGTTGACCAACATAGAGATGTCAAAGATTAGGGCTGGGTTAATATTGTTGGTCAAAGATATGTTGACCAACATAGAGATGTCAAAGATTAGGGCTGGGTTAATATTGTTGGTCAAAGATATGTTGACCAACATAGAGATGTCAAAGATTAGGGCTGGGTTAATATTGTTGGTCAAAGATATGTTGACCAACATAGAGATGTCAAAGTTTAGGGCTGGGTTAATATTGTTGGTCAAAGATATGTTGACCAACATAGAGATGTCAAAGATTAGGGCTGGGTTAATATTGTTGGTCAAAGATATGTTGACCAACATAGAGATGTCAAAGATTAGGGCTGGGTTAATATTGTTGGTCAAAGATATGTTGACCAACATAGAGATGTCAAAGATTAGGGCTGGGTTAATATTGTTGGTCAAAGATATGTTGACCAACATAGAGATGTCAAAGATTAGGGCTGGGTTAATATTGTTGGTCAAAGATATGTTGACCAACATAGAGATGTCAAAGATTAGGGCTGGGTTAATATTGTTGGTCAAAGATATGTTGACCAACATAGAGATGTCAAAGATTAGGGCTGGGATAATATTATCGGTCAAAGATATGTTGACCAACATAGAGACAATATTGTTGGTCAAAGATATGTTGACCAACATAGAGATGTCAAAGATTAGGGCTGGGTTAATATTGTTGGTCAAAGATATGTTGACCAACATAGAGATGTCAAAGATTAGGGCTGGGTTAATATTGTTGGTCAAAGATATGTTGACCAACATAGAGATGTCAAAGATTAGGGCTGGGTTAATATTGTTGGTCAAAGATATGTTGACCAACATAGAGATGTCAAAGATTAGGGCTGGGTTAATATTGTTGTCAAAGATATGTTGACCAACATAGAGATGTCAAAGATTAGGGCTGGGTTAATATTGTTGGTCAAAGATATGTTGACCAACATAGAGATGTCAAAGATTAGGGCTGGGTTAATATTGTTGGTCAAAGATATGTTGACCAACATAGAGATGTCAAAGATTAGGGCTGGGATAATATTGTTGGTCAAAGATATGTTGACCAACATAGAGATGTCAAAGATTAGGGCTGGGTTAATATTGTTGGTCAAAGATATGTTGACCAACATAGAGATGTCAAAGATTAGGGCTGGGTTAATATTGTTGGTCAAAGATATGTTGACCAACATAGAGATGTCAAAGATTAGGGCTGGGTTAATATTGTTGGTCAAAGATATGTTGACCAACATAGAGATGTCAAAGATTAGGGCTGGGTTAATATTGTTGGTCAAAGATATGTTGACCAACATAGAGATGTCAAAGATTAGGGCTGGGTTAATATTGTTGGTCAAAGATATGTTGACCAACATAGAGATGTCAAAGATTAGGGCTGGGATAATATTGTTGGTCAAAGATATGTTGACCAACATAGAGACAATATTGTTGGTCAAAGATATGTTGACCAACATAGAGATGTCAAAGATTAGGGCTGGGTTAATATTGTTGGTCAAAGATATGTTGACCAACATAGAGATGTCAAAGATTAGGGCTGGGTTAATATTGTTGGTCAAAGATATGTTGACCAACATAGAGATGTCAAAGATTAGGGCTGGGTTAATATTGTTGGTCAAAGATATGTTGACCAACATAGAGATGTCAAAGATTAGGGCTGGGTTAATATTGTTGGTCAAAGATATGTTGACCAACATAGAGATGTCAAAGATTAGGGCTGGGTTAATATTGTTGGTCAAAGATATGTTGACCAACATAGAGATGTCAAAGATTAGGGCTGGGTTAATATTGTTGGTCAAAGATATGTTGACCAACATAGAGATGTCAAAGATTAGGGCTGGGTTAATATTGTTGGTCAAAGATATGTTGACCAACATAGAGATGTCAAAGATTAGGGCTGGGTTAATATTGTTGGTCAAAGATATGTTGACCAACATAGAGATGTCAAAGATTAGGGCTGGGATAATATTGTTGGTCAAAGATATGTTGACCAACATAGAGATGTCAAAGATTAGGGCTGGGTTAATATTGTTGGTCAAAGATATGTTGACCAACATAGAGATGTCAAAGATTAGGGCTGGGTTAATATTGTTGGTCAAAGATATGTTGACCAACATAGAGACAATATTGTTGGTCAAAGATATGTTGACCAACATAGAGACAATAGATGTACTTTGGATGTTATATTATGACACCAAATTTTTTTTAAAAAATTAGTGTGCAAGGGAAATCCAGGGCTTTCTCAAAACTTGTCATTCTTAGAGTTAAGAAATGTGTACGAAAAGTAATTTGACTATATTTAGAGAAACGAAATGTGTCATTAAAAAGAAATATTATCTGTAACATAAACCACGAGGAGTAAACGTGTAGGTCTAAATCAAATAGACACATTCTGTTACCAGTCAACACGTGAGGCAGCCCATGCTCACAATCTTCCTTTCAAGACAGTACATCATCTCACATGTGGTGGAAGCGTTTGTGGAATTCAATCATTGCTAAAAATCGGCCAACCGATCAATCAGTCAAAACTCAACAGTATTCATCAGGGTAGAGACTTGTAGACCATAAACAAAGTTATGGAATCTACCACTGTTCAATTAGTGTACTGAACCAATTAAATATATTTCCAATGGAAGGTTTCAACCACAGAAATCCTTAAAGTAAGACCACACTCAGTGCCAGAGCTGCCAGAGAGCGTATCCGCTATTCGATTGCTAGGTACGTCAGCGTGCCCTGGACAGTTCTTTTGTTCCGTAGTTATGAAAGGCTTCGGTATCACTACAAACGAATTAAAATCCATAATTGCTCAATCGCCCGTTCCAGTGGAATCATCCGAATTACTATCTCATCTCCCAAACAAAGAAAGGTAGCTGTAGACCCCTTCATAGCAGTTTCAGCACACGCCAAAAGACGTCAGGCGAAACCGTACAGAGAGTGAGCACAGTCAACTGTTCTGGACAATACACCCGGATTAACGCGCTCATTTTAGTCTTCCAAGAGATGCATCCACTCCTGCCGCTGACACTGTCTGTCAGTCTTCTGTAGCAGACGTCACGAATCAGCTACAGAGATTGTGTGATCCACGTTCTGTGTAACCAGTCGGGTTATCACCGTCGTTGCTGCTTATCTCTCCATTCTCATGAAGGAGACTGTAATGCTACACTTGCCAGATTTCCTTGTCACTTTTCTGTCATGTTGGTATCCCACAAAACACCAACAATTGCGCTGTCCGCAAATACAAAACCATCTGTGTAAATGATCAAATCCTGAGGTAATTTAACGTTTTTTTCTATAGATTACATTATTACAACCTCGGTAGCTCCATAGGAATTTCCAATATTAGGAAGAAACAATCATCATTTTTCTGGCCATGTAATGAGAAGAGAACAACTGGAATATATTGTAACAACTGGGAAAATTGAGGGACGAAGAGATAGAGGGAAGCAAAGAGAAAAAATACCAGACAGCTTAAGAGAATGGCTTGGCAGAAAGTCAACAACAGAAATGATAAATAATTGTTGAGATCGAAAGTTGCGGAGAGACATGATCACCTACATCTACAGGTATGGTACTTGATGATGATGATTATTATTTATATACCGGTTTTTGTCTTCTCTACAGGTCAAAAGAACTGTGGGTTATTTCCCTTTAAAGATTCATACAAACTATCATTTTATGTTATGCACCTTAAGAATGTCTTCTTTATACTCTCCGTTTTCTTCCTCTTCGGCGCTCTCCGGTCAAGTGGGCGTGTTGTGTCGCTAGTGCACGACCAAGCCAGACTATCTGCGTCGCTTTGACTGGCGCATCCGTCTTCGACATAAATACTGCACCAAATGCTATACAGACTGATAATGTGCTGCTTTTGCAGTTTAAATGTAGATAGTAATGTTATATGCATATATAAGATTCTGGACTTCTGTTGATAACAATAATGTTATATATTATTGATGATGATATATATATATATATTTATATATCCCAAATATCTACAACAATTATTTAATTAAATAAATATGACAAGCAAAAAATATGGATACGATATGAATATCAAGAAGACTAAAATTATGATCATGAACAAAGAAAATACTCAAAATCCACAAATGGATATCAAAATTGAAGGAATAGATCTGGAGACAGTTCAGAACTATAACTACCTTGGACATACTATAACCAGTGATGGAAAATGTACAAGTGAAATAATCAAAAGAATATGAGTGGCAAAAATTAATTTAAATGTCATGAAAAATATGCTAGCATCAAAACAAATAACATCAGGGCTGAAACTAAGAATAGCAAAATATTATATCTTCTCAAAATCTTATATGGTGCAGAAACATGGACATTGGACAAGAAAACAGAACAGAGAATTGAAGCCTTTGAAATGTAGATATATAGAAGAATAGGTAGATTTGGATGGAAGGAAAAGAAAACAAACATTGAAGTCTTAAAAGACCTAAAAATGAAAAGAGAACTACTAAATACAATTCAAACAAGACAAATGTGATTTTTGAGCCATGTTAAAAGACACAACAGCCTACTAGAAGTAATCTTGGAGGGGAAAATACAAGGTAAAAGAGGCAGAGGCAGACCAAGACTAACATGGGCGAGTAATATCAAAAAATGGACAAATCAGCCTATGACAATCTAAACCATTAAAGCATGAAACAGAGCAGAATGGCGCTCCATTGTAGCCAACCTTCGTTGTGGAGATGGCACTCGATGATGATGATATATATATATATAAGATTTTGAACTTCTGTTGTCAATAATAATGATATATATTTATAAGATGTTGGTGTTCTGTTGTCAATAATAATGATATATATTTATAAGATGTTGGTGTTCTGTTGTTAATAATCAAGTTATATCAGGGTGTTCGTAAAGTCGCAGTGCAGTGAATATTTCTAATATTCAGTAAATGACGTAATCATCATCTACGTACCACAATTTTGTAAACCACATTTATGAACAAACCGCTGCTTCCTTTAAGGTTTTATTTACGTAAAGGACGGGCACTACGCTACTTTCACTGTCTCATTGCTTGAAGGAAATGGTGTTGACGATTGAAAACAGGGTATTTCTGGTTGAGCATGTCTTCCGTAATGGCAGTAAATATACGGATGAGGTCATTAGACAATTCGTGAGGAAATTTCCAGACTCACAAGTCCCTCACCGAAATTCTGTTACAAAATTGATCAAAAAGTTTCGTGAAACCGGTAGTGTGGTAGATGCATACCGATCTGGAAGACCTTCAATTTCACAAGACCAAATTATGGAACTCCAAGACAGAATTACAATGAGTCCAAATGCATCTTTAAACCACTTGTCTCAACAGGTGCAAATATCTAAGAGTTCTGTTCACAAGGTTTTAAGAAGTGAACTACACTATCGTCCATACAAATTAACTGAAGTGTCTCAACTCCAAGAAAGAGATTATGAATCCCGTTTAAACTACTGCATGTGGTTTCAGAATTTTATTTATGAACATGGCGCTGCCATCCTTGACGTCACTTTTTTCACTGATGAGGCCTGGTTTCATTTATCCGGTTATGTGAACAGTCAGAACAATCGGCTGTGGAGCAGTGAAAACCCCCATGAATTTCATCAAGTGCCGCTTTACGATCAAAAAGTCTGAGTGTGGTGCGCTATAAGTCGTATGCGGATAATAGGACCTATATTTATTTTTTAATGAAACAATAAATGCAGAACGTTACCGTACTTTAATTCTGGAACCGTTCATAGCACACCTTACAGAACGGGAAATTATGGAATCCTGGTTTCAGCAGGATGGAGCAACAGCACACACAGCCACAACAACACTCAATTATTTAGAAAGCATATTTGCAAATCGCATTATTTCACGTGGAATCTGGCCTGCTCGTTCACCAGATCTAACACCCCCAGATTATTATCTGTGGGGGACATTGACGGGGAAAGTTTATGAAAATAATCCGCAGACAATTAATGACCTAAAGACTGAAATAGTAGACAAGATTAAACAAATATCACCAGACATTATTCTGAAGGTTTTCGCAAATATGGAAAGACGAATCGCGACATGTCTTGAGGCCCGTGGTGGACATTTTCAACATATGCTTTAGGCACAACTTTATTGTGTTAATACCAACATTACCCATTATAAGCTCGCCAATAGCAGTCAAGTATATTTGAATAATACCATTTATTTTACAATTTGTGTGACGCATTAGTTAACCGCATTTCTGGTGACGTTTTTTCTTCCGAGAGTAGAAATTCACTGCACTGCAACTTTAAAAACACCCTGTATATAATATATATATACATATATATATATATATATATATATATATATATATATATATATATATATATATATATATTTATGTACGGTTGACACTGAAAACCACAATGTGGGAATACATATATATTTTTCACATAAGTTTTCTCTGAGGTTATATATGTTGCTTTGTGAGGATAATTTCTAGCTATTTCAGTGTTTGGTTTACCAACATCTTTCCTCCTGCTTTGTTGTAAACATCTATTATCAGACACGACATGTCCGATACTATTGTTTTTCCCCGTTCGCCAACTTTTACCTCTGACGAATTCCCTCGAGACTGCGAACTGAATTTTACGTGTTAATCCATTTGTCCCTGGCAGCCGTGTGCAAAGGGTTCCCTCGCCGCACAGGCAAATAAATCCGTCTTTTGATGTACTCATATTTTTTTCCGTCGATGAGTAATTGACGTTTAAATCCGGGTATCGCTGCTAAGATCAGGGGTGGTTGCCGCAGAGAAAAATCATAAATAAAAATCCCAACTGGTGCAGCCTAGATGTTAACCCACAACCTCTCTGTCTCGAGGCCGGCATTTTGGCTCGAGACCATATATATATATACGATTTTGTAGATCTGTTGTTAACAATAATGTTATTTGTCAATGTGTTTAAATACTGTAGTTACAAAACATCTGTATACGTCTTAGATGGTCCATGCTATGTCTGGAATCATAACAGTGAGTTATGTCTCGTGACAATGGATAAGTAATGTTTGTCCAGTTTTTTTTTGGCTTAATTTTCTACAGTACGGGATAGCCAGTCCCATGCTCAGCCATGTTTAGTTGCCTCTTCCGAACATGCTGGGTGGGGAACAGCGGTACAATTCGTTACTCTCCTTTCGAGCCCCGGCAGCGCACGGGTGCTAACAAAACGATGGGAATGGCAAGAGAAGATAACTAACATAGATTTATGGAAATGTACCAGACAAATACCAGTGGATAAAGAGATACAGCGAAGAGGATTGCGCTAGATAGACACACTGCGGAAGCTAACTGAGAGTATTGCACTACAGGTTTTTTTTAATCTCCAAGTAAAAAGATAAAGTGGACGACGAAAATATTCTTGTAGTAGACAGATGGAAGCAGAGATGAAGATGATGTAGAGGACATGAAATTATCTTAACAAAGTGGCAAGAAACAGAACGGCGTGGAAAGTGTTTATTGAAGACCTGTGCTCCACAGGGAGTTGAAAGGTAGAAGGGAAAAGTAATCCTAGTATTGACATCAAATTTAATTTCTCGTTGACTTCATTTTGTATTGACCAATGTCAATGATTTGTTGATGAATACATTTGCAGATAAATTAGAGATAAGTTGGTCCTGAAGCAAAACCTTACACGCAGTCTTACGTCACGTAAAGTTGTAATCCGATACACAATTATATAAGAGTTACAGATACTGTATGGACAGATCAAGTGACGGGTACAAAATTAACCAGGAATCATGTGTTATCTAGGCATAAGTACAACATTATATAACAGGGCAACAGCTGAACTAGGAGATCAATCAGGTATTAGGCAATCTGGTGACGTCGGCACGGTTCCGATAAGGTCAAGGGTGTATTAAAACGTGTGTTAATTTGTGGAACAATTTCAATGTTAAACGTTTAAGGTGGGTGCCCTTGTTACAAGTCTTAATTTTACTGTCCTTACGGCATGTTCCCATTACTGGTGTCTCCGTGGAGACTTATAGAACCGGAGAATAAAGGCTGTTTACTCAGTGCAGTGCATGTGAGGTGTTCGGGTCTGTGTTTTTATTTCAACAACTTTCTCTTAAATCTAAGAAAATCAGAATAAAGTGATGGTCACAAATATTTATTAAAACAAATTGTATGTCATCTACAACAAAACACAAAAAGACAATATTGTTGTTGTCATATAGGAATTTATTATTGTCTATGGAGCTTTACCGCAGCACTGCAATGATTTGCTAACAAGGAGTATAAAGACCCAGGGTATGCGGGGGTACGGGGAAATGAAAGAGCTGACAGGTTGGCCGGCTGTGCTATAACTGAGGACGATCAACCAATGGATCAGGAGGACATCATAAATGCCCTCCGAGATGAGATAGGCGAAGTGTACATGACTTCGACAACCATGAGTCCACGTCACTCCTTCAAAAGAAAGAGATGGGAGTTAAGATGGGCACAGCCATAAACGAAAAACTTAGTGGGCGTGTAAGAAGACTTATCAACCAACACAGAACTGGATTCGTCAGTCGCTGGACACTGCGAGAATTACTGGAGAGGGTATCTGAGCACCTATGGATATGTTCGGAGAGCATTATGGATGACTCGCAAAAAAACTTAATAACGACTTCTTCGAAAACTTAGTTTTTTGGTCCTGATAAAACTGAGAGCACCTGATATAGGTTTGTAAACATTAAAATCTTACAATAGCAAGAAATCTACACCAGTTCCCCTTTTTATTATATGCTTTATATTGTTAGGAATGGCACGGCATTCGTCTAGACTGCCAAACCAGTTTATTTGTTGTTTTTTTTCTGTATGTAGTCTAGGATTCACTCATTGTCCAAGCTTTCTCTTTACATTATTTCTCATTTTGTCTTTTCTGGTCACTTCAAGCGCTTTTCTCACACATCTTATCTTCATGGTGACAACTTTATGTTATACTTAGTAGTAAATGTCTATATTTGTGTATTGAGAACAGAGTGTGTGAACGAATGTATTCTGTATCAATGTCAAACATGTTCTTTACTTTGCTAAAATAAATAATCTTAACAAGATACCTGAACCGAGTAGGAAAGGAAAACTATATACAATGGTTTATTACTATATGTGATCCTCCGATTCTAAGATGATGGAATAGATCTTGCCTTCCATTGACCACTGAAGGATTTGCGGTTGGAGCCTGATTAATTTCAGCTCTTTAATGTACATCGCTGAGTTAAAACCAACCGGATGTTCCACTTGACAGATTTACACCGGTAGTATGAACAGCGTGCGCCTGGCAGCGGACTATTTTTAGTGAATCAGACAGTGTTAATATTTTTCATTCGTGAAGTCATTATAGTCTTACGTCTGCTCATTAACCGTCATTGGATTCGTTTAGCGCCGGTTACTTTTGGCTACTTCATATATTTCACTGAGCTAAGTCAACCGGATATTCCACTTTAAACATTCTGCACCTTTTATGCGGTATTCGTGACACTTGTTTGCGTTCTTTAGAGCAAATCAAGCGCTATGGGTGCGGTGCATCCTTGTTGTCAAATAGTGTGCGTCTTACGTATATACATATATTATTTGCCCAGTTATAAGAAGCGTACGGATAAATCAGTTCCATTCTCGTTAGGACACTGCTGAAGGAAAACACAATCTCTCATACTAGACACATCGTTAGGACACTGCTGAAGGAAAACACAATCTCTCATACTAGACACATCGTTAGGACACTGCTGAAGGAAAACACAATCTCTCATACTAGACACATCGTTAGGACACTGCTGAAGGAAAACACAATCTCTCATACTAGACACATCGTTAGACACTGCTGAAGGAAAACACAATCTCTCATACTAGACACATGTAATATCAGGAACATGTGTCCTAGATTAAATACTACCAATCTCGCAAAAGTGGTAAACCTTTGGAAAACTCTCCCATTCGAGTGTTGTGGGAGATACAAAGTTATCGTTGTACCCATTCGAGTGTTGTGGGAGATACAAAGCTATGGTTGTACCCATTCGAGTGTTGTGGGAGATATAAAGTTATCGTTGTACACATTCGTACATTTTGGAAAATATTGGTTCACCCAGGAGAAAAAAACTACACGTTTTTCTGGCAAGGGTTAAAGCAGTAGCTGAATATATAAATATTATGATGTAGAATTTTTCAGGCAAAAAGCAGCTTTACAAAAAATGAAGTAGATACTGTGCAATCGATTTTGGATAATAAAATAGAATTAAGAGTTCTTATATGTTATGTAAAGTAAGTCTTACCATATGGATGTGAACCATGGACAATAGGACAACAGAGAAGAAAATCACTGGAGACTGTAGAAATGTGTTTTTTTTTAAATTAATGCTGAGAATACCATTGGTAGCAAAACAAGAGTAATGCAAATGTTCTTGAGAATACCATTGGTAGCAAAACAAGAGTAATGAAAATGTTCTTGAGAATACCATTGGTAGCAAAACAAGAGTAATGAAAATGTTCTTGAGAATACCATTGGTAGCAAAACAAGAGTAATGAAAATGTTCTTGAGAATACCATTGGTAGCAAAACAAGAGTAATGAAAATGTTCTGAAAGAGGCCAGAGCAAAAAGAGAGCTAATATCCAATACAGGAAGAAATAATCATTATGTTTTGGCCAACTAATGAGAAGGCAGCAGCTGGAATATAGTGTAACAACTGAGAAAATTGAGGGGCAAAGACGTAGATGGAAGCAAAGAGAAAAGATACCAGACAGCTTAAGAGAATGACTTAGCAGAAAGTCAACAACACAAATGATAAATAACTGTCGAGATCGAAAGTTGTGGAGTGACATGATCACTCACACCAGCAGACACGGTATTTTGTGATGATGATAATGAATCATGTATATATATATATGTTATAGTTATAGGGAACTCTTTATACCTAGCTTCGAAGGGGAGGTAATCTGGTCTCAGTGGTATATTCCCGTCGAGGAAGTCCTTCGGTCCTCTATCTTATTGACCCTCTAGGAAGAGGATGGGAGAGGTCATAGCTCCGAAGCGTCGACCACCTCCCTCAGTGAACTTGATGGCTCCCACCATTAACTAATTTTATTCCACGTCACACTTCTGATAAAATCTACTATCCACACTAAGGTGCAAATGTTTGTTACAACTTTAACCCTGCACATAGACACTCTATTTGTGATAGCAACAGTCTTAAAGAGTTTACTACTCTGTGTGATGTCCTTGTATACTCTCAATACTGCATGTCCCCTGAAATTTCTCATATACTCTGAAAAACCTCCTGATATCTTCAAATTGCTGTGTTGACGAATGCAAGTTCTATTCTCTCTCTCTCTCTCTCTCTCTCTCTCTCTCTCTCTCTCTCTCTCTCTGCGATCAGGACTCAATCATAGTAGGATTTCAGACTCTCACATGAAGTCAGCTGTCAGGTTAAGTGTGTTGATCGCCCCCTCAGGCAAAACATCACAATTAGTGTCTGCCAGATCTACTCTGATTGAACACCCGTTAGAACGTTGCACTGTGTTCTGCGCCAGTGGCCCAGTGCATCCGATTTCAGCCAGCATGTTATTCAGGTTTGCATTCCTTAGCCTTTGATTGTCCCCCAATCTTCCTGCAAGGCAGCAGATGATCTTTTCTGTAGGGGGATTCTGCCCTTAGATGGTCGGCCCTCCCAGGTTTACGAGCACCATCTGCCCGAGTCACTAGAGGTGACTAACACAGACATGCACACACAAAGATATGAGATGTGACTAACACAGACATGCACACACAAAGATATGAGATGTGACCAATACAGACATGCACACACAAAGATAGGATATGTGACTAACACAGACACGGACACACAAAGATAGGATATGTGACTAACACAGACACGGACACACAAAGATAGGATATGTGACTAACACAGACACGGACACACAAAGATAGGAGATGTGACTAACACAGACATGCACACACAAAGATAGGAGATGTGACTAACACAGACATGCACACACAAAGATAGGATATGTGACTAACACAGACATGCACACACAAAGATGTGAGATGTGACTAACACAGACATGCACACACAAAGATAGGAGATGTGACTAACACAGACATGCACACACAAAGATAGGAGATGTGACTAACACAGACATGCACACACAAAGATGTGAGATGTGACTAACACAGACATGCACACACAAAGATGTGAGATGTGACTAACACAGACATGCACACACAAAGATGTGAGATGTGACTAACACAGACATGCACACACAAAGATGTGAGATGTGACTAACACAGACATGCACACACAAAGATGTGAGATGTGACTAACACAGACATGCACACACAAAGATGTGAGATGTGACTAACACAGACATGCACACACAAAGA
Source organism: Megaustenia siamemsis (assembly GCA_032433765.1). Lineage (NCBI taxonomy): Eukaryota > Metazoa > Mollusca > Gastropoda > Stylommatophora > Ariophantidae > Megaustenia > Megaustenia siamemsis. Next base: position 31,449,180 of record JAVIAB010000101.1, read on the forward strand.
TAGGATATGTGACCAACACAGACATGCACACACAAAGATGGGATATGTGACCAACACAGACATGCACACACAAAGATAGGATATGTGACCAACACAGACATGCACACACAAAGATAGGAGATGTTACCAACACAGACATGCACACACAAAGATAGGATATGTGACCAACACAGACATGCACACACAAAGATAGGATATGTGACCAACACAGACATGCACACACAAAGATAGGATATGTGACCAACACAGACATGCACACACAAAGATAGGATATGTGACCAACACAGACATGCACACACAAAGATAGGAGATGTGACCAACACAGACATGCACACACAAAGATAGGAGATGTGACCAACACAGACATGCACACACAAAGATAGGAGATGTGACCAACACAGACATGCACACACAAAGATAGGAGATGTGACCAACACAGACATGCACACACAAAGATAGGAGATGTGACCAACACAGACATGCACACACAAAGATAGGAGATGTGACCAACACGGACATGCACACAACGATACGAGGCAAGTTCTATTCTAGCTGGGGTATCATTTGTTAATATTTTCCTAATGGTTCATGTTAAGCGGCGTCTAGTTGGGGATATGGAGACTGTCTTGCCTGCCTTCAACACAACCATGTCACGACCTAGAACTTTGACCTCATGTTCCAGCATACAGAAAAAGAAAGAAGACTAGAAGCTGGACTCACCCTTGACATACATACTACTCCGGTGTTTACTGTCAGTGCTCAAACGTCACACACAGCAGCAGTTGATCAGAAGATTCACATTACAAATATCAATAGACACAACCTGTAATATTGTTTCTGTATAGACAAATATAGTCATCAGCGATGGCCTAACATCATCGAGTGCTACGACGATCATCGTTTTCTGGAGGACGCGAACTTCCATGGTATATGGTGGATAGGCGGCGGGAACCATTGAAGGCTATGTCTGAAAAGTGTTCCTTCTTGCAGTTTCATCATATTCCAAGTCCGGCTTGTTGCAGGAGCTACTGAGTTAAGTGCTCTGTGCACACCGTGAGCTGTGTGTCTTATCCGTTTTGATCCGGTTTCGATATCCTGCTTGTTTACGATGGATCATGATATCGTATGACAGGGAACAGTTGGCTGTGTTCACTTTCTGCGCGGTTTCGCCTTATGTCTTGTGGCGTGTGTTGAGACTGCTACGATGGGGACTACAGTTATCTTTCTTTGTTTGGGAGATGTGTTAGTAATTCGGATGATTACGCTGGCACGGGCGGTTGAGCAATTATGGATTTTAATTCGTTTGCAGTGATGCCGAGGCCTTCCATAACCAAAAATAACCAATAGACAATAATAACAGCAGGTTTCACTGAATTGTTAACATGCGTTCTAGACTCAAATATCATATTTTTGTAATTTCTCAGATTGTTTATAATGCTAAAATAGTAAGTAACTATCATCTAGATAGGCTTGGACATGAATAATAAATTATTAAATGTTTGTTGCGAAGATGAAAATAGGTATAATCTGGCGTAGGTATAATCTATGAAACATAGGTATAGATCTGTTTTCACCTCTATGGCTCTTTCTAATAAAGATCATATATGTGTATTTGGAATTGCTTGTTCCTTTATCTCTAACAAACCCACACTGTTCATCACTAATTTCTGGACTCATTTTGTTTTGCATTCTTGGAAGGACATTTAGGATCAGATAAAAATGAAGACGAGATCAGATGAAAACGAAGCCCTTATTTACACAATGCAAAATGAATAAATAATAATTGTTGGACATAACGAGACAAAATAAGTTATTGAAAGTCATACTGGAAATAAGAAGAAAATACGGACATTTAGAATAAGATAAAAATGAAGACCAGATCAGATGAAAACGAAGTTCTTATTTACACAATGCAAAATGAATAAATAATAATTGTTGCACATAACGAGACAAAATAAGTTATTGAAAGTCATACTGGACGGGAAAATACATAATAAATTAGAAAGCAACACATGACAAGCGTAGACGGATAACATTAAAAAGTGGAATGGAGAGGCTATAACATAGTGTTTTATTAAAGCGAGACATGGAATGGAGAGGCTATCACATAGTGTTTTATTAAAGCGAGACATGGAATGGAGAGGCTATCACATACTGTTTTATTAAAGCGAGACATGGAATGGAGAGGCTATCACATAGTGTTTTATTAAAGCGAGACATGGAATGGAGAGGCTATTACATAGTGTTTTATTAAAGCGAGACATGGAATGGAGAGGCTATCACATACTGTTTTATTAAAGCGAGACATGGAATGGAGAGGCTATCACATAGTGTTTTATTAAAGCGAGACATGGAATGGAGAGGCTATCACATAGTGTTTTATTAAAGCGAGACATGGAATGGAGAGGCTATTACATAGTGTTTTATTAAAGCGAGACATGGAATGGAGAGGCTATCACATAGTGTTTTATTAAAGCGAGACATGGAATGGAGAGGCTATTACATAGTGTTTTATTAAAGCAAGACAGATAATTTATGGACACCGTAATAACATCAGGGAGCAACGACAGCTCAGTGGTTAGTGAACTGGACTACAAAGGATAAGAGGTCGGGTTCGTTCCTGATCGATGGCTTCCAGGTTCACCTAGCCTTAAATGGGTACTGGATTTTTTTTCTGGGAAAGTAAAGCGGCATGGGCATAATACCGATCACATTACTCCAAAAATCATGTGCTGAAGGTCTGTAAAAATTATTGTCACTAACACCATATTCCCTATACACCACTTGGCATGAAGGCGCTCTGTACTTTTTGCTATAAAGGCATCAGACTTAAGATGCAACACGGAAATAAAAAAAATATATCACAGGCCAGTGTTGCATTTCATGAAATGAAAAACATCTTCTGCAACATGTTTATCTCTAGACTATGACTATAAATGACACGGGCGTAACACCGACCACATTACCCCAAAAAATCATGTGCCGAAGGTCTGTAAAAATTATGGTCACTAACGCCATATTCCCTATACGCCAATTGGCGTGACGGCGCTCTTTACGTTACTTTTTTTTACTATGACTAGATATAACCGTTGTTAAAATATTAACTATTTACGGTTTAAAAAAATGAATATTGCATGCCCTGAAATGCTCACATTTGTCAATCTTTGATCCCTTTGTCTCAATCATTATTCTACTAAAACAAGCTAAGAGATAAATATTTGCTTTAATAAAATAAATGTTAATTTTTGTGTGGGTCACAAATTGAAACCATTTTCATAAAATATATATTTTTTTAAAGAAAAGTGAAATAGACATACTATATAACCAGTGATGGGAAATGTGAAACTGAAATAAACAAAAGAATATGAATGGCAAAAAGTAATTTTAATTTCATGAAGAACATACTAACATGAAAACAAATAACGACAGGGCTAAAACTAAGAATAGCGAAATGTTGTCTTCTAAACATTCCTTTATGGTGCAAAAACATGGATATTAGACAAGAAAACAGAACAGAAAATTGAAGCCTTTGAAATGTGGATATTTAGAAGGATAGGTAGAATTGGTTGGAAGGAAAAGAAAACAAATGATGAAGTCTTAAAACAACTAAAAATGAAAAGATAACTAATAAACACGATTCAAATAAGACACATCCAATTTTTGGGCCATATTAAAAGACACAACAGCCTACTAAAAGTAATCTTGGAGGGGAAAATACAAGGTAAAATAGGCAGAGGCAGACCAAGACTAGACGAGTAACATCAAAAGATGGACAAACCAGCTTATGACAACCTGCACCATTAAAGCAAAAGACAGAGCAGAATGGTGCTCTATGGTAGCCAACCTTCGTTGCGGAGATGGCACTCGATGATGATGATGATGATGATGATGATGATGATGATGATGATGAAATAGACTCAAGGTAACTACACCCAAAAATACAGCAAAATTTCCAAGAAAATAACTAAAAAGTCACTTTTACATTACAGTAAGCAACTTTTTTACGTTTCACTGCTCTACCACGCGGTTATGTATCGGGATATTAAATTTGGTCTGCCTCTATCCAAATGTGATATTTGTAAAGTCATGTTCGGATGGATACTGATACACATTCCTGTTGCAATAATTGATATGGAGATGTGGCTTCCGGTGTCATGGCGGCTACATATTGGTTGTTTTTTATAATTCGACTCATGCTGATATATTTAAATGATTTACACGGCAGTATAGTTGTGAAATTATGTGTTGCTATTCCTCTTTTTGGTGTATGTTTTACTTTGACGAGTGGATGGACTGTGAACTTTACCGATATTTAAGTGGGATACGATTTATTCTTCTTTGTGTCGTGTGTCGCGGTTCGAAAGGATAACACTTAGTTCGACAACAATGGCGCCGGGCGGGTATGATCAACCCGATTGTAAAAAGTCTGTGACGGTGGATGGGGCGGAAGAATCAGAAATGATCAACGACCCAGGAACTGTAAACAGTCAAGTGTGTGGTACACATGAGGCATATTCAGGACACGAAAGACGAATATGGCAGTCCACCGTGAAATGATTGAGGCCTCATGACGTAAAATTCCAAAGAAAGCCATGGGGAGTAAAATGTTACATCTTCTCAATATTCATGTATGGTGCAGAAACATGGGCATTAGACAAGAAAACAGAACAGAAAATTGAAGCCTTTGGAATGTGGATTTATTGAAGAATGAGTAGAATTGGATGGAAGAAAAGAGAAAAAAAAACGATGAAATTTTAAAACAACTAACCATTAATAGAGAACTACTAAACACAATTAGAACAAGACAAATGACATTTTCCGGGCATGTTAAAAGACACAACAGCCTACTAAAAGTAATCTTGGAGGGAAAAATACAAGGTAAAAGAGGCAGACCAATACTAACATGGACGATTAACATCAAAAGATGGACAGGTCAGCCTACAACAATCTGCACCATCAAAGCATGAGACAGTGTGGAATGGCACTCTGTGGTAGCCAACCTTCGATGCGGAGACGGTACTCAATGATGATGATATGGAGTCGATTTGTTAAGAGATTTTATGTTATTTTTTTATTTAAAGTTATCCTGACGTCAATCTTCCATTACTGGGATCTGCTGGGATGATTTATGAAGGCCGGAGAATAAAGGTCGCGTGACTAAAAATCCACCCAAACATCGTGTTTCCAAAATCACATTGGGACGGAGACAGACTAAGTGTGCTGACCCGATACATAACCTAGTGGTAGACCAAGGTACACAGTTGCTTACTGTATTGTGAAAGTGGCTTTTGAATTATTTTTCTTGGACATTTTGCTGCATTTTTTGTTCCACTGCAGTCGCCGTAACGTTCTTGAGCCTAAGTTTTTTTTTTTTTGTCGTGTGTTCAAACATGTAAAATAAATACACAAGGAAATAAAGCTGCTGAACAAATAGAAAGACAAACTATGACGTTTCGGCAAAAGTCTTCAGGGGTTACTAAACAAAAATTAGGTGATCTGTGTATATTTTTGTTTTGTGTTGATCTTTGTATATTTTTGTTTTGTGTTGATCTTTGTATATTTTTGTTTTCTGTTGATCTTTGTGTATTTTTGTTTTGTGTTGATCTTTGTGTATTTTTGTTTTGTGTTGATCTTTGTGTATTTTTGTTTTGTGTTGATCTTTGTGTATTTTTGTTTTGTGTTGATCTTTGTATATTTTTGTTTTGTGTTGATCTTTGTATATTTTTGTTTTGTGTTGATCTTTGTGTATTTTTGTTTTGTGTTGATCTTTGTGTATTTTTGTTTTGTGTTGATCTTTGTGTATTTTTGTTTTGTGTTGATCTTTGTATATTTTTGTTTTGTGTTGATCTTTGTATATTTTTGTTTTGTGTTGATCTTTGTGTATTTTTGTTTTATGTTGATCTTTGTGTAATTTTGTTTTGTGTTGATCTTTGTGTATTTTTTTTGTGTGTTGATCTTTGTGTATTTTTGTTTTGTGTTGATCTTTGTGTATTTTTGTTTTGTGTTGATCTTTGTGTATTTTTGTTTTGTGTTGATCTTTGTGTATTTTTGTTTTGTGTTGATCTTTGTGTATTTTTGTTTTGTGTTGATCTTTGTGTATTTTTGTTTTGTGTTGATCTTTGTGTATTTTTGTTTTGTGTTGATCTTTGTGTATTTTTGTTTTGTGTTGATCTTTGTGTATTTTTGTTTTGTGTTGATCTTTGTGTATTTTTGTTTTGTGTTTATCTTTGTGTATTTTTGTTTTGTGTTTATCTTTGTATATTTTTGTTTTGTGTTGATCTTTGTATATTTTTGTTTTGTGTTGATCTTTGTATATTTTTGTTTTGTGTTGATCTTTGTATATTTTTGTTTTGTGTTGATCTTTGTATATTTTTGTTTTGTGTTGATCTTTGTATATTTTTGTTTTGTGTTCATCTTTGTGTATTTTTGTTTTGTGTTGATCTTTGTGTATTTTTGTTTTGTGTTGATCTTTGTGTATTTTTGTTTTGTGTTGATCTTTGTATATTTTTATTTTGTGTTGATCTTTGTATATTTTTGTTTTGTGTTGATCTTTGTATATTTTTGTTTTGTGTTGATCTTTGTGTAATTTTGTTTTGTGTTGATCTTTGTATATTTTTATTTTGTGTTGATCTTTGTATATTTTTGTTTTGTGTTGATCTTTGTGTATTTTTGTTTTGTGTTGATCTTTGTATATTTTTGTTTTGTGTTGATCTTTGTATATTTTTGTTTTGTGTTGATCTTTGTGTGTTTTTGTTTTGTGTTGATCTTTGTATATTTTTATTTTGTGTGGATCTTTATATATTTTTGTTTTGTGTTGATCTTTATGTATTTTTGTTTTGTGTTGATCTTTGTATATTTTTGTTTTGTGCTGATCTTTGTATATTTTTGTTTTGTGTTGATCTTTGTATATTTTTGTTTTGTGTTGATCTTTGTGTGTTTTTGTTTTGTGTTGATCTTTGTATGTTTGTTTTGTTCTTTATGAAGGCTTTTGGTGAAACGTCGTAGTTTATCATATCTTTCTAATAGTTTAGCTACATTATACCGCTCTGTGTATATTTTACATGTTCTCTGCAGATCTACCCATACCCTTCATATTATTTAGTATTTTAAATTTTTATATGTGTGCTTATGTCCATATGATCAAATGTTTTTTGACCTTACATTAATGTATGTTCTCTTTCAGATTGTAAATGAAGGTCGAAAGGTACGTAATAAGTGTAGAACTTAAATGGCAGTAAATTGATAAATTAATAAATCACCTGAGTGCAAAATAAAAACAAGTGTAACAATATTAAAACAGGTAAATGAATTTAAATACCTGGGAACAATGTTAACCTCAGATGGTAGTTGTACAACAGAGGTTAGATGCAGAATGGTTCAGGCAAAATCAGCTTTCCAAAAAATGAGGAAGATACTATGCAATCCATTTTTGACAATAGAAACAGAGTTCTTAAATGTTATGCAGAGCCAGTCTTAACATATGGATGTGAATCGTGGACAATAGGACACAAGACAAGGAAATCATTGGAGGCTGTAGAAATGTGGTTTTACAGAAGAATGTTGAGAATACCATGGGCAGCTAAGAAGAATAAAGAAATTGTTCTGAAAGAGGTCAAAGCAAAAAGAGAGCTAATTTCCAATATTAGGATGAAACAATCATCATTTTTTGGCCATGTAATGAGAAGAGAACAACTGGAATATATTGTAACAACTGGAAAAATTGAGGAACGAAGAGATAGAGGGAAGCAAAGAGAAAAAGTAACAGACAGCTTAAGAGAATGGCTTTGCAGAAGGTCAACAACAGAAATGATAAATAACTGTCGAGATGGAAAGTTGTAGAGAGACATGATCACCTACGCCAGCAGGCCAGCTACTTGATGATGACGATGGTTTAAAGTTCAACAAGCATCGCTCCTCAGTGCTATAGCCTTTGTGAATGTCAAAGGGAGATGAAAGATTACATAAATACTTGAGTGCCAGATATAGAAATGTGTTCACAAAACTCTCTCATTTATTTGTTCTCCCAGGAAACTAAGGTAAGTAATACGGCCAATGCGTGAGGGGATGTAAAGACATTTATGTGCACTCAATGTTCGCCTTGGATGTTAACATGTTATCAATCAGTGTCAGTAAATCTGGGAGGGCCGAACATCTAAGGGCAGAATCCCCTACATAAAAAAACAATCTGCTGCCTTGCAGGAAAATTGGGGACAATCAAAGGCTAAGGAAAGCAAACCTGAAAAAAAATGCTGGCTGAAATTGGATGTACTTGCGCAGAACACAGTGCAACGTTTTAACAGGTATTCAATTTATAGGACAATCGAATCGCTTAAACAGACAGCTGACTTCATGAGAGAGTCTGGAATCCTACTCTGATTGAGTCTTGATCGCACAGAGAGAGAGAGAGAGAGAGAGAGAGAGAGAGAGAGAATCAGTGTCAAGAATGAACTATTGTGTGCTCGACTTTATTGCAGGGATAGCTAGAGTGACCTCGACGTGATAGGGTTTCACGGTTTGTGGATCGTGAAACAATCGAAAAAAACAAGGAGATATCCATTGTTTATGTAGCGTTTTGGTTGGAAAATACTGGATAGCTTGTTGTCATGGCATGGAAAACAGTCAACAACAGAACTGATAAGATGCACTGTAGATATAAAAATGTGGCAGGACATGATCGCCTACGCTATTATCTAGTTACCACCACCAAAGTGTGAGAACCTCAAATTACTGATCTGCTTGCACTAACAGTTGACTATATCTATTGCATGGAGAAACATACATGACTCCACACATCAATCATGAAGAAACGCAAATTCTTAAAAGAAAATTTATTATGAATAAGATATTGATAGATGAGATCTTGATAGATGAGATCTTGATAAATAAGATCTTGATAGATGAGATCTTGATAGATGAGATCTTGATAAATAAGATCTTGATAGATGAGATCTTGATAGATGAGATCTTGATAAATAAGATATTGATAGATGAGATCTTGATAAATAAGATCTTGATAAATGAGATCTTGATAAATAAGATCTTGATAGATGAGAACTTGATAAATGAGATCTTGATAGATGAGATCTTGATAGCTGATATCTTGATAAATAAGATCTTGATAGATGAGATCTTGATAGATGAGATCTTGATAAATAAGATATTGATAAATGAGATCTTGATAAATAAGATCTTGATAGATGAGATCTTGAGAAATAAGATCTTGATAGATGAGATCTTGATAAATGAGATCTTGATAAATAAGATCTTGATAAAGGATATATTGATAAATAAGATCTTGATAGATGAGATCTTGATAGATGATATATTGATAAATAAGATCTTGATAGATGCGATCTTGATAAATAAGATCTTGATAAAGGAGATATTGATAAATACGATTTTGATAAATGAGATATTGATAAATACGATCTTGATAAATACGATCTTGACAGATGAGATCTTGATAAATAAGATCTTGATAAATGAAATCTTGATAAATAAGATCTTGACAGATGAGATCTTGATAAATAAGATCTTGATAAATAAGATCTTGATAAATAAGATATTGATAAATACCATCTTGATAAATAAGATCTTGATAAATGAGATCTTGATAAATGAGATATTTATAGATGAGATCTTGATAAATGAGATCTTGATAAATAAGATCTTGATAAAGGATATATAGATAAATAAGATCTTGATAGATGAGATCTTGATAGATGATATATTGATAAATAAGATCTTGATAGATGCGATCTTGATAAATAAGATCTTGATAAAGGAGATATTGATAAATACGATTTTGATAAATGAGATATTGATAAATACGATCTTGATAAATACGATCTTGACAGATGAGATCTTGATAAATAAGATCTTGATAAATGAAATCTTGATAAATAAGATCTTGACAGATGAGATCTTGATAAATAAGATCTTGATAAATAAGATCTTGATAAATAAGATATTGATAAATACGATCTTGATAAATAAGATTTTGATAAATGAGATATTGATAAATACGATCTTGATAGATGAGATCTTGGTAAATAAGATCTTGATAAATAAGATATTGATTAATACGATCTTGATAAATAAGATATTGATAAATACGATCTTGATAAATACGATCTTGATAGATGAGAACTTCATAAATAAGATCTTGATAAATGAGATCTTGAAAAATAAGATCTTGATAGATAAGACCTTGATAGATGAGATCTTGATAAATAAGATCCTGATACATACCGAATTAAAAGTCAGAAAAGAATAGTTAACTTATATAAAGACTAGCAGACTCATGTTTACACTAGCAAATCGTCAATGGTAAAAAAAACATGTCAGGAATGTGCAAGTAGAAAGGAAAAGGTAACTACGGTTGATGCTAGCTCGAGGACATAAGACAAATAATAAAGGGAATTTAGAATGTATGTTAAAGGAAATGTGAGTCACATAGCAATTACTGTTGGTAATAAAGTGTTGGTGATGGCATTGAAGCCTGAGTTCATGAGGTGAGATGGCATGTTCCTGATGCCTTCCCTGCTCCGAGAAAATCTCTGCGATGATACAACGTAATCAGTAATTGAACATCCGGTCAATATGTCGGATAGTCGACAGGAACTGTTAAAGGCTATGGCAGAAAAGTGTTCCTTGCTAGCTGTTTCCTTATATTCAATGTCCGGCATGCTGCTGGAGCTATTGAGTTTAGTGCTCTGTGCACACCGTGAGCTGTGCGTTTCATCCGTTTTGATAGTGTTTCGATGTTACGATTGCTTACGATGAATGATGATATCGTATGACAGGGAACAGATAACTCTGTTCATTTTCTGCGCGGTTTCGCCTTATGTCTTTTGGCGTGTGCTGAGACTGCTATAATGGGGACTACAGTTACCTTTCTTTGTTTGGGAGATGAGATATTAATGTGGATGATCCACTGGCACTGACGGTTGAGCAATTATAAACTTTAACTTATTTGCAGTGATAACTGGGCCGTCCATAACCATAACCATAACCATAACCATAACCATAACCATAACCAATCAGTAATTTAAATGTTGCTGTCTTGCTGGTATGTCGACATGTTCTTCACGGCGTTCATATCAATATGAATTTATATGACGCATAGGGAATATGGTGTTAGTGACCATAATTTGTATAGACCTTCGCTATATGATTTTTGGGCTAATGTGGTCATTATTACACCCGTGGCGGTTTACTTTCCCAGAAAACAAATTTGGTACCCATTTAAGGCTGGGTGAACCCGGAAGCCGTCGATCTCTTTTGTCATTTGTAGTCCAATTCACTAACCACTGAGCTATCGCGGCTCCATGATGTTATTACGGTGGATATGTATGGACAAGATTATATCTGTACATAATGTTCAATGCTTTTTCAGCATTAGAATCCTATTGTATGGCAGGGAATCATGCACAACCTATTCAAAGCAGGATAGAGGGCTAATGAATTCCACATGCAATGTGGACGCCGTGTCCTTGATGTCACATGGGAAGACATGATGACACACGTGAAGGTCTTCATTCGCACAAGCCTCCCGAACATCTACACACTGCTCAAACAACATTAGTTCCGCTGGCGGGTTGGCCACTTACGGCGTATGAAAGATGACCTTATAACAAAATGTATACTTTATGGACAACTAGTAGATGGCAAAAGAACTAGAGGGTGCTCACAACTCAGATTAATAGATATGTATACACGTGTGACGAAGACTGAATATAAACCCTGCAGCCTGGAAAGAAATATCTGCAGACCGAATTCTTTGGAAACACACTCTAAACTCCATCTGCAGACCGAATTCTTTGGAAACACAACTCCATCTGCAGACCGAATTCTTTGGAAACACAACTCCATCTGCAGACCGAATTCTTTGGAAACACAACTCCATCTGCAGACCGAATTCTTTGGAAACACACTCTAAACTCCATCTGCAGACCGAATTCTTTGGAAACACACTCTAAACTCCATCTGCAGACCGAATTCTTTGGAAACACACTCTAAACTCCATCTCACTCAAGAAAGAGACAGATGCACAGAAACAGAGTATATCTTATTATTCGACTTCTTCTTTCCTTCCTCATCTGCCTTTCAGCGTCGAGGGGAAATATAATTTGCGGTCTTTTGCTTTTCTGTTCGCCTCTGCTGCTGTTATGTTTCCTAGTGCTTCTAATATTCCATCGATCCATCGTGGTCGACCCTTGGGTTTGATGTTCTCACAACGATTGCTGAAGGCTCGTTGTGTTGTGTTTTGATCACTCTGGTTGTCACGTGACCAAACCATTGTATCTGTTGTTTCCTTATATATTCAATGACGGGGGCTATTCCTAGCTTTTTTCTCAATTCTTCATTTCTGATCTTATCTCTCAGACTGTTTCCTGTCATTCGTCTAATACATTTCATCTCTGTAGAGGTTATTTTTCTTATTGATCTTGCATCTAGAGTCCAGGTTGGCATTGATAGCACAACGTTGGGATGGAGCAACGTTGGGAAGAGGATATATGGTAAAAGAAAACAAACAATAACATGTCTAGGGGCTGTTATATATTAACATGTAAAGGAATATGTATGTATATATGTGTATAAAATTATGTATAGGGATATGTATATATATATGCATTATAAAATGTATGTATAGGCATATGAATATGTATATATGTATAGCATTTGTATGTTAATATGTATGTTTATATAAAGTAACTCAAATAATGATTCCGTGAATCCTTCAAGCGGGAAGATTAAGTTAATGTCTAATCCTGTTTTGAAGAGAACGAAACCAGTGCCAAGACGTTTCCATAACTTGTATAATATCAGCCAAATGCTTGTTTCAGATTCCACACGATAACTATTTTCTATTCGTTAACTAAACGTGTGTTTCTCTTATTATAAAGGACACATTACAAGAGATTGAAGATGACGCTACTGTGGTAAGTTAAATGATGAACCAGAAAACAACTGGTAGCAATGTAAGCCATTAGAACAATAAAATAACAAAGGAGATGTTGATTAACATATACATCAGCACACAATCACAACTGCTAAAGACGTTACTAATTTCACATAAACCTTCCACATACATTAACTTTGTTACGTCCAACAAGTTGTAGACGACTGGTCCCTGTTGTGTTATCAGACACACAAATACCACGACCAAGAAACAACTCACACAAACAAAGAATACAACCCCACTGAGCTGTTGTCATAGTATCTAAACAAAACTATCAAATTTAAAATACAAAGATAATGTTGGACAGGCAATCCTGAGTCAATTTTCCTCCATTTATGATTAACAACTGAGAATAGCTTACATATGATTGTTACATATTGAGAACATATAAATAGCATACCATTGAATAAGACATTGAAGGTACGATTCTTGTTGATGTTATGTCAAAGGAGAGACAATCAATTCACAAGCTTACATTAAGACATTGAAGGTGTGATTCTTGTGGATGTTATGCCAAGAGGAGAGACAATCAATTCACAAGCTTACATTAAGACATTGAAGGTGTGATTCTTGTGGATGTTATGCCAAGAGGAGAGACAATCAATTCACAAGCTTACATAAAGACATTGTAGGTGTGATTCTTGTGGATGTTATACCAAGAGGAGAGACAACTCGCAAGCTTACATAAAGACATTTAAAACGCTCAATCAACGTTTTCACAGAGTTCGCCAACACAAGAATCCAACAGATCTGGTTCTTCTTTAAGACAATGAGCGCCCTTACACAAGTCTGGCGACACGCGAAGGACTCACATGATAGGGTTGGATTGTACTCCCACATCCACCATACAACCCTCACACAAGTCTGGCAACACGGGACGGACTCACATGATTGAGATGGACTGTACTCCCACATCCACTATACATCCCGGATCAGACACCCTCTGATTTCCATCCCTTTAATCCATTTAAGGTTGCTCTCTGTGGAACAAGGTTTGAATATGATGTAGGATGATTCAGGCAGAAACGGCTGCATGATCAAGACAAAGTCTGGTACAGGCTAGACAGACATACACTTGAAAACATGTCATGTTTAAGGTCTGTGATGCCTTGAAATCACCTCCTTCTTGTTTTGTCCCTGTCTCACATTCCTGTAATCACGCCTTCCTTTATTGCTCTGTCCAGCTCGCAGGATTTTTTTTTTTACGTAGCTAAACTATTAAATATTGTCATTTCTTGTGTTGTATGGTGTTTATGAGCTAGTTCCTTCTTATCTTCAGGTCTTGTAATATGTCTTCGTTGCTCGCCTTCGCTATCCAATGTATTTGTGGATTTTCTGTCACATTTCGCTTTGAATGAATTTATTTTATCATTTCTTTGTTTGCGAGGTTCTCCATGATTCACAAACATATGTTGCTATCAAGAAGATACATGCATTCTGTAATTTAAACTGGTATTGCCTTGTTGATATTATTCCACATGTTCTTCAATGCAGTTATTTGCGTGTGTTGTTATTGTTAAATCTTCTACTGATCTCCTTCCGACAGTCTTCGTCCATAAACATGACCGAAAGAAAAAACAATTATTGCATTTGATTTTACAAGAGCTCGCTACAAAGCTTAGACATTGTCACATAGTGCAGGTTTAGAAGTTGGTTACTCGTGAGAATGAGCCAGGTCTCTTGATATTACCAGTTCACCAACTATTACTCTACAAAGCTTAGACATTGTCACATAGTGCAGGTCTAGAAGTTGGTTACTCGTGAGAATGAGCCAGGTCTCTTGATATTACCAGTTCACCAACTATTACTCTACAAAGCATTGACATTGTCACATATTGCAGGTCTAGAAGTTGGTTACTCGTGAGAATGAGGCAGGTCTCTTGATATTGCCAGTTCACTGACAATTACTCTACCAAGCTTAGATATTGTCACATAGTGCAGGTCTAGAAGTTGGTTACTCGTGAGAATGAGCCATATCTCTTGACGAGTTCACTGACTAATGCTCTACAAAGAATTGACAATCGTAGGTCCTCAGCAGGACCTGAGAGCATACAGATAGAGATGATACAGACACTAGAAGATTTTGGCATTGAAGTGATTACAGACATATGCAACGACATATACCACACAGGATACATACCAAATTAACTAAAAACATCAACTTTCATTGCATTGCCTAAAAAGTGCAGTTGAATGCAGTGACTTTAGAACAATAAGCCTAATGAGCCATGTTACAAAAATCTTGCTAAAAGTTATACAGGGAAGGATTCAGAATAAAATCAATACTGAATTAGATGAACAGCAATTTGGATTTAGGAAAAATAGCGGTACAAAAGAAGCCATATTCTGCATGAGAACGTTAATCGAAAAATACACAGAAATAAACAAACCAATATATGTCTGCTTCATTATCATAGACTACACCAAAGCTTTTGATAACCACAAACAACTTATAGAATGCCTAAAAGAGATACATCTAGATGACATGGATATACGACTAATATGCAATCTATACTGGGAGCAAACAGCAATAATAAAATATAACAAAGAGAACTCTACACCCATTGATATAAAAAGAGGAGTAAGACAATGATGCATCCTATCAAAAAGCTTGTTCAATCTATACACTGAACAAATCTTTAAAAACATCATAGAGATGTCAGACCTACAAATTAATGGAAAGATAATCAATAACCTAAGATATGCTGACGATACTGTACTACTAGCAGAAACTCCTAAAGATCTGCAACAATTACTTAATGAGATAAACATGACAAGCAAAAAATATGGACTAGATATGAATATCAAAAAGACTAAAACTATGATCATGAACAAAGAAAATACTCAAAACCCACAAGTGGATATAAAAATTGAAGGAATAGACCTGGAGACAGTTCAGAACTATAACTACCTTGGACATACTATAACCAGTGATGGAAAATGCACAACTGAAATAAACAAAAGGATAGGAATGGCGAAAAGTAATGTTAATGTCATGAAGGACATACTAACATCAAAACAAATAACACCAGGGCTAAAACTAAGAATAGCAAAATGTTACATCTTCTCAATATTCCTGTATGGTGCTGAAACATGGACATTAGATAAGAAAATAGAACAGAGAATTGAAGCCTTTGAAATGTGGATATATAGAAGATAGGTAGAATTGGATGGAAGGAAAAGAAAACAAACGATGAAGTCTTAAAACAACTAAAAATGACAAGAGAACTTCTGAACACAATTAGAACAAGACAAATGCGATTCTTGGGCCATGTTAAAAGACACAACAGCCTACTGAAAGTGATCCTGGAGGGGAAAATACAAGGTAAAAGAGGCAGAGGCAGACCAAGTTTAACATGGACGAGTACCATCAAAAGATGGACAAATCAGCTGATGACAACCTGCACCATCAAAGCAAGAGATAGAGCAGAATGACGCTCCATGGTAGCCAACCTCCGTTGTGGAGACGGCACTCGATGATGATGATGAGGTCCTTTCAGTAGAACCGGAAATAGATGTGTTTTACTTCTTCGACACTCGGAGAGTGCCTAATGAAGGAGAGAAGATGCAGAAGTCGAAGAAGAATGAGAGGAAGATGATGCCGTGTTTAGAATTGTAATTATTGAACGGTGAATATCGATTTATTTTTCCCCAGGCTCTCTCAAAAATTGAGCACCATCTCAATGTAAGCAACATTATCATTGTTGATAATACTGTTTTCTCGTCTTTAAAATGTCATTTTAGTCAAAACAGTAATAATATCACAACATTGAACATTTTTGAACACATACAGAATCTATTCGATTTGGCTCATGTATTGAACACATCCAGAATCTATTCGATTTGGCTCATGTATTGAACACATCCAGAATCTATTAGATTTGGCTCATTTATTGAACACATCCAGAATCTATTCGATTTGGCTCATTTATTGAACACATCCAGAATCTATTCGATTTGGCTCATTTATTGAACACATCCAGAATCTATTAGACTTGGCTCATTTATTGAACACATCCAGAATCTATTGGATTTGGCTCATTTATTGAACACATCCAGAATCTATTAGATTTGGCTCATTTATTGAACACATCCTTAATCTATTCGATTTGGCTCATTTATACAGTTCATATGTTACTGTCCGAGTTTAAATTTTGACACGACACAATGTCAACTTTCGGTCATTTCCTACTTCTTCTTCTTCCTCTTTTCTTTCCTTCCTCATCTGAAAGCAGCGTCGAGGGGAGATATAATTTGTGGTCTTTTGCTCTTCTGTTCGCCGCTGCTGCTGTTATGTTTCCTAGTGCTTCTAATATTCCATCGATCCATCTTTTTCGAGGTCGACTCTTTGGTCTGGTGTTCTCACAACGTTTGTTGAAGGCACATTGTATTGTGTTTTGTTCTTTCTGCCTTGTCACTTGGCCAAACCATTTTATTAGTTGTTTCCTTATATATTCTATGCGGGGGCTATTTCTAGCTTTTTTCTCAGTTGTTCATTTCTGATCTTATCTCTCAGACTGTTTCCTGTCATTCGTCTAACACATTTCATCTCTGTAGAGGTTATTTTGTCTTATTGTTCTTGCATCTAGGGTCCAGGTCTGACATTGGTAGCACAACGTTGGGATGAAGATTGTATTGTATAGTGCTCGTTTTGCCTCCAGAGTTATTCCCTTGTTGGACAATAGTGGTGATAACTGTCCCTAGTTTAGGGATATAATTTAAAGTGATCTCCCTTTTGTTAGCGTCAAAACAAAACTTATGTGGTTCTCAAAATACTAGATAGCATAGTTTCATGACATGGAAAACTGTCAACAACAGAACTGATACGATGCACTATAGATAGATAGATTGTGGAAGGACATGATCGCCTGCGCCAATCGGTATGGCACATGATGTATAATTATAGAATCATAAAATTTAGCACACTTTAAATATGGTATGAGTCAACTGTGTGCATACAATTGTACTACAAAAGTCTAAATACTACGACTGCACTAAACCGTTGAAATGGAGCATGGTAGTAACTAATGTCAGTCGCAGAGAATTGTGATAGAATTTCTTCTTTTGGAGAAGGAAGCTGTTGTGAACATTCACAAGCATCTATGTGAGGTGTATGGACGTTTTTCAGCCGATAATTCAATATTATCCTTATGTTCATCTTTGAACGGATTGTATTTTTTTTCGGTTAGGGTTATGGTTAGGGTTATGGTTAGAGTTATGGTTAGCGTTATGATTAGGGTTATGGTTAGGATTATGGTTAGGGTTATGGTTAGGATTATTGTTAGGGTTTGGTTAGGATTATGGTTAGGGTTATGGTTAGAGTTATGGTTAGGGTTATGGTTAGAGTTATGGTTAGGGTTATGGTTAGAGTTATGGTTAGGGTTATGGTTAGGGTTATGGTTAGGGTTAAGAAACATAGAACTTTACCCTCGCGTTGTTTCTCTTTCCTATACAATTAGGTGTTTTCTAATAACAGATTAGAGAAACACCAAATATTGTGAACGTTAACTCAAGGGGACGTCACTTTTTGGAACTGAATTAATGTATGCCCCTAAATTAGGACTTTGTAACTTAATTCATGTCTACGCTAGTGATAGTTTATTACGTTAATGCTTCTGTCAGGAAACATTGGACTACTTAACTAATGTGTCACTTTCTTGTGTGACATATTGTATTTTTAATCTCCAAGCTCTTATTAATCTAATCCTCCAAATGTATTAATTAAAATCGTATTAATCTTCTGCTTATTAATCTGAATCCCCCAAATCTATTAATTAAAATCTTATTAATCTTCTGCTTATTAATCTGAATCCCCCAAATGTATTAATTAAAATCTTATTAAGCTTCTGCTTATTAAAATAGAATCCTCCAAACGTATTAATTAAAATCGTATTAATCTTCATCTTTTTAATATGAATATTCCGTAGAAAAACAGATGAACGTTGTTAGATACTTCGATATTAAAGTTTTGTCCCTTCTACACCTCAGTCAATAAAAAAAAAACTACAGGGATGAATCATTTCGTGATCTTGCTGGCTTGCTGCTTGCTTGCCTTCGTTCGCCCGATGACTATTCTAGAATTATGAATTAAACTGTAGAATTCCGCTTCGTCATCCGCCCTTAAAAGGACGTTAAGTGGGCGTGTCTGCGTTGTGTTGTGGTTTGCAGTATAACTGTTATATTTGCGCCTTTCGGCCCAACACATCCGACTTCAGCACGACATTTTTGAGTACCGGGTTGTCTTCCCTCTTCGATCCCTGAGGGCTTGGCCAGACTAGACAGGTTAGTCTGTTACTAGAGGCACGAAGGAGAGGTGGAGCAAGGTCTGGATGGTTCTGGTTCACCGATCCTGGATCAAGCCATCAGCTGTGGATCGCTGACAACTTCCAACTCTGGTGCTGGGAGGTGTGCCTTAGTCTCCATTTCGTGCTTTAGATTAATGCATCTCTACCATTTTTTTCTACCCGTGGACCCCTCTGAATAGCCTATGGACCCTGGAAGCTCATCTGGCCACCGGTGGAGAAACGATATCATGCCAAGGTGGGAGATGCCAGACGAGAGCGATGCTCAGGAATCTAAAGAAAACTTTTCACCTAACCAAACACCGATGTTGTTAGTCGCTACACGCTGCTGGTTGTCACCCAAACAAACACCGATGTTGTTAGTCGCTACACGCTGCTGGATATTCATCGGAGCAAATCTGAGTCACCCAACCAAACACCGATGTTGTTAGTCGCTACACGCTGCTGGATATTCATCGGAGCAAATCTGAGTCACCCAACCAAACACCGATGTTGTTAGTCGCTACACGCTGCTGGATATTCATCGGAGCAAATCTGAGTCACCCAACCAAACACCGATGTTGTTAGTCGCTACACGCTGCTGGATATTCATCGGAGCAAATCTGAGTCACCCAACCAAACACCGATGTTGTTAGTCGCTACACGCTGCTGGATATTCATCGGAGCAAATCTGAGTCACCCAACCAAACACCGATGTTGTTAGTCGCTACACGCTGCTGGATATTCATCGGAGCAAATCTGAGTCACCCAACCAAACACCGATGTTGTTAGTCGCTACACGCTGCTGGATATTCATCGGAGCAAATCTGAGTCACCCAACCAAACACCGATGTTGTTAGTCGCTACACGCTGCTGGATATTCATCGGAGCAAATCTGAGTCACCCAACCAAACACCGATGTTGTTAGTCGCTACACGCTGCTGGATATTCATCGGAGCAAATCTGAGTCACCCAACCAAACACCGATGTTGTTAGTCGCTACACGCTGCTGGATATTCATCGGAGCAAATCTGAGTCACCCAACCAAACACCGATGTTGTTAGTCGCTACACGCTGCTGGATATTCATCGGAGCAAATCTGAGTCACCCAACCAAACACCGATGTTGTTAGTCGCTACACGCTGCTGGATATTCATCGGAGCAAATCTGAGTCACCCAACCAAACACCGATGTTGTTAGTCGCTACACGCTGCTGGATATTCATCGGAGCAAATCTGAGTCACCCAACCAAACACCGATGTTGTTAGTCGCTACACGCTGCTGGATATTCATCGGAGCAAATCTGAGTCACCCAACCAAACACCGATGTTGTTAGTCGCTACACGCTGCTGGATATTCATCGGAGCAAATCTGAGTCACCCAACCAAACACCGATGTTGTTAGTCGCTACACGCTGCTGGATATTCATCGGAGCAAATCTGAGTCACCCAACCAAACACCGATGTTGTTAGTCGCTACACGCTGCTGGATATTCATCGGAGCAAATCTGAGTCACCCAACCAAACACCGATGTTGTTAGTCGCTACACGCTGCTGGATATTCATCGGAGCAAATCTGAGTCACCCAACCAAACACCGATGTTGTTAGTCGCTACACGCTGCTGGATATTCATCGGAGCAAATCTGAGCACTTATGGACTTATCCGATCTGCAATGAGGATGGTCTATGAAATAATCTAATCTAAATAAAATAAATGTTAAAAAAAAACAACACAAGTAACGGTGACAACAAAGCAAAAGACATCACCACAAGGCACAATAAAGACAAGTGGAACAATATTAAAACAGGTAAATGAATTTAAATTTCTAGGAAGATTTTTAACATCAAATGGTAAATGTACAATAGAAATGCAGATGTCAGGTCGATGCAGAATGGCTCAGGCAAAAGCATCTGCCCAAAAATGAGGACGATATTGTGCAATCCATTTTTGACAATAAAGACAAGAGAAAGAGTTCTTAAACGTTATTTAGAGCAAATTTTAACAAATGGATGTGAAGTATGGATAATTGGTCACCAGACATGAAAATCACTGGTGGTTGTTGAAATGTGGCTTTACAAAAGAATGTTGAGAATACCATGGACAGCTAAGAATAGTAATGAAAAAGTTCTGAAAGAGGTCAAAGCAAAAAGAGAGCTAATTTTCAATATTAGGAAGAAACAATCATCATTTTTGGTTATGTAATGAGAAGAGAGCGCCCATGCGCTGCCGGGGCCGGAAAGAGGAGTAAAGAATAGCGGCGCTGTACCAGACATGCTCGTAAGAGGCGAGAAAGGAGAGTTGGGCATGGGACTGGCTATCCCATACTGTGAAAAAATAAGCCGAAAAAACGTCACAAACATGGACAAGTCAAATACCAGTGGATAAAGAGATGTAGCGAAGACGATGGCGCTGGATGGGACACACACTACGGAAGTCAACTGAGAGTATTACACAACAGGCCCTTTTTTGGAATCCCCAGGGGAAAAGGCAACGAGGAAGACCAAGGAATTCTTGGAGAGGACAGATAGAAACAGAAATTAAGATGATGGGGAAGACATGAAATGATCCTAAAAGAATGGCAAAAAACAAAACGACTTGGAAAGTGTTTGTTGAAGACCTATGCTCCACTGGGAGCTACAAAGAATGAAGAAGAATGAGAAGTGAACAACTAGAACATATTGTAACAAATGAAAAAGATGAGGAACGAAAAGATAGAGGGAAGCAAAGAGAAAAGATACCAGACAGCTTAAGAGAATGGCTTGGCAGAAGGTCAGCAACAGAAATGATAAATAACTGTCGAGATGGAAAGTTGTGGATAGACTTGATCACCTACCCCAGCCGGCACGGTACTTGATGATGACGATGATGCAAATAAATTAAACTGAGAAAGACTTAATGAATGAAGCGTGTTTAAATTAAAATTGTCCCAGTGACTTTACTACAAATATATGTAGAGCACATCAACGGGTGCAAAAGAATTAAATAAAGCATTTGTTATGAAGAACGAACTCACCAGGGTTTTTTAGAAGAAAAGTTGCCATATGCATTTAGACACAGATCCCACAGCTTGTATACACGGTAGTGGTGTCCCCGAGACAATTCACTTCAGATACTCATGAACCATTTTGATGACCCAGGTCATGACAACGGCATTGGAGTCGAATCGTTGTCTCTTCAGATAATTATTTAAGAGTCCGAACAAATGAAAGTCACATGCTGAAACATCTGGACTGTATGCGAGAATCTCCACAACTTCCCATTGTTTCTTGATAACATTTCATGTACAATATTCAATATTCGAGACATGATGGACGAGCATAGTTATGCAACAGAATCCAACCACACGAAAGCACGTCGGGCCTTTTTTTTCTTGATGCCTTTATGCAGGTTTTCTAGTGTGTCTTTGTAGCGGATGGCTTTGATGTTCACATTAGACTGTTTAAAGTCTACCAAGACAAGCCAACATGTTCAAAAGTGCGCAATGATTCCATATCACACTGGCCATTTTTGTAGCGGTCTGCAGCAAAACCAATGCTAACTATGCGGAGAATGAACACATACACAATTACATATTAGTGTGTGCTTAGTACGTCAGATATGACAGCATCCTGCATCCTACGTATGTCTAATTGGAGAAGATTGGGCAGGTTTCATTTGAACACGCCTCTTAGAGTGAGATCCTGGAAGTGAAGCACTGATTCGACAACAAATTTGCTAAATTCACGAAACAAGGGAAACTTTGTCGTTGCCCTTGTTAACCTCACAAAGTGATCTGAAACAGTGAGCAGAACAGACTCTATTGAGTTGTAGAGAACATTGCACGCTAGCCATTGATGCCTAAACTAATCATATTGGTTCATGAAGTCATGACGTGAAAATATTAGTACAATTCCATTGAAGCACTTCCTAACATTTAGGAGCCAATAGTTCAGTTCATTATCACTTCCCCTCCTTGATCAAAGACACACATAGGGCTGGAGTCATCGTTCTTCACGACTGACCTTCTTCTCCATGCTAATTTTTGTTGGTCTAGGTTTTTAGTCCCATATTTAAGTCTTGTCTAGTAACTGTTACTATCCTCGGGGTATTTCTCTTGGTATTCATTGTTTCCTTTTACTAGATGAATTTCGTACGGATGTCTGATTAGGAATAGTTTCTTATTCATTCTGACTACATAACCGATATATTTCAAACGCCTTCTTATATAAAGCTCGACGTGTAGATTACGACACGTTTAGATTATATTCTATTTTATTCTTTCAACCAAAACGTTAGCAGTGCCAATCAGAAGGCAATGAGAGGAGTTAGGGCGATCAAGAGTATGACCACGGAAAACATCCAGCAATCCTCGCTGTTTCTTCCTTATTTATGTTGTGGTGCTAGTAATGTAACCTTTTAGATGTGTTATCATATGTTGTGGTGCTAGTAATGTAACCTTTTAGATGTGTTATCATATGTTGTGGCGCTAGTAATGTAACCTTTTAGATGTGTTATCATATGTTGTGGTGCTAGTAATGTAACCTTTTAGATGTGTTATCATATGTTGTGGTGCTAGTAATGTAACCTTTTAGATGTGTTATCATATGATACCGTATGATAGTGTCGCTTCAAGCATCGAAACTCACGATGCGAAGCAACATTCCTCACCTTCCCTGGTAATACCCTGGTACCCATTTCTGCCAACGGCTGGGTCGACCGATCCAGATTCTCCGAACATCTCCGAGCATTTCTCGGTAGGCGGCCGAGCACATATGTGTGGAAACTCACGTGCTAAGACGTCGGTTCAAGTCTCATACTTTACCTTTACCTTTATCTTTAACGTATGTTCTAGAATCCAAAAGACGAATCAATGTTTGATTATTCACATTTTATGGGCTGGGAAAAGAGGAAAACAAGCGTATGAAAGGTAAAAATAGACGAAACCGTATGGTAAAGATAAAAGGTAGTTGTAAAGGTTGTGGACGAACCAAAACTGACCAATGGATAATAATGTTTTTAAATTGACTTTATTTTTATTGTACTTTCTTGGATTATAATGGATTCGTAAGGCGGATTGATATTTGGTAGGTGGGGGCAGCATAGTAAATATAGAAGGATAATTGTATAATGTGGGCGAACTAAAATTGACCGATGGGAAAAAGACGTTTTGTTGGAATTTTATTTTATTTTTTTTAAAAAGGTAATGGATGTTATTGTGGATTGATATTGTGGATTGTTATTGTGGATTGTTATTGTGGATTGTTATTGTAGATTGTTATTGTGAATTGTTATTGTGAATTGTTATTGTGAATTGTTATTGTGAATTGTTATTGTGAATTGTTATTGTGAATTGTTATTGTGAATTGTTATTGTGAATTGTTATTGTGGATTGTTATTGTGGATTGTTATTGTGGATTTGTTATTGTGAATTGTTATTGTGAATTGTTATTGTGGATTGTTATTGTGAATTGTTATTGTGGATTGATATTGTGGATTGTTATTGTGGATTGTTATTGCGGATTGATATTTCCGAGAGTGATGTGTTGTAGCAACTATTCAGGGTGGATGTTATAGTTGCTGAGGCAAGATTTGTCTGCAGCAAAAATGTATATATAACCTTTATAAATCGGAAGACTGCAACAAAAGCATTAGTAAAATATAATTTTCCCTTTATTATATAAGATAAATAAAGTAAATGTGAAACAAATTATCATAATTGTTTTGGGCGGTGGAAGGTTTCTGGACTAGATTTGTCGTCTGCAATGGTCTCTATATAAATAAAAATATGAAATCGATAGACCGCCGCAGATGCAAACTACAAAATATAATTTTTCTTTGATTGTATAGAGTAAAAAGTATGTAAAAGTAAAGTGCCCCCGTCACGCCAAGTGGCGTATAGGGAAATATGGTGTTAGTGACCATAAATTTTACATACCTTCGGCACATGATTTTTGGGGTAATGTGGTCGGTATTACGCCCGTGCCGCTTCACTTTCCCAGAAAAAAATCCGGTACCCAATAAAGGCTGGGTGAACCCGGAAGCCGTCGGTTGGGATCGAACCCTACCCCTTGTCCTTTGTAGTCTAGTTCACTAACCACTGAGCTATCGCGGCTACCGATTGTATATAGTAAATAGAGAAAATATTAAAGTGGTCAGACATAGTTGTTCTTACGTAATAAATGAACGTGAAATTATGGGTAATTATGTACATACGGGCGATGGACAACTGATTAATTATGGCTGTGGTTATGGTAGCTAATTGGATAATATAATTGTATGCGCTTAGGAATAGACAGTTGATGGATCAGTGATGTTGAAATTCTAGTAAAAAGATATATGTTGGGGAGTAAGGATAGGGTTAGTTAGTAAAGGTGTGGAGATGTGGAGTAATCACTTAATATATATTTTCCGGTAATAGTTGTCTATAATAGAATGTTGGGGCTGTAGTGTAATTGTATAATTGATGAGTCGTTGATTTTGTTTCTTTTAAAGAGAAATGTTCTATACTGGTAATAGTTGACTATAATAGAATGTTGGGGCTGTAGTGTAATTGTATAATTGATGAGTCGTTGATTTTGTTTCTTTTAAAGAGAAATGTTCTATACTGGTAATGGTTGTCTATAATAGAATGTTGGGGCTGTAGTGTAATTGTATAATTGATGAGTCGTTGATTTTGTTTCTTTTAAAGAGAAATGTTCTATACTGGTAATAGTTGTCTATAATAAAAGATAGCTCTTACATTTCTCAACCTCTTTTTAATTACATGTTTAAAGCTTTAAGTAGGTCACGATAACTGTTATACAAATATATAACAAAATAAAAATAAAACAGCAAGATTTTATTTCATTTTTAAAAATATTTACAAGCATAACGTCTATAAAAAAATATGTGCATAATATGACCAAATATTATTTTTAGATATTTCTGTATAAACAGCCCTCGATTATATATAGTGAATATAATTATTTCAAAGCAGTAAACACCATATGCTAAGGTGCAAAGTCTTCCACTTTAATCATGAGCAATACGCTTATGTTAAAAAAAACGGATAGCAAGCCATATATAGTTAAGTAGTATTAATGTTACTACCATGTATATAAAAGTAGATGTATTTTATAATGTATTAATTATTATTTTATTCAACTTGATTTCGTCAATAAGTTTATTAATTTTCACAGGTTCTATTTCTTTAAATGCTTATTTTTGTTTTTAAAAGTAGCTAGTTTCCTCCAATCTGAGGGATTTCCAGCTTTAACAGATAAGATGGGCCTAAGCAATATTGTGTAGTTGCCCCTAGCCTCCTTCTGACCGTCATCTTTATTGCTGCCCTCTCATAACATGTGTGCCACAACATCCTCCGCAGGTAGTTGCCCCTAGCCTCCTTCTGACCGTCATCTTTATTGCTGCCCTCTCATAACATGTGTGCCACAACATCCTCCGCAGGTAGTTGCCCCTAGCCTCCTTCTGACCGTCATCTTTATTGCTGCCCTCTCATAACATGTGTGCCACAACATCCTCCGCAGGTAGTTGCCCCTAGCCTCCTTCTGACCGTCATCTTTATTGCTGCCCTCTTATAACATGTGTGCCACAACATCCTCCGCAGGTAGTTGCCCCTAGCCTCCTTCTGACCGTCATCTTTATTGCTGCCCTCTCATAACATGTGTGCCACAACATCCTCCGCAGGTAGTTGCCCCTAGCCTCCTTCTGACCGTCATCTTTATTGCTGCCCTCTCATAACATGTGTGCCACAACATCCTCCGCAGGTAGTTGCCCCTAGCCTCCTTCTGACCGTCATCTTTATTGTTGCCCTCTCATAACATGTGTGCCACAACATCCTCCGCAGGTAGTTGCCCCTAGCCTCCTTCTGACCGTCATCTTTATTGCTGCCCTCTCATAACATGTGTGCCACAACATCCTCCGCAGACATCTACACTGCCTGACTAACTCATTATTGCACTCTATATCCATCATCATCATCAAGTACCGGGCCTAGTGGCGTAGGTGATCATGTCTCTCCATAACTTTCGATCTCGGCAGCTATTTATCATTGTGGCGATTCATGATTATACAAAGAAATTACGACGGTGGTTTTCTGTTGCCTTCCGTCGGTTTGTTTACAGTTGACTCCGCTAGCCTTTGATTAAAAAGTCTCACCCACAAGGCAGTGGGGTTGTTTTACTTCGGGGTACCCTCCGTTAGCCTTTTACTCTCCCGAGCTTACCTGCAAGGCAGCAGGGCAGCCACAGGTTGTACTGTTTACTGCATACAGTAAAGTAAGTAAAGTACCCCTCACGCCAAGTGGCGTATAGGGAAATATTGTGTTAGTGACCCTATATTTTACATACCTTCAGCACATGATTTTTGGGTCAAAGTGGTCGGTATTACGCCCGTGCTGATTTACTTTCCCAGAAAAAAAATCCGGTACCCATTTAAGGCTGGGTGAATACGGAAGCCGTCGGTTGGGATCGAACCCAACCCCTAGTCCTTTTTAGTCCAGTTCACTAACCACTGAGCTATCGCGGCTCCCACTGCATACAGTAGCAGGTAAAATTACCCGACCTGACAAAATTCTATCCCTATATCCAAAATTCTATCCCTATATCCAAAATTCTATCCCTATATCCAAAATTCTATCCCTATATCCAAAATTCTATCCCTATATCCAAAATTCTATCCCTATATCCAAAATTATATCCCTATATCCAAAATTCTATCCCTATATCCAAAATTCTATCCCTATATCCAAAATTCTATCCCTATATCCAAAATTCTATTCCTATATCCAAAATTCTATCCCTATATCAATCCCTAAATCCCTATATTGCTTGAGAGAAAAACGAGATTATATGAATCGTTATCAGGAGCCATTGTTCGATAACAAAAGAGGTGTAAAAACTTGTCTTCCCAATTAATATAAAAACTGATAACATTTGACAGATGATTTTAGCACATGACGTGGAAAGACAAGATTCGATATCATAACATTTTAAAATAAAATGGTACTGCAATTAGAACAACAAATATTTCAAGATTGAAGAGACGAGATCTCATGACATAGATCTATTATGTTCGCTCTGTCAACCTGTCGATCCAGTATTAGCAAAATCAGCCACAAGAGAAGCTGGTCAGCGACACAGTTCATGGGAGTAATCACAACACCAACGTGCTTCCAACTCTCTGTGGAGATGAAACATAAATATCACGTAGAGACGAAAGTCAAGTTGTAGAATAGAAAAAACGGTCTGAATAGCCTGTCCAAAATAATGGTTATTACATTATTTGTTCTTTCTTCTTCTTATTCGCCTTCTTCTTCTCAACTTCCACTCGTACCGATTTGGATGTCGATAGGGATTGAAAATTCAGCTTTCCTCCCTTTTGGCAATGTCATCCATTACTGATGTTGTTGTAGTGTTCATTTGATGTTGCTGTAGTGTTTCTCTAATGTTGTTGTAGCATTTCTCTACTGTTGTATCGTTTCTCTGATGTTGTCTGTCCACCTTTCTCTGGACTTTCCTTCAGCTCTTCCCCCTTTCCCTCTTTTAATGTATGATCTGTTTGGTAAGGAATCTCATCTTATTTATAGATTAGCAAATCATTGCATTTACTATTTATAGATGAGCAAACCATTGTATTTATGATTTATAGATGAGCAAACCATTGTATTTATTATTCATGCTTGTAGTTTAAAACTGTTCATTACCTATGTTTTTCTCTAATGAAGTCGTTTCTGATTTAGTTTCTTCTTGTCACTCCAAGCGCTGTTCTCAGACTTTCTATTTAATTTCTCTGGTGAAAATGTTACCTTTATGTTTGTAGTCGTATGTGACCATGTTTGAGACTGGAAACCACAATGTGGGAACAAATATATTCCTTCCGAGATGTTTCTCTGAGGTTATATGTGTTGTTTTGTGAGTATAGGAGCTAGCTGTTTTGTGTTTTGTTTATCAACATCTTTCCTCCTGCTTTGTTGTAACATGCCGTCGACATGCCATTTACTATTTCTCATCAAACTGTTAACCTTAATGATTTATTTCGTTGTTATCTTAAGGTTGAAGTAGTTTCTCCAAAATAACAATACATACTTTAATTATTAGTTTTAAATTCAATCATCAAAATACAAAACATTGGCTCACCGTTTAGTTGAAAGATTGTCTAAAGTCATAAATAATTGATTTCATAACTCAAGCAGTCACTTTTTTTATTTCAATTTCAGCAATTCAATAATGTCGTAAGTAAAGTGAAACAGAAATGGTGTTAGTGTGATGGTTACAACAGTAATTGTATTACATGAAATATTACATTCATTCTTTGGCTTCAATAATACACGTCCATAGTTTTATGTTTGGTGCCTCTCTGGAGAGAGAGAGAGAGAGAGAGAGAGAGAGAGACAGAGAGAGAGAGAGAGAGAGAGAGAGATGCGATATTTCTGTCCTGAAACACGTACATTAATTGATCACTTTTGCTAACTTCCATTTCTAAACAATAAACACCTTATCGCAACAAATGTTATAACATTATCTAGTGTCGGTGTTCGGGAAGATTTGTAGTACTGGAGAATAAAGGCAGTATGTTCAATTAAGTCGCTGAAAGAAATGTTGGTTTATAGTTACCCTAATTAACAATCGAAGTGTGGGGAGGGAGGGGGAAGATAAACTATTGATCTTGACCTGATTAGAGCCCTTGATTTATTGAGCTGAAGCGCGACAACTTATCGATCACTGTATCTCATTCCAAATCTGCTCATTGCTTTATTCTTACTTGCTTGAAATTGAAACATCGTTAGATGTAACTGTAATGTTATATATAATGTAATGTTATAAAATGGTATATGTCATGTAATGTAAAAATATAATTATATTAAAGAATATTAATGTATGAGAACATTACGTCCTGCCAAGAAAGCATGTAACACAAAGAGATTCTCGAGTGTAACAATAAATGGATATTTAGTCTAAGTCGCTTACATGAAACCTTGGTGAGGTGAGTTTATATGGAAGTATATCAAGCTTGCCCACAACACTCATTGTCTAAGATGACAGATACAATGTGTAACACCTGGAAGATGGGAGTGTTTCAAAAACATTTTAGAATAGTTTACAAGCTTGATACTTACATGTAAAAGTAAAGTAAAGAGTCCCGTCACACCAAGTGGTCTATAGGGAATATGTTGTTAGTGAACATAATGTTTACATACATTCGGCACATTATTTTTTGTGGTAATGTGGTCGGTATTACGTCCGTGCCGATTTACTTTCCCAGAAAAATTCAATACCCATTCACCCAAGGCTGGGTGAACCCGGAATCTGTTGATCAGGATCGAACCCGAACTCTTGCCCTTTGTAGTCCAGTTCACAAACCACGGAGCTATCACGGAGCTATCACGGAGCTATCACGGAGCTATCACGGAGCTATCACGGAGCTATCACGGAGCTATCACGGCTCCATAATTAAATGTGCTAAAGTTATGTTTCATAATTGAACGTCTTTTTCAGATTTCCAAAGCGTTCAAAGTAATTGTGATAGTAAGTATGTGATTTAAAAAGAGTTCTTAAATGTTACGTAGAGTCAGTCTTAACATATGGATGCGGGTCATGGACAATAGGACAACAGACAAGAAAATCACTGGAGTCTGTAGAAATGTGGTTTAACAGAAGAATGTTGAGAATACCATGGACAACTTAGAAGAGTAATGAAGAGGTTCTGAGAGAGGTCAAAGCAAAAAGAGAGCTAATTTCCAATGTTAGGAAGAAACAATCATCATTTTTTGGCCATGTAATGAGAAGAGAACAACTGGAACAATTGAGGAACGAAGAAATAGAGGGAAGCAAAGAGAAAAAATAACAGACAGCTTAAGAGAAAATGGCTTGGCAGAAGGTCAACAACAGACATGATAAATAGCTGCCGAGATCGAAAGTTGTGGAGAGACATGATCACCTACGCCACTAGGCCCGGTACTTGATGATGATGATAAAGTATGTGATTTACAACTGACATGACTACACGCAAATAAATATCTTTAAAAGAAAACTGCTAGAACAAAAATTCAGATAGGAGAAGGTGTATCTTGGTCTACGTCCTATGGGCCGGATACGGCTCGAAAGGTCAATAGATAGATAGATCGAAGAAGTGTGATTTACAACTGACATGAACACACGTAAATAAGGCGTTATAACAAATAGTAAGTATTGTGATTTGCAACTGACATGAATACAAGTAAGACATAAGATTAAACCCATTCTGTTATTGCCAGATCATTCCTGATGGTAACGTCTTCACTTCTTGACAGTTCCCTCCCTTCAACGCCATAGTTGTCCCTCGAAGCTCTCTTCACCCCTACAGTCGTCTGTGACTACCCATATTCTTGTCTGTGACTACCCACATTCTTGTCTGTGATTACCCACATTCTTGTCTGTGACTACCCATATTCTTGTCTGTGACTACCAACATTCTTGTCTGTGACTACCAACATTCTTGTCTGTGACTACCCACATTCTTGTCTGTGACTACCCACATTCTTGTCTGTGACTGCACATATCCTCGTCTGTGACTACCTATATGTCTGTAACTGCCCATATCTTCGTCTGTGACTACTCATATCCTCGTCTGTGACTGCCCATGTCATCGTCTGTGAGTGCCCATATCCTCCTATGTGACTGTCCATATCCTCGTCTGTGAATGCCTATAT
Source organism: Megaustenia siamemsis (assembly GCA_032433765.1). NCBI lineage: Eukaryota > Metazoa > Mollusca > Gastropoda > Stylommatophora > Ariophantidae > Megaustenia > Megaustenia siamemsis. The sequence goes on from JAVIAB010000101.1 coordinate 31,481,090, forward strand.
CCTCGTCTGTGAGTGCCCATATCCTCCTCTGTGACTGTCCATATCCTCGTCTGTGAGTGTCCATATCCTCCTCTGTGACTGTCCATATCCTCGTCTGTGAGTGCCCATATCCTCCTCTGTGACTGCCTATATTCTCGTCTGTGACTGCCCATATCATCGTCTGTGACTGCCCATATCCTATTCTGTGAATGCCCATATTCTGGTCTGTGACTACCCATATCCTTGTCTGTGACTGGCCATATCCGTGTCTGTGACTACCCATATCCTTGCCTGTGACTGCCCATATCTTCGTCTGTGAATGCCCATATCCTCGCCTGTGACTGCCCATATCCTTGTCTGTGACTGCCCATATCCTCGCCTGTGACTGCCCATATCCTCGTCTGTGACTGCCCATATCCTCGTCTGTTAATACCCATATCCTCGCTTGAAGATTCAGGCAACATTTCAAAATTCACATTTTCAAGCTGACCTTCGTAAGGTCATCCTCACAACATTTCTTTTATTTCACTCAAGAGAGACCACTCCAAAAATACATATATCTCTAAACTCCCCTTGTTCATGTTAGACAACTCTCGTGATTTCCTTACTAGTTAACAATACACGTATTGTGGATCTACTAATTATATAATATAGAGGTCCCAGTATTGCAGTCCCTCTGGCCTGGACTAGTTGTTTCCCAGCATAGCCTGGGACAGACGAACTCCAACCTCTCCAGTAAGACCCGGGAATGTCAAGAAAGCCGTTACGACCCGCCACATCTAATGAGTCTAGGGCAACCTGCCTGCATCAACTCGTGGCAATCCGTCAACAACTAATTATATAAACATTAAGCTGACATTATTTCTGCTCCTTTATTACCCTGTGAGTGAAATGGAATTTGGAGGTGGGTAGTCTGCTTACTTGTCAAATATGGGGGAAGAGAACACTTTCTTGAGGGATCGACATTTCTTGTTCATTTTGAGGATTGAATAACAACAGTAACTAGGCCGTAGCATGTTTTAGATTGTGATCGCAGCCTCCTATTATCTGCCTATTGACGACCTAACAGTCTCAGATTATGATTTTAGTTGTCACAACACACACACACATATATATATATATATATATATATATATATATATATATATATATACATAGATATACATATATATAGTGACAACTAATATACATACACAAATACATACATTCATACATACATGCATACATCCTTCGTGTAGAGTTAAACGTGGCGACACTGTAAAGATTGCTAAGTATTTGAACTCAGACATACCATGGGACATGCAATATACTCTACGCTTAACTGAGATTTTGATGGTAACGATATGCAGAGACGTTCAGGATGATTTCATATTTGATAAATGTACACACATTAACATAACACTATAGGTAACAGATTAACTAAAAACATGACAGAACACAAGTAAACGTTTCGACCACAGATCTTCATCAGTATTTTAAAACCATGAAAACACAAAGAGAGGTACAATTCTATCTATCTATCGTCCTTTCGAGCCGAAGACGGCACATAGGGCAGAACCACAATCTGAAAAAACAGAAACCTTGCGTGCCAAAATGGCACATATATGCAGAGATCACTGCTTCCAAAACTTATGGCTCTGTTTCCATAACAATATTTTTTACAATGACAGCTTGTCAAGCCATCGATCAACCTCCTTAGTCGCCTCTTACAACATGCCTGGAAGGTCACAGTGTCACTATTCTTTACTTCCCTCATAATGAGGCCCCGGTAACACACAGGAGGTACAATTACATAGACCATTTTCTAAATAGCTTGGGCACCGCAATATTTTACACATTTGTGCCTTTTTCAGTCTAAGTTGGTATTTATATATAAAATAAAGGTAAAGTACGAGACTTGAACCGGCGTCTTAGCACGCGAGTTTCCACCCATATGTGCTCGGCCGCCTATCCAAAAATGTTCGGAGACTTCTGGATAGTGTCGCTTCAAGCATCGAAACTAACAATGCGAGGTGGCTTTCCCCACCTTCCGAGAGTAGTACCCAATTCTGCTAACGGCTGAGTCGGTAGTGGGAGTATTTTTTTTTTCCAACCACGAGTACAACTCACACTGCTCCCAGCGGGAATCGAACACGGGTTGTCCGAACGTCGGTAGTCCAGTCGGGTAAATTTATCGGATTTATCTGTGTAACTGTGTACTTCTTTGCTGTTTCGTTCTTTTTGCCAAGCTCATCTAAACCTGTGACCGAAACGTTTATTTGTTTATGTTTGCGTCCACCTCCTCATAAGTTAAGCCGTCACACACAGTTGTATATGTTCATTGTTTCATATTTGACTCAGTTTAACATCTGCCACGCACGACATAACATGTCTGTGCCAATCATCATGTCCTATATAATAATTATTGATCGTCTATTTCAGACTGTGGACGCTGCATTACAGGTCAGTATTATAATTTCCCATTGTAGGCAACAGTTGTAGTAGTATTTGAAGTTAGTCGGAAGACCGGTATCATTGCAAGTGAATTAAAACCCATAATTGCTCAACCGCCCATGCCAGTGGAATCATCTAAATTAATATATCATCTTCTTGAAGGATAAAATAAACAATGGCAGCTGCAGTCCCCATCATAGCAGCTACAGCACACGCCAAAAGATATGAGGCAAAGCGGCACCGAACAAGAACGCAGCTGAACTGTTCTTCGTCATACGATATCGTCGTTCATTGTAAGCAATAGCAAAATCGAAACTTGATCTGAAACACAGCCTAAGGTGTGAGCCGCGATAGCTCAGTGGTTAGTGAACTGGACTACAAGGGACAAGAGGTAGGGTTCGATTCCTTATCGTCGGCTTCCGGTTCACCCAGCTTTTAATGGGTACCGGATTTTTTTTCTGGGAAAGTAAAGCAGCACGAGCGTAATATCGACCACATTACCCCAAAAATCATGTGCCGAAGGTCTGTAAAATTTATGGTCACTAACACCATATTCCCTATACACCACTTGGCGTGACGGGGGTAATTTACTTTTACTAAGGTGTGCACAGATCACGGAACTCAGTATCTCCGGCAGCAAGCCGGACTTGGCATATGAGGGGACTGCAACAAGGAACACTTTTTAGACAGAGCCTCATCGGTTTCGGTCGTCTATCCTCCATATTGCCATGAAATCAAACAGAGCGCTTAAACATGAGTAACGCACGTTATTTCTCTTTAAAAAAAAATCTCCAGAACTGAAACAATGTGTTTATTATAAAATAGCAAGGGAATCTGGACAATTAGCAGCGAAATAGACAAATGATAAAATAGACATTCTAGAACTGCGAAAGATATTAATGGATTGGGACGAAGAAAATAAAACTTAATTAGGGAATGATGGTGTTATCGTGAGAAGCCAAGAGCATAACACATAAATAAAGGTAAATGAAAAGTATAATAATCTATACGGAAATGTCCTATTTATAGGGTCTATTGGGTGGGATTTATAGCACCGGAGAATAAAGGCCGCGTGCCCATTGCAGTCACTTACAGATGTTCGGAATTGAGGTTTTTTTTCATCACAGACAACAAATCTGCTCTCTCCTGGTTTGGAGTACGACACGCTATCGATTCGGCCACGCGCTACACAGGAAACAGGGATGTTTTAATGCAACGGAAAGACGCGGAAGAAAAAAAAAACAACATATTTATAAGAGAATACTTGGTTACAACTGGCAAAATTAAAGGAAAGAGAGATCGCTGGCGACAAAGGTAGAAAATACTGGATAGCTTGGTGTCATGGCATGGAAAACAGTCAACAACAGAACTGATACGATGCACTGTTGATAGAAGATTGTGGAGGGACATGATCACATACGCCAACCGGTATGGCACATGATGATGATGATGTATAAGAGGATATTTAGGGGAGCCAGATTAATAACTACAACATTATTAGCTGCATACAAATATGTATAAATGGATTCATTTTTGTGCAATCACTTACAGGAAATGAACAGTCAGTTACAATAAAAGGCTACACACAATTCTAGTGGGATATGGATGACAATTTAACCAGAGATAATATAATGGAGAAGGGAGAAAAAAAAACGTAAAGACAGGAACAGTTAATCAAAAACTGCAAGGGGTGACGGGAAAACAAACACAGAGTTTAGCGATAAGTGAGAGATTTGTAAACGCCCATGACCAAATATATATGGCACTAGATATGCTCCAACATGCAATATTATATACATTCATACATATACATGTTTAAATGCACAAGTGTGCCACTAGTCATTAGAAGTCCCAAATAATTTGGCAATAGACAAGAAGTTTTGATCATTTTAAAACAAAATATAAGGGGACAGAGAGGAAGAAAATAGTATCCGATCACAACATCTGTTGAGAAAAATTAAACCTATGATCAAATGATTTGTAACAGGGGCAGGGTGGTCTGAAGTTAAAACATTGACATCTGGACTTGAAGGGGCCTGGTTCGATTCTTACTACAGGTGGTGCCCATTTGTCAAAAATCTAGTCAATAGTTTCTTAGTGGCTCTTCCCTCTACTAGTCTCTAGATAATGAGATCAGATACCTATCCATATCGGATAGTCATTAAAATATAAAGCCGGTTGTTAGTGTGCATTATGTGTAAGTTAAAAAACAGCTGGTTGTTAGTGTACATTATGTGCAAGTGAAATAACAGCTGGTGGTTAGTGTACATTATGTGCAAGTGAAATAACAGCTGGTGGTTAGTGTACATTATGTGCAAGTGAAATAACAGCTGGTGGTTAGTGTACATTATGTGCAAGTGAAATAACAGCTGGTGGTTAGTGTATATTATGTGCAAGTGAAATAACAGCTGGTGGTTAGTGTACATAATGTGCAAGTGAAATAACAGCTGATGGTTAGTGTACATTATGTGCAAGTGAAATAACAGCTGGTGGTTAGTGTACATTATGTGCAAGTGAAATAACAGCTGGTGGTTAGTGTACATTATGTGCAAGTGAAATAACAGCTGGTGGTTAGTGTACATTATGTGCAAGTGAAAAAACAGCTGTGGTTAGTGTACATTATGTGCAAGTGAAATAACAGCTGGTGGTTAGTGTACATAATGTGCAAGTGAAATAACAGCTGGTGGTTAGTGTACATAATGTGCAAGTGAAATAACAGCTGGTGGTTAGTGTACATAATGTGCTTGTGAAATAACAGCTGGTGGTTAGTGTATATTATGTGCAAGTGAAATAGCAGCTGGTGGTTAGTGTACATTATGTGCAAGTGAAATAACAGCTGGTTGTTGGTGTACATAATGTGCAAGTGAAATAACAGCTGGTGGTTTGTGTACATAATGTGCAAGTGAAATAACAGCTGGTGGTTAGTGTACATTATGTGCAAGTGAAATAACAGCTGGTGGTTGGTGTACATTATGTGCAAGTGAAATAACAGCTGGTGGTTAGTGTACATTATGTGCAAGTGAAATAACAGCTGGAACAAGTCGAACAAGTTAAAACTCTCGACGATAGAAATGTGAGAGCAAGGTAACTACCGGCGATTACGAATCAATTGTTTATTGTTGTAACTTGTTATATTTCTTTTGTTTCTTAACATGTCTTTTATATACTAAACTCTTTCATCATTTCTTGATATATTACTCTTCAGGAGTCACATTAGCATTAACACACATTTAACACATTTCTGCGTTCACTCGGTTTCATACGTAAAAGCAACGTCTTTCATGCTGATAATCGACAAACGCCTCGGGTGTTCAATAACACTATAACATGTTTATTAACCTTTCTAGTTTACAGCATTGTGGATACACTTCACATGAATATAATTGCATCGATCTAGTCATCATCATATGCCATACCGGTTGGCGTAGTCGATAATGTCCTTCCACAACATTCCGCTCAGCGTGCATTTTATCAGTTCTGTTTTTGACTGTTTTCCATGCCATGATACCAAGCTATCTAGTATTTTCTCTCTTTGACATCCGCGATCTCTCTTTCCTTTTATTTTGCCAAACGTTACCAAGTATTCTAACTTTCCTCTTCTCATGATGTGCCTGAAAAATGTTGATTGCTTCTTTCTGATGTTTCTTAGGAGCTCCCTTTTTGTGTTGGCCTCTTTGAGAATTTCCTTGTTGGTTGTTTAGCTGTCCATGGAACTTTCAACATTCTTCTGAGAAATCCTATCTCTGTGGTCTCTATTCATCTTTTTATTTATTTGTTGACTGTATATGATTCGCATCAGAGTAGATTCAATATAGGAATGATGAACTAACTTTCTCAATTCTATTGACATAGATTTGTATCTATATAGATTTTTGTCTGAAACCATGAACAATTTTGTCTCTGAAATCTCTTCCGTTGCGTTGATAAAACGTTTCCGTAGAGAAAGAGTTAATACGAGAGATACATTAGTTTGTTGTAGTAGGTCACTCATGGCCAAACACGTAGAAACCGTTTCTATAACACAAGTCAGAGCATGGCTATGCGTTATCCAGGCTTAAAAATACTCGCTTAGGTCTCGTTGGTTCATTCAAATGAAAGCAAGTGTGTTCCAATCTGAGTACAGAACAAAGCGGGAAGGATTTATAACAGATCATTAAACGCACTATTGCCTCTATTCAAGATTTTCTGTTCGGAGTTCCCACTCCATCTCAGATTTGGACTCTCGCAAGACCCTCACAAGGAACTGGGGACACGATGCACGATGCACTACATGATTGTCTATACAAGTAGTAGTTTATACATTGTCGGATTAGTTTGCGAGTATATAAGGACGTCATGCATAAAAAAAAACCATTTACGTCTGTTGGCACCACGAAGAGGATGTCAATATTGCAGGTTAGAGCTACAACAGTCGGATACAACCGGGGATGGACAGTAGATCCAAACAGAAGTGTTGTCCACAATAAGTAAAAAAAAGTATAGTACCCCTGTCACGCACGTGGACTATGGTGTTAGTGACCATACATTTTACAGACCTTCGGCACATGATTTTTGGGGAATGTGGTCGGTATTACGCCCGTGCCGCTTTACTCTCCAAAAAAAAAAATCAGATACCCATTAAAGGTTGGGTGAACCCGGGGCCGTCGGAGAATTAGCTTAACTTTTATATGCCGAATATAGTGGAGCCTTTAAGTTCAATACAGCGGAAGGTCAACACTATCGAGGCATGTGTGTCAAGAAACTAAAGGATGAAACATTTGCCAACGGAATCCTAATTCTGGTGATCAGATTTCATCCTATTACGACGCTATGTATAGCATGATCAAGTACCAAGCCTGCTGGCGTAGGTGATCATGTCTCCTCACAACTTTCGATCTCGACAGTTATTTAACATTTTTGTTGTTGACCTTCTGCCAAGCCATTCTCTTAAGCTGTCTAGTATCCTTTCTCTTTGCTTCCCTCTATCTCTTCGTCCCTCAATTTTTCCAGTTATTACAATATATTCCAGTTGTTCTCTTCTCATTACATGGCCAAAAATGATGATTGCTTCTTCCTAATGTTGGAAATTAGCTCTCTTTTTGCTTTGGCCCTGTATATAGAGTTTCGTATTATTAATATGTCAAAAGTTAGTGCGTATTAACTGTTAGATCGAATCTGGAACACACAAATATACACAAATAAAAGGAAAACAATTTGCCAGGGTGATGTGTAAAGATTTCAAAGGGATAATGCTATTATCAGTACTAGGAAAACTAATACTATTTCATACACAAAGAAAATTGTCAAGGCCTACATTTAAATATCAAAGTTGAAGGAATACATCTGGGGACAGTTCAGAACTACAACTACCTGGGACATACTATAACCAATGATGGAAAATGTACAACTAAAATAAATAAAAGAATAGGTATGGTAAACAGTAATGTTAATGTCATGAAAAATATACTAACATCAAAACAAATAACACCAGGGCTAAAACTAAGAATAGCAAAATGTTACATCTTCTCATTATTCCTGTATAGTGCAGAAACAATGACATTAGACCAGAAAACAGAACAGAAAATTGAAGCCTTTGAAATGTGGATCTGTAGAAGAATAGGTAGAATTGGATGGAAAAAAAAAAGAAAACAAACGATGAAGTTTTAAAACAACTAAAAATGAAAAGAGAACTACTAAACACAATTAGAACAAGACAAATGAAATTTTTGGTCATGTTAAAAGACACAACAGCCTAATAAAAGTAATATTGAAAGGGAAAATACAAGGTAAAAGAGGCAGAGGCAGACCAAGACTAATATGGGCGAGTAACATCAAAAGATGGACAAGTCAACATGTGACAATCTGCACCATCAAAGCAAGAGACAGAGAGAAATGGCGCTCCATGGTAGCCAACCTTCGATGCGGAGACGGCACTCAATGATGATGATGATGATGAGGACAAACTCTTCAGAATAATCGCATAGATACTAAAATAATCAATAGAAAAACGAGTGAATGAATAAGAAAGAACGTTTCTGAAAACAAATATCCACTCTGTGCTGAGAAAGTAAATGGTAGATGGACCCCTGGTGACCTAGTAGCTAAGATACTCGCTTCTTGATCAGATACGTCAAGGTTCATTTCTTAGAAGTGGCGGATTTCTTTTTGACCAATAAGGTTCTTGGGTTCACCAAGCCTTTAAAAATAGGTACCAGAGATTTTGTTTTTTTTTGTGGAAAGTAAATGAGGCCTGGTGTGATAGTGGCCACCCCAGCTAAAAAAATGTGCAGTGGTCATGGAAAAGTATGGTCACGAAAACCATATCATCAATACGACTAGTAAGATGTAGAGGAAATCTTTTATCTTACTTTATGTTACCTTACTTGATTTTACATTACATTCCTGTAGTTTACTTTACTTATTTTACCTTACTTCACCTACTTTTCCTTACTTTACCTTACTTTATCTTACTTCAACTTACTTTAATTTACTTTACTTTAATTTACCTTACTTTACCGTACTTTACCTTACGTGATCTTAATTTATCTTACTTTACTTTATTTTACTTTATCTTACTTTACCTTACTTTACTTTACTTTACCTTTTTTTAGCTTACTTTATCTTACTTTTTCTTACTTTGCTTTACCTTAATTTATCTTACCTTACCTTACTTTACTTTACCTTTCTTTACCTTACTTTATCTTACTTTACTTTACCTTACTTTACCTTACTTTATCTTACTTTACTTTACTTTAACTTACTTTATCTTACTTTACTTTACTTTATCTTAATTTACTTTACTTTACCTTACTTTACTTTACCTTACTTTACTTTACCTTACTTTACCTTACTTTACCTTACTTTACTTTACCTTACTTTACCTTACTTTACCTTACTTTACCTTACTTTACTTTACTTTACTTTACTTTACCTTACCTTACTTTACCTTACTTTACCTTACTTTACTTTACTTTACTTTACCTTACTTTACCTTACTTTACTTTACCTTACTTTACCTTACTTTACTTTACCTTACTTTACCTTACTTTACTTTACCTTACTTTACTTTACCTTACTTTACTTTACCTTACTTTACTTTACCTTACTTTACCTTACTTTACTTTACTTTACCTTACTTTACCTTACTTTACCTTACTTTACCTTACTTTACCTTACTTTACTTTACCTTACTTTACCTTACTTTACTTTACTTTACTTTACCTTACTTTACCTTACTTTACCTTACTTTACCTTACTTTACCTTACTTTACCTTACTTTAATTTACCTTACTTTACCTTACCTTACTTTACTTTACCTTACTTTACCTTACTTTACCTTACTTTACCTTACTTTACTTTACCTTACTTTACCTTACTTTACTTTACCTTACTTTACTTTACCTTACTTTACCTTACTTTACTTTACTTTACTTTACTTTACCTTACTTTACCTTACTTACTTTACCTTACTTTACCTTACTTTAACTTACTTTAACTTACTTTACCTTACTTTACCTTACTTTACCTTACTTTAACTTACTTTACCTTACTTTACCTTACTTTACCTTACTTTAACTTACTTTACCTTACTTTACCTTACTTTACCTTACTTTAACTTACTTTACCTTACTTTACCTTACTTTACCTTACTTTACCTTACTTTACCTTACTTTACCTTACTTTAACTTACTTTACCTTACTTTAACTTACTTTACCTTACTTTACCTTACTTTACCTTACTTTACCTTACTTTACCTTACTTTAACTTACTTTACCTTACTTTAACTTACTTTACCTTACTTTACCTTACTTTACCTTACTTTACCTTACTTTAACTTACTTTACCTTACTTTACCTTACTTTAACTTACTTTACCTTACTTAACCTTACTTTAACTTACTTTACCTTACTTTACCTTACTTTAACTTACTTTACCTTACTTTACCTTACTTTAACTTACTTTAACTTACTTTACCTTACTTTACCTTACTTTAACTTACTTTAACTTACTTTACCTTACTTTACCTTACTTTACCTTACTTTAACTTACTTTACCTTACTTTACCTTACTTTAACTTACTTTAACTTACTTTACCTTACTTTACCTTACTTTAACTTACTGTACCTTACTTTAACTTACTTTACCTTACTTTACCTTACTTTACCTTACTTTACCTTACTTTACCTTACTTTACCTTACTTTACTTTACTTTACCATACTGTATCTTATTTTACTTTACCTTATTTTACCTTACTTTATCTTACTTTACTTTACTTTACCTTACTTTACCTTACTTTATCTAACTTTACTTTACCTTACTTTACATTATTTTATCTTACTTTACTTTACCTTACTTTATCTTACTTTACTTTACCTTACCTTACTTCGCCTTACTTTACCTTACTTTACCTTACTTTAACTTACTTTATCTCACTTTACTTTACCTTACTTTACATTACGTTTCCTTATGCTTGTACTAATAAAGTAGTCACATTGCCTAGAATAGATAAACATAATTGTTGATATAGAGTCCCCATTGTTCTTGTTTTTTCCTGGATTACGAATAGGCATTTGATAGCCTTGACAAAGTGATACTCCGGAATGTCTAGGTTTAATAAAGATAATCTCATCATCATCATAACGAAGTTTGGCTACCATGGAGCGCCATTCTGCTCTCTCTCTTGCTTTGATGGTGCAGGTTGTCATAGGCTGGTTTATCCGTTAAAGATAATCTACATAGCTTATTAGGCGTTGTATTCTACAACATACAATGTACGTTCAGTGTTGCATTCCTTAATCTACTCTATGTCTAACACTGTATTCTACAACATACAATGTACGTTCAGTGTTGCATTCCTTAATCTCCTCTATGCCTAACACTGTATTCTACAACATACAATGCACCTTCAGTGCTACATTCCTTAATCTACTCTATGTCTAACACTGTATTCTAAAACATACAATGCACCTTCAGTGTTGTATTCCTTAATCTACTTTATGCCTAACACTGTATTCTAAAACATACAATGTACCTTCAGTGTTGCATTCCTTAATCTACTCTATGCCTAACACTGTAATCTACAACATACAATTTATCTTCAGTGTTGCAATCCTTAATCTACTCTATGTCTAACACTGTATTCTACAACATACAATGTACGTTCAGTGTTGCATTCCTTAATCTACTCTATGTCTAACACTGTATTCTACAACATACAATGCACCTTCAGTGCCACATTCCTTAATCTACTCTATGTCTAACATTGTATTCTACAACATACAATGTACCTTCTGTGTTGCATTCCTTAATCTACTCTATGTCTAACACTGTATTCTACAACATACAATGTACGTTCAGTGTTGCATTCCTTAATCTACTCTATGTCTAACACTGTATTCTACAACATACAATGCACCTTCAGTGCCACATTCCTTAATCTACTCTATGTCTAACACTGTATTCTACAACATACAATGTACCTTCTGTGTTGCATTCCTTAATCTACTCTATGTCTAACACTGTATTCTACAACATACAATGTATCTTCAGTGTTGCATTCCTTAATCTACTCTATGTCTAACACTGTATTCTACAACATACAATTTATCTTCAGAGTTGCATTCCTTAATCTACTCTGTGTCTAACACTGTATTTACAACCCACTTTGTTATTTTGATAAATTTGTGTCAGTGGCTGGTCTTACAGAGAGTCAGTGCCTGGTCTGATAAAGTGACAGTGCCTGGTCCGATATAGCTGATATGGCTTGTCTAATAAAGTTGATTTGAGTGGTCTAATTAAACTGATATGGCTGGTCTAATAAAGTTGATTTGACTGATCTACTTAAGCTGATATGGCTTTCTAATAAAGTTGATTTGGCTGGTCTAATTAAGCTGATGTGGCTGGTCTAATAAAGTTGATTTGACTGATCTACTTAATCTGATGTGGCTGGTCTAATAAAGTTGAGTTGGCTGGTCTAATTAGCTACTGTGGCTGGTCTACTAAAGTTGATTTGGCTGGTCTAATTAAGCTGATGTGGCTGGTCTAATAAAGTTGATTTGGCTGGTCTAATTAAGCTGATGTGGCTGGTCTAATAAAGTTGATTTGGCTGGTCTAATTAAACTGATATGGCTGGTCTAATAAAGTTGATTTGGCTGGTCTAATTAAACTGATATGGCTGGTCTAATAAAGTTGATTTGGCTGATCTACTTAAGCTGATGTGGCTGGTCTAATAAAGTTGATTTGGCTGGTCTAATTAAACTGATATGGTTGGTCTTATAAAGTTGATTTGGCTGATCTACTTAAGCTGATGTGGCTGGTCTAATAAAGTTGAGTTGGCTGGTCTAATTAAGCTATTGTGGCTGGTCTAATAAAGTTGATTTGGCTTGTCTAATTAAGTTGATGTGGCTGGTCTAATAAAGTTCATTTGGCTGGTCCAATTAAGCTGATGTGCCTGGTCTAATTATGTTGATGTGAGTGGTCTAATTAAGCTGTTGTGGCTGGTCTAATAAAGTTGATTTGGCTGGTCTAATTAAGCTGATGTAATTGATCTAATTAAGGTTATGTGGCTCATTTAATTAACCTGGTGTGGCTAGTCTAATTAAGCTGATGTGGCTGGTCTAATTAAGTTGATGTGGCAGGTCTAATTAAGTTGATGTGGCTGGTCTAATTAAGTTGATGTGGCTGGTCTAATTAGGTTGATGTGGAAGGTCTAATTAAGCTGATGTGGCTGGTCTAATTAAGTTGATGTGGCAGGCCTAATTAAGTTGATGTGGCTAGTCTAATTATGCTGATGTGGCAGGTCTAATTAAGTTGATGTGGCTGGTCTAAGTAATTTGATGTGGCAGGTCTAATTTAGCTGATACGGCTGGTCTAATTAAGTTAATGTGTCAGGTCTAATTAAGTCGATGTGGCTGGTCTAATTAAGTTGATATGGCTGGTCTAATTAAGCTGATGTGGCCGGTCTTATTAAGATGATGTCTCTGTTCTAATTAAGCTGATGTGGCTGATCTAATTAAGGTTATGTGGCTTATTTAATTAAGCTGGTCTAATTAAGCTGATGTGGCTGGTCTAATTAACCTGATATGATCGATCTAATTAAGCTAATTTGGCTGAACTAATTAAGCTGAAGTGGCAGGTCTAATTAAGCTACTGTCTCTGGTCTAATTAAGCTGGTGTTTCTGGTCTAATTAAGCTGGTGTCTCTGGTCTAATTAAGCTGGTGTCTCTGGTCTAAATAAACTGATGTGGGTGGTAAATTAAGCTGGTATGGTCTAATTAAGCTGATGTCGCTTTAATCAGGTCTAATTAAGATAATGTCTATGGTGTAATTAAGCTGATGTCTCTGGTTTAATTAAACTGATGTGGTTGGTAAATTACGCTGATATGGTATAATTAAGCTGATTTGGCTGATCTAATTAAGCTGATTTGGCAAGTCTAATTATGGTTATGTGGTTCGTCTTATGAAGCTGATATGGCTGGTCTGATCAAGTTGATGTAGTTGATCTGATACAGTTGATGTCTAATAAGGCTGAATTGTGCCTTCTTTTTATCGAACTAAATTATGTTGTCTAATAAGGCTTAATTGTGCTGTATAATAAGGCTGAATTATGTTGTCTAATAAGGCTGAATTGTGTTGTCTAATAAGGCTGAATTATGTTGTCTAATAAAGCTGAATTATGTTGTCTAATAAGGCTGAATTATGTTGTCTAATAAGGCTGAATTATGTTGTCTAATAAGGCTGAATTATCTTGTCTGATAAGGCTGAATTATGTTGTCTAATAAGGCTGAATTATGTTGTCTAATAAGGCTAAATTGTGTTGTCTAATAAGGCTGAATTATGTTGTCTAATAAGGCTGAATTATGTTGTCTAATAAGGCTGAATTATGTTGTCTAATAAGGCTGAATTATGCTCTCTAATAAGGCTGAATTATGTTTTTTAATAAGGCTGAATTATGCTGTCTAATAAGGCTGAATTATGTTTTCTAATAAGGCTGAATTATGTTTTCTAATAAGGCTGAATTATGTTTTCTAATAAGGCTGAATTATGTTTTCTAATAAGGCTGAATTGGGAGGCAAAGGAAGGGAGAAATCGTTAAACGTCATTTAGGAATGAATAGTTCTGGTTTGTTGACTTACATAGAACTGAACTTATTTGACCGGCAAACAAACATATATATATATATATATGGAGAGAGAGAGAGAGAGAGAGAGAGAGAGAGAGAGATTTGAAGATTACAGAGTAAAATTACAATGCCCCAGCGACAGCAAATGGTGTTTTTAAAGAATTAATTAGTTAGTGTGTGATTGGATGTATTAGTTAAGTGCATTTAATTGAATAAATCTTAACATTATTTGGAATTACACTGTTTTTTAACTATTGCACATCATGTTTGTCTTATTAGATTATGGATGTGATAAAGGCCACAGAAATAGTAAGTAACATGGCTGATGTGAATCTAAATGCGGAATAACATAGCAGTAGATAAATGTTGCAGATGGTCGCATTAAATTACCGATTTATATAGTAGGAGTAAATGATCATGTACGCCAGCTAGCGGTACCAAAGGTTATATAGTCGAACTGCCCCATTCTGGACTGGCACTAAACTGGATCAACGATATATATACGATAAGAAATATTCAGTTTAACCAAGGGCTTCCCGACATGGACCAATGGCGATGAGGTAGGAGCCGAATGGTGGTCATAGTCTATTTGATTGATGAAGCTATTTACTAACGACAGTCACCACCGGAACCTGGGTGTCGTGTATATTGTGCAAAATCTTTTTTGAGCAAAATACGGAGCAGAGAACAATAAGTCTCAATTGCCACTACACAGTACTCTTTAAATAACCCCAAGAAGGGTCTCACATTATTCACTTAGCTAAGCAGATGAATCTGGATCGCATGTCTTATTTTCATGATATATTAAGGACCCGACGTCGGCTCCTCAATAAACGCCACTTCACTTAAGACTACTCGCAATAAACGCCACTTCACCTAAGGCTACTCGCATCAAACGCCACTTCACCTAAGACTACTCGCAATAAACGCCACTACACCTAAGACTACTCGCAATAAACGCCACTTCACCTAAGACTACTCGCAATAAACGCCACTTCACCTAAGACTACTCGCAATAAACGCCACTTCACCTAAGACTACTCGCAATAAACGCCACTTCACCTAAGACTACTCGTAATAAACGCCACTTCACCTAAGCCTACTCGCAATAAACCTCACTTCACCTAAGACTACTCGCAATAAACGCCATTTCACCTAAGACTACTCGCAATATTTTTCTTCAAGAACACCAAGTCGATTATGTCCCCAAGTAACGAACATGCCCGAGTCGGTGGAAAGTCACGGCCAGATATTGTGCTTCCGGTGATCTGCTAAACGACCAGCGATGAAAGTCGTGATGACATCTACATCTCCTGATCTCATAAGAACTCTGTACAAATGCTGCCACAACGTGTTTAAAGGTAACGTTCGGCTCACACCGGCTCAGAAGGGACAGCTGCTTCGTCATAAACACGACCTGTGGATTTTTGTTCGAAAAAAAGACAATTGTCAAAAGGATAAA
The DNA here is from genome assembly GCA_032433765.1 of Megaustenia siamemsis. Lineage (NCBI taxonomy): Eukaryota > Metazoa > Mollusca > Gastropoda > Stylommatophora > Ariophantidae > Megaustenia > Megaustenia siamemsis. The sequence continues at coordinate 31,497,066 of JAVIAB010000101.1, forward strand.
ACATATATTGCAGAATGGTTGAATCATAGGTTCGTTAATTAAACCAGTTCCCGATATCATGAGCGGTGTCCTCGGCGCGTAACTATGGTCAAGAAAATTATTTTGAACGAACCTCGTCTGCTAGTCTGTAAATCATCAACCACTAACGAACGAACCTCGTCTGCTAGTCTGTAAATCATCAACCACTAACGAACGAACCTCGTCTGCTAGTCTGTAAATCATCAACCACAAACGAACTCCATATCCTCCAACCGAGTCGCTAAAACACGGCCCAGGAGATGTGGTGTAAATGCAGTAAGTTCTAGAAAGAAAAGACGTATTACTTCGCGACAAAAGGAGACTGTATCAGTAAACGTTGCCATGGTATCTGAAACGTCTCAGTCAATATCGATATAAACCTCAAGACGTAGGAGATATCAAGCAGAACCCCACAACCTACCGACTGGCTTGCAACACCACCACCCGTGGGACAAGATGAAGTTAAGGACAAAAGTCTTCAGTCTGCGCCATTGCACCTAGACTGAAAAAGAAGGACGTCGACAAAGAGTCTGCAACCGCGTACAAACTCAGGAAAAGAAGAGAACGTAATATTTCGACACCAAACAGGGAGACATGGCCAAAGGAGTACATATGATGTTAAGAACCCGTTACTACGACCGGAAGTGGCCGGGTGTCTGCAATGCTGTGGGTGGTTTACAACGCAGCATAAAGTCCACACAGATTACAAAGTGGTTGGCTCGACGTAATAGGTACACGTTGCATTAACGGCTTCGTCGGAAGTTGAATGTACGGCCTAACATCTAGGGTGGTATGAACCATCAATATCAGGCTGATCTGTTGACCTGAGACAACTAAGAAGGTACAACGATGGGTACTCGTATCTCATAATGATCATCCATGCTTTTTTTTAAAGTTTGCCTGGTCAGTCCCGACACGGTCAAACAAAAAAATAAACTTTCCTGAAAGGTCTAATTGACGAAAATGTGCACCCTTTCACTGCGGAGAAGGAGAATATCAAGGCAGCTATCGTGTAACGGTCTCGTTAAAAGAGACAAATTGGAGATCAACTTACAGAAACGTACAAACTGAGATACATTGAAGTTCTACCGTTACAAATTCGAAGCAATATTCACTCTTATCATAGGGGTACTAAAATGGCACCTGCCCGGGTTAAATAAGAAACTCAACAGCAAGGTTAGAACGTTTTGTGTAATAAAGTGTCGCAGTCAGAGCTGAACAAAAGTCATCCGGTGGTAACAAATAGAGAAGGAGTTAGGATATCTCAATCCGGGGGGGTGGGGGTGGGGGAATTTAAAAGAGGACTAACACCATCGCGGACAGATGAATTGTTTACGGGCTGTTGTTTCATCAAAACCGCACCGATAACTCATGTCCTGAAGGAGGTTGCGGGTGAATAACGGAAAGCTCGATTTAAAACGAGGAACTACAAAAAGTTGGAGATAACTGGTTTATCATAGAGAAAATATTCTACGAGAACGTATTGGTGTGGGGGGAGCTACAAAGTATTTAGTCAAATAGTTCGGGTATAATTCGTCATACAACAGCTGCATATCCGCTAAGCAGATATCGAGATATAACGACTCATACAGAAATGTAAGTAGGGGAACATAAGGAAGATCAGGTACTGCTATTACTTTAATAAGAGACAGAAGGAGGGTGATGCAGGGAGATAACATAGCTATTGATATCTATAGCAAGACCCTTATTTGTAAAATTACTGCCCCTTGCTGAAGTTGTTTTCTTGTGCTAGATTGTGGTTATATACGTCGTCGTCTCCGGGTCTCTGTTCAATCTGACTCGAGAAGGCACCGACGGACAGTACGGAAAGCTCTGGATTGCCTTACTGAGCAGCTTTCTGTGATACATGTTATCTAACCTTAAGGTAGAGACGCAACGTTAAAATACAACAACATGAGTTTTTACGTGACACTCGCACGTGTTTGAATATATTTCCTGATAATAACGCAGACCACTTCTTTGTCAAGCTGAGATACGTTCTGAAATCAAGAACTGAGAACAAGTCTAGAAATAATCCCCGACATAGAATATATAAGAAACAGCAAATTCAATGGTTTGGCCACGTGACAATGAGATGATAAAGTTCAAAGCACAATGAGCCTTCAATAGACGTTGCGAGAATATCAAACCCAAAGAAGGACCACAAAATAAATGAATTGACGGAAGAGTAGAAACACTAGGAAATAACGGCAGCAGAGGTGAACAGAAGAGCAATAGTCAGCTAAAAATATCTCCCCTCGACGCTGAAAGGCAAATAAGGAAGGAAAAAAGAATATATATCTTTGATCTAGTCTGGAGCCATTCGGAGAGTGGACAAGTTCGTCTATATAACCTTTGTTACCTATAACTGGCGGACTCCCACCTTTCTCTTACTATATAACTTTGTAATTTGATAGGACCGACTACAACATTTTTTAAAAATAGCATATATAGTTTATATCCTAATTTCATTACTTGTTAAATGTTATGATATACATGATTTTCAATTGTTTTATTTTTCATTTAACAGCTATGTTATTTTAATCAATTAAGTCATTATCTCCTCAATGTGGCTAGCTACCGTCATTACAACTCCCATCTCTTTCATCCTAAGGAGGGACGTGGACTCATGGTTATCGAAGTCCTGTGTCCTTCCCACTTCCTGGAGGGCATTGATGATGTCCGCCCGGTCCATTGGTTGCCCGTCCTCAACAATAGCGCAGCTAGCCAACCTGTCCGCCCTTTCATTTCCCCGTCCGCCAGCATGTCCTAGGACGTAGACAAAGGTGACCTTACCTATTTTTGACTTCTGCAATGACTCCACCCATTGCCTACATACAGATCCCGCCCCCACTTTTCGTATCATGTTCATTGAATCACTCAGTATACAGGCGTGGGTGTAGTCTTGTGACTCTAACAATTTGAATGCCTTGGACACTGCCATCACCTCCATCGTTATGCTACTCGTGGCCATAACGTATGCACCACTGTCTTCCTTGACTATTCTGCCTGCCGAGCGTGTCTACAATTAGTTTGTCTTCTTCGAAATATTTTTAATCGTTCCTTCTTTGTCTTCCACGTTTGTTGATCACACTCTATGCATAATATCGTCAACTCTTGCGGAAAAAAATACATGTAATCAGCAGAATTGCAAGGGAAAAAAAAATGCTAATACTTTTAACGAGATATGTGCGCACGATTGTGGAGATCTCTTTCATACACTGAAGTCAGAGAGGGAACATATCGATCTGTGTAATATGTTGATCATTGAAGTCAGAGAGGGAACATATCGATCTGTGTAACATGCTGATCATTGAAGTCAGAGAGGGAACATATCGCTCTGTGTAATATGTTGATCATTGAAGTCAGAGAGGGAACATATCGATCTGTGTAACATGTTGATCATTGAAGTCAGAGAGGGAACATATCGATCTGTGTAACATGTTGATCATTGAAGTCAGAGAGGGAACATATCGATCTGTGTAACATGTTGATCATTGAAGTCAGAGAGGGAACATATCGATCTGTGTAACATGTTGATCATTGAAGTCAGAGAGGGAACATATCGATCTGTGTAACATGTTGATCATTGAAGTCAGCGAGGGAACACATCGATCTGTGTAACATGTTGATGACTAAAGTCAGAGAGGGAACATATCGATCTGTGTAACATGTTGATCATTGAAGTCAGAGAGGGAACATATCGATCTGTGTAACATGTTGATCATTGAAGTCAGAGAGGGAACATATCGATCTGTGTAACATGTTGATCATTGAAGTCAGAGAGGGAACATATCGATCTGTGTAACATGTTGATCATTGAAGTCAGAGAGGGAACATATCGATCTGTGTAACATGTTGATCATTGAAGTCAGAGAGGGAACATATCGATCTGTGTAACATGTTGATCATTGAAGTCAGAGAGGGAACATATCGATCTGTGTAACATTTTGATCATTGAAGTCAGAGAGGGAACATATCGATCTGTGTAACAAGCTGATCATTGAAGTCAGAGAGGGAACATATCGATCTGTGTAACATTTTGATCATTGAAGTCAGAGAGGGAACATATCGATCTGTGTAACAAGCTGATCATTGAAGTCAGAGAGGGAACATATCGATCTGTGTAACATTTTGATCATTGAAGTCAGAGAGGGAACATATCGATCTGTGTAACATGTTGATCATTGAAGTCAGAGAGGGAACATATCGATCTGTGTAACATTTTGATCATTGAAGTCAGAGAGGGAACATATCGATCTGTGTAACAAGCTGATCATTGAAGTCAGAGAGGGAACATATCGATCTGTGTAACATGTTGATCATTGAAGTCAGAGAGGGAACATATCGATCTGTGTAACATGTTGATCATAGGAAACGGACATTCGAAGATAAAATCTCTTTCACAAATTCACGGAGGCAGCTCATACTCATAACTCTGTAATAAGCTGAGCTTAGTGGAATGAGCTCTGGTGTAGAAATCTCATACGCATTACTAATAATTGGATCTAGAATATTATCATCATTATGTGCCATACCGGTTGGCGTGGGCGATCATGTCCTTCCACAACCTTCTATCTACAGTGCATCGTATCAGTTCTGTTATTCACTGCTTTCCATACCATGACACCAAGCCATCTAGTATTTTCTCTCTTTGTCGTCCGCGATCTCTCTGTCCTATTATTTTGCCAGTTGTAACCAAGTATTCCAACTTTCCTCTTCTCATGATGTGCCCGACAAATTTTGATTGTTTCTTTCTGATCCCATTTCTGTGGCCTCTAATCGTCTTTACATTTATTTGTCTACTGTCCATGATTCGCTTGCATAGGTCAGAATTGGTTCTATATAGCACCGACGAACTCCCTTTCTCATTTCTATTGGCATAGATTTGACGAGTGTACTTTACTATTTTGTGTGTGTAAGTGCATGTATGTATGTATGTATATATATATATATATATATATATATATATATATATATATATATGTGTGTGTGTGTGTGTGTATCTTTAAGTGTAAGTATGTATTTATGTACATATATGAACGCTCCACCTATTTTTTGACCCTCCCATTTGCTGGTTAACTACACTGAGTATCCCACACGGACTATGCAGCGTTCATTTTCCTCCTGGACTCACGCAGGGAAGACATTTTTATTTGTATTTCTCATTCTAGTTCCATTTTTATTTTTGTTATAGATACTTCATTATTAGTTATCTAATTTTGTGTACTTTCATATCTGTGTGTGTGTTGTTCCTGCTGAAAGCCTATTGAGCCGAAACGCACTTCATATTTGTGTCGTCAGTTAATTACCTAAAGCATTAACCTTTACCATTATAAACCTTTTTTTTATTCTTTCCCCTTTACAATCATCTTTACTGCACCTTCGCATTTTTTATTCATTTCTTTGTCTTGACCCCAAACAGTGAACTAGGTCAGACACAAAGGTAGACAGACTAGGTCAGATAGAAAGGTAGACAGACTAGGTCAGATACAAAGGTAGACAGACTAGGTCAGATAGAAAGGTAGACAGACTAGATCAGATACAAAGGTAGACAGACTAGGTCAGATACAAAGGTAGCCAGACTAGGTCAGATACAAAGGTAGACAGACTAGGTTCAGATACAAAGGTAGACAGACTAGGTCAGATACAAAGGTAGACAGACTAGGTCAGATACAAAGGTAGACAGGGAAAGAAAGAAATGAAGATACAACTACCAATACAGATGCATTTCTGAAACGTCACTCAGTATAGTCAATATTGATTTGAGTTGCAGTCCAATTTTCGCATCAAGTGAATGGATTGTATAGACAAGCTCGTTGAAGTCATATCAGATGAATGCATTGTGTACACATCACCTGGGGTGTTTTAACATGTTTATACTCTCAGGCCAAAACAGCATTTCAGAAAATGAAAAATATCTTATGCAACAAATCTATGTCAATAGAAGTGAGAAAGAGAGTTCATTAGTGTTATATACAACCAATTCTGACCCATGGAAGCCAATCATGGACAGTAGACAAACAACTGAAAAAATAAACGATTAGACGACACATAGATATGATTTCTCAGAAGAATGTTGAAAGTTCTCTGGACAGCTAAAAAGACCAATGAGGTAGTTCGCAAAGAGGCCAACACAAAAAGGGAGCTTCTAAAAAAAACATCAGAAAGAAACAATCAACATTTTTCAGGCACATCATGAGAAGAGAAAAGTTGGAATAATTGGTTACAACTGGCAAAATAAAAGGAAAGAGAGATCGCGGACGACAAAAAGAGAAAATACTGGATAGCTTGGTGTCATGGCATGGAAAACAGTCAACAACAGAACTGATACGATGAACTGTAGATAGAAGATTGTAGAAGGACATGATCGCCTACGCCAACCGGTATGGCACATGATGATGATACTCTAGACTCGCTTGTAGAAGTTATTTATAATCATCATCAATCGCGTCTTTCCGAGAAAGGTTGGTTGGATTGTCATTTTACGTTGTCGTTTGCTTAGATAGCACACACAGTCACAGATTCACCTGTTCCTCTGTTGATGTTATCATTCCACTTTAGTGTTGATCTGCCTCTTCCAGGTCTACATTGTACCTTCCCCTCCAAAGTCACATTCACTAGGGTATAGTATCACTTCTCATGTCCCTGACATTTTAGTTGTCTTTACTTCAAATTGTGTTAAGTCATTTTTCTGTTTTTTTTTCTTCTGTTCATTCTCAGTTGGTTCAATACTTGACTTGTCTTTCTCGTCGCTAATTGTTCCCATTTTTCTATAGATCCACATTTAAAAGTATTCGATTTCCTCCTGTGGAAGGAACATTGTTTTATTTAGTGTCCATGTTTCTGCACCATACATGAATGTTGAATGGATCAAACATGTAATTGGTTGTTTATTTATTGTGTTAATTGCTTTTATGTTTGTATATTTTTCATTTGAAAATGTATTTTTGTCATGTATATTATTTTGTTAAGCGATTAGTAAACTTCAGTGTTATCCCTCTATTGCATGAATTATTTTAAATTTGCCCCCCAAATTTTTTTTCTAATTTTCTTACATTAAAATACATACAGTATACTAAATATGTGTTTATTTTAAAAATATTTTATTTTGTAATACATTTGCAGCTTTGTGCCAAATATGGCACATTGCGCACACAATGAACAATTTACACAAAAAAAGGATTTTTTACATAACATGAAATTCAACAAAGCAGCTGTTATTTTTGTTCAAGCACAAATGCACTGCACATTTGATGCACTGGATAAAGGATTTGCTTGTACAATTGGGTCTTTTGCACCTTTGTCGTGTATCTGATACAACAGGAAAATGACCTATTTCGTCCTTTCTGACTGCCTGAAGGGGAACTGCGGCTGTTGGACCTTTAGTTCTCTTCAGCTGAAGTTGGTATTCCACTTCACTACTTGGGCGGCCTCGCTTTTTTACAGTAGGAGGTATTGAAGATTTGCCACACTTGCACAAACATTCAGCAACTTGTAGGAGGTATTGAAGATTTGCCACACTTGCACAAACATTCAGCAACTTGTAGGAGGTATTGAAGATTTGCCACACTTGCACAAACATTCAGCAACTTGTAGGAGGTATTGAAGATTTGCCACACTTGCACAAACATTCAGCAACTTGCTGCTTGAAGTCGTTGAGGCTGATGACATCTTTTGGACGACTACGAAGCTGCAGTTGCGCGCGCCTATATAGCAGCCATGCTGATATGATTGACACATCCAGTAACCTATATAGCAGCCATGCTGATATGATTGACACATCCAGTAATCTATATAGCAGCCATGCTGATATGATTGACACATCCAGTAACCTATATAGCAGCCATGCTGATATGATTGACACATCCAGTAACCTATATAGCAGCCATGCTGATATGATTGACACATCCAGTAACCTATATAGCAGCCATGCTGATATGATTGACACATCCAGTAACCTATATAGCAGCCATGCTGATATGATTGACACATCCAGTAACCTATATAGCAGCCATGCTGATATGATTGACACATCCAGTAAATATGTAAACAAACGAAAATACCATTTCTTGGACCGTAGCTGTATTCTATAAAGTCCCAAAAGGGAATTTAATAAATCAACACCTCCCATGTGTTTATTGTAAACAGCAACAACACTGGGACAGTCAAGTTCTAGAAACTGCTTCTGTGCTTTTGACCACCTCCTTGCTTTGCCGACTGGTTGGCTGCCCACAAATGTTGACAGAAAATTGACAGGTTGGTTATCAAAGCACCTAACACAAGAAATTCTAACTGAGTCGTGTACTGCAGATGCCACATCAAATGCGCCCCTTCCTTTCTTCTTCAAATCACCATCTGATATTATGTTACACTTAGGTACTCTATTCATTCGAACAGTTCCAAGTGAGAGAATACCTTTTTTTGCAAGACAAAGCTGAAGCTCTGGGCGGTTGAAAAAGTTATCAAAATAAACTTTGTGGTTCTTCTTTTCTGGCACAACATCACATAACCGCAAAACCACATTTCCGCTTGCACCACAGTTCATGTTTTGGTCAGGGCATCCTTTCTCCTCACCGGTGTAAACTTCTATGTTGTAAGGAAAGCCAGATACTCCTGATAAACAAATAGTTTATAACCCCATCTGTGAGGTTTCTTTGGAATGTACTGTTTCAGACTGTGTTGACCTTTGAAAGCACACATTTGCTCATCTACAGAGAGACTTTCTTCAACAGGTTCAATATGTCCTCAGACAGCAGACTATCTCCCAAAAACATGCCCTCATCAGGCACAAAGCTCTGAGGTTCATGTCTCCAGCTGATCATGGCTGATGTCAATCTTTTTTTTTTGTAGCAGTTGTTTGACCAACATTCTTTTTTTTATTCTGGCTGCTTGGGCCAGGCTGAACAGAGATGATGTCAGTTAGCTGATCAACATCATTTTGATCAGTGTCATCTGAATCTGTATCAGACCCCTCAAGTTGAGAAGCGTTAGAAATATGTGTACCTACTTTCTGTAGTAGAACTAATTCATCACAATCAGAATGAGAATCAGCAGATAAATTGCTATCTTCACTACTGGACGGCAAAAATCTTGATCTCTTTGGTGCAGAGCTGCCATAAAATGTAGCTGTATTCATTATAGATGATTATAATCACACTCGTTCAGAAAGCACTTGAAAATGAAAACGATAGACTGACACTTTTGTTGTGTCACTGAGCCGGCCTGACGAAGGGGAATCCCCGGAAGCGTGTGTAGTTTTACTGCACAATGTTCCACATCTGGCACAAAGCTAGAAACGCGAATTAATCAACACTAGTTAATTGTTTTGCTCTAATGAAGTGTTAATTTTGATAAATAATGTGATAGTTCTATTAAATAATTTTTATAAAACTCTAGCACTGAGAATAAGAATAGAAACAGTTCAACACATTGACCAAGCCACAGACGAAGCGGATGTTCCGATGAGTCACCAATAACGAACTCTAACTTCTTCACTGAAGATTTTTAGAAAGGGAGAACACTCAAATCATTTAGCTATATATCCTAGCTACCTCTTCTGTGTTTGTAGTACATTTTTGCATTCATTATTATTTAAATGTGTAACGTTATTCGGTATGTGCCATATCTGGCACACTATGCAGTAGAGGGTTAAATAAGTTTATTAATTCCTGTTCGTTCTTTATATTTAATGGCACGCCTTATAATCGACAATAAATGATTACAAATCACTGATATAAGAGTCCGTGACATTCTAGTACACTAGCTCTCCAATCACAAAATTGTAGGAGAGTGTTTACTTGACACACGTCTAGAAGCACCAATTATTTATCGATCTACTTAACAAATTAAACAGAGATGAATTTATATTTTCAAACATGTTTCAACTAATTTAATGACATGTAAACTTATTTTACTTTAAGAGTGTGAATGGTGTTCAAATAGTGGTAAGTTATGATAGCAATACAATAAAAAATATGTTAATGTGCAAACATTTCGCTAGTTACTCATCTTTCCCACCCTACTCCAGTCATGCAAAAATGTCTATATCACTTGAAAAAATGCATTTTGAACAAGAAAATGAAACTGACTCAGCGCAACTCGACTTTACTAAAACCTATTACACACGTTCGTTATCCTGACATTTGCTAAAGATAGCGTAGCCCGTAACTATACTAGCAAACATATCACAACGTGCAACAAATGCAAAACAAAGTTTAGAAAATGTGAGTAAATTGTGCATAAGCTACACAATCTAGTGTCTGTACACCTACCGTCCATCTTGTAGAAGTTACGTCATTAGCTCTCGTCCTAGATCACTAAATAACACAAGTGATGTTTTCCTTATTTATATCCACGCTCAATTGGAAATTATAATAGACGTAAATAGTTGTACATAAATACGTCATTATATAATGTATTTGATCATCAATATAACACTTATATATACGTATTCAACATACTGTTTTGTAAAACCAGTCTTAACATATGGCTGTGAATCATGGACAAAGGGAAAGCAGACAAGAAAATCTGTGGAGTCTGTAGAAATGTGGTTTTACAGAAGAATGTTTACAATACCATGGAAAGCTAAGAAGAGTAAAAAAAAAATGTTCTGAAAGAGGCTAAAGTAAAAAGAGAGCTAATTTCCAATATTAGGAAGAAACAATCGTCATTTTTTTGGCCATGTAATGAGAAGAGAACAACTGGAATATATTGTAACAAGTGGGAAAAAAAAATTAAGGACGAAGAGATAGAGGGAAGCAAAGATAAAAGATACCAGACAGCTTAAGAGAATGGCTTGACAGAAGGTCAACAACAGAAATGATAAATAGTTGTCGTCATCAAGATTTGTGGATGCAAATGCTCACCTACGCCAGCAGGCATGGAACTTGATGATGATGATAATTCAACATGTTGATAATTATATCTCATTCACTATAATCACAAGCTATTGATGTTTAGTGCTCGTTATCCTATTTTAAACTTATCTATCTATGTCTGTGAAACATGGAGAACAACAAAATTGGCAATAACGAAGATACCGACTTTCATTAATGGATGCTTACGCAGAATAAAAGGTTGGAAATGGCAGGAAAAAATCACTAACATAGAATTATGGAAATATACCAGGTAAATACCAGTGGATAGAGAGATACAGCGAAGACGATGGCGCTGGATAGGACACACACTACGGAAGCCAACTGGGAGTATTACACAACTGGCCCTTTTTTGGAATCCCCAGGGGAAATGACAAAGAAGAAGACCAAGGAATTCTTGGAGAAGACAGATAGAAGCAGAGATGAAGATGATGGGGAAGACATGGAATGATCTTAAAAGAATGGCAAAAAACAGAACGACTTGGAAAGTGTTTGTTGAAGACCTATGCTCCACTGGGAGCTAATAAGATAGAGCCTAGAGAGACTATATATGTGAAAGACAACAACAATGCAGAGATATTTTTTTCTTATTAAATAAATGTGGCGACATATGTTTCAAACTTTCATTTTTCTCTTAATCTAGGGTCTCAACAATTTAGTCAATTTTAAATTGGCAGTGGTAAGAAATGTGGACCTATCTCTCGGTAGAGAAAACAGATAGTAATATTAAGCGGCATTTATATAAAGGCATGTTTTTTTGTAAATATTATATTAAGTTAAAGATCATCTTCACTGCACTTTGTACACACCCATATGTATTCTGATCTACTCTTTATATCATTAATTAAGGCTACTGACGCTCTCATATCATTAATGGTATTTAGTACGAGCTACTGTCACTCTGATATCATTAATGGTGTTTAGCACTAGGCTACTGTCGCTCTCATACCTTTAAAAGATCTTAGCACAAGCCTACTGTCGCTCTCGTAGCATTAATGTTATTTAGCACTAGGCTACTGTCGCTCTCATACCTATAAAAGCCCTTAACAGTAGGCTACTGTCGCTCTCATACCTATAAAAGCCCTTAACAGTAGGCTACTGTCGCTCTCATACCTATAAAAGCCCTTAACAGTAGGCTACTGTCGCTCTCATACCTATAAAAGCCCTTAACAGTAGGCTACTGTCGCTCTCATACCTATAAAAGCCCTTAACAGTAGGCTACTGTCGCTCTCATACCATTAATGGTATTTAGCAGTAGGCTACTGTCGCTCTCATACCTTTAAAAGCCCTTAGCAGTAGGCTACTCTCGCTCTCGAAGCATTAATGGTATTTAGCAATAGGCTACTGTCGCTCTCATACCATTAACGTGCCTTAGCACTAGGTACTGACGCTCTCGTACCATTAAAGGTACTTAGTTACCGATTGGTTACTGACTCTCTCATATTTTAATGGCACTTAGTACATTGGCTACAGACGCTCTCATACCATTAATTGTGTATAGCACATAGCTGCTGCCGCTCTTACGCTATTAACGCTACTTAGCACTATGCTGCTGCTGCCGCTCTTACGCTATTAACGCTACTTAGCACTAAGCTGCTGCCGCTCTTACGCTATTAACGCTACTTAGCACTAGGCTGCTGCCGCACTTAAGCTATTACCGCTACTTAGCACTAAGCTGCTGCCGCTCTTACGCTGTTAACGCTACTTAGCAATAGGCTGCTACCACTCATATGCTACTAACGCTACTTAGCACTCGGCTGCTACCACTCGTATGCTATTAACGCTACTTAGCACTAGGCTGCAGCCGCTCTTATGCTATTAACGCTACATAGCACTAGGCTGCTGCCACTCGTATGATATTAACGCTACATAGCACTAGGCTGCTGCCACTCTTATGATATTACCGCTACCTAGCACTATGTTGCTGACGCTCTTACGCTATTAAAGCTACTTAGCACTAGGCTGCTAACGCTCTTATGATATTAACGCTACTTAGCACTAGGCTGCTGCCACATTCTGTTGAACGAGAGATGTGTGCCCACTAGTTGTAGTAGAGAACATTTTGTTGAACGAGTGATGTGAGCCCACTAGTTGTAGTAGAGAACATTTTGTTGTAAAAGAGATGTGTGTCACTAGTTGTAGTAGAGAACATTTTGTTGAACGAAAGATGTGTGTCAAAAGTTGTAGTAGAGAACATTTTGTTGAACGAGTGATGTGTGTCACTAGTTGTAGTCGAGAGCATGTTGTTGAACGAGTGATGTGTGTCCACTAGTTGTAGTAGAGAACATTTTGTTGGACGAGTGATGTGTGTCCACTAGTTGTAGTAGAGAACATTTTGTTAGACGAGTGATGTGTGCCCACTAGTTGTAGTAGAGAACATTTTGTTAGACGAGTGATGTGTGTCACTAGCTGTAGTAGAGAACATTTTGTTAGACGAGTGATGTGTGTCCACTAGTTGTAGTAGAGAACATTTTGTTAGACGAGTGATGTGTGTCCACTAGTTGTAGTAGAGAACATTTTGTTGAGCGAGAGATGTGTGTCACTAGTTGTAGTGGAGAGCATTTTGTTGAACGAGAGATTTATATCACTAGTTGTTGTAGAGAAAATTTTGTTGAACGAGTGATGTTTGCCCACTAGTTGTGGTGGAGAACATTTCGTTGAACGAGTGATGTGTGTCAATAGTTGTAGTGGAGAACATTTAGTTGAACGAGAGATGTGTGCCCACTAGTTGTAGTAGAGAACATTTTGTTGAACGAGTGATGTGTGCCCACAAGTTGTAGTATAGAACATTTTGTTGAACGAGTGATGTGTGTCACTAGTTGTAGTGGAGAACATTTTGTTGAACGAGTGATGTGTGTCCACTAGTTGTAATAGAGAACATTTTGTTGAACGAGTGGTGTGTGCCCTCTAGTTGTAGTGGAGAACATTTTGTTGAACGAATGATGTTTGTCTACTAGTTGTAGTAGAGAACATTTTGTTGAACGAGTGATGTGTGCCCACAAGTTGTAGTAGAGAACATTTTGTTGAACAAGTGATGTGTGCCCACTAGTTGTAGTAGAGAACATGTTGTTGAAAGAGTGATGTGTGCCCACTTTTTGATGTAGATAACATTTAATTGAACGAGTGATGTGTGCCCACTAGTTGTAGTAGAGAGCATGTTGTTGAACGAGTGATGTGTGCCCACTAGTTGTAGTAGAGAACATTTTATTGAACGAGTGATGTGTGCCCACTAGTTGTAGTGGAGACCATTTTGTTGAACGAGTGATGTGTGCCCACTAGTTGTAGTAGAGAACATTTTGTTGAACGAGTGATGTGTGCCCACTAGTTGTAGTAGAGAACATTTTATTGAACGAGTGATGTGTGCCCACTAATTGTAGTAGAGAACATTTTGTTGAACGAGTGATGTGTGCCCACTAGTTGTAGTAGAGAACATTTTGTTGAACGAGTGATTTGTGCCCACTAGTTGTAGTATATAACATTTTGTTGAACGAGTGATGTGTGCCCACTAGTTGTAGTAGAGAACATTTTGTTGAACGATTGATGTGTGCCCACTATTTGTAGTAGAGAACATTTTGTTGAACGAGAGATTTGTGCCCACTAGTTGTAGTAGAGAACATTTTGTTGAACGAGTGATGTGTGCCCACTAGTTGTAGTAGAGAACATTTTGTTGAACCAGTGATGTGTGCCCACTATTGTAGTATAGAACATTTTGTTGAACGAGTGATGTGAGCCCACTAGTTGTAGTAGAGAACATTTTGTTGAACGAGAGATGTGTGCCCACTATTTGTAGTAGAGAACATTTTGTTGAACGAGAGATGTGTGCCCACTAGTTGTAGTAGAGAACATTTTGTTGAACGAGTGATGTGTGTCACTAGTTGTAGTAGAGAACATTTTGTTGAACGAGAGATGTGTGCCCACTAGTTGTAGTGGTGAACATTTTGTTGGACGAGTGATGTGTGCCCACTAGTTGTAGTAGAGAACATTTTGTTGAACGAGAGCTGTGTGCCCACTAGTTGTAGTAGAGAACATTTTGTTGAACGAGTGATGTGTGTCACTAGCTGTAGTAGAGAACATTTTGTTGAACGAGAGCTGTGTGCCCACTAGTTGTAGTGGAGAACATTTTGTTGAACGAGTGATGTGTGCCCACTAGTTGTAGTGGAGAACATTTTTTTGAACGAGTGATGTGTGCCCACTAGTTGTAGTAGAGAACATTTTGTTGAACGATTGATGTGTGCCCACTATTTGTAGTAGAGAACATTTTGTTAAACGAGTGATGTGTGCCCACTAGTTGTAGTAGAGAACATTTTGTTGAACAAGAGATGTGTACCCACTAGTTGTAGTGGAGAACATTTTGTTGAACGAGAGATGTGTGTCACTAAAATCTGTTATTCGTTTTCAGACTGAATATTATTGTCAAAACGTGAGTAATAATTAAAATAATAAGATTGTTTCTCCCATAGAAGCACTTACGACATTGTCAAAGATATAATTTTTTTTTTTATAAATAAACATGTCTTAGTATACTTTCTTTCTTTCTTTTACATTCCTCATACACCTCTTTGAGTTTCGAGGGCTATACAATGTCCCAGTGTTTGCCAAACTGGCAGTCTCAATCATTGTCAAATGATGGTGTTGTATTGATTCTTGAATGTTGTCAACCCATCTTACTCTCCTCCTACTGCTTGCTTTTCTTCCATCCCTCGTTTATTACTTGATGTTAATAGAATCTCGTGACATTATTTCCAGATGAGAAAACCAATTCTTGTATTGTATCTGTTGTGTAGCTTAGAATTGATTCAATGTCAAATCTCCGCCACACATCATTTTTAATTCTGTCGTCTCTAGTCATTTGAAACGCTATTCTCAAACATCTCAACTCTGTTGTGACTATCTCACTTTTTTGTTTAGTTGTGAGTAACACACCAGAACCGTGTTTGGCATTGGTAACACATCGTGGGAATGAATATATCATGTATAAGATTTTTCTTTATATTGAAGTATAGAGGCTGGCTGTTCACATATTTCATTTGCTTTGATACATGGAATGTCTATTTCCATTCCCTTACTGCCACCTTCAAAGAATGTTGATCCTAGACATTTGAAGTCTCCCTGTATAATCTGTTATATTTACTAGAGATTAGTGTATTAAGCCTAAGTTATAAACAATGTTAGAACTATGAATACAGTAAAGTACACATTACAGGGGGGGAACTAACAAGATGTTGTCGTTTAAATGTTATTAGTTCTTTGAATTAAAGGATAACACAGTATCGGTGACAGCTTTGAAAGTAGTAATGATCTTTATAAAATGTGTAACTAGAACGATTAGCTAAACAAGAAAAGAAGAGAAACTCAAATGAATGGAGACAAAAACTAGAACTTTACAACTACCTCGATAACTGAATGGAGACAAAAAGTAGAACTTTACAGCTAACTCGATAACTGAATGGAGACAAAAACTAGAACTTTACAACTACCTCGATAACTGAATGGAGACAAAAAGTAGAACTTTACAGCTACCTCGATAACTGAATGGAGACAAAAAGTAGAACTTTACAACTACCTCGATAACTGAATGGAGACAAAAAGTAGAACTTTACAGCTACCTCGATAACTGAATGGAGACAAAAACTAGAACTTTACAACTACCTCGATAACTGAATGGAGACAAAAAGTAGAACTTTACAGCTACCTCGATAACTGAATGGAGACAAAAAGTAGAACTTTACAGCTACCTCGATAACTGAATGGAGACAAAAACTAGAACTTTACAACTACCTCGATAACTGAATGGAGACAAAAAGTAGAACTTTACAGCTACCTCGATAACTGAATGGAGACAAAAAGTAGAACTTTACAACTACCTCGATAACTGAATGGAGACAAAAACTAGAACTTTACAACTACCTCGATAACTGAATGGAGACAAAAACTAGAACTTTACAACTACCTCGATAACTGAATGGATACAAAAACTAGAACTTTACGGCTACCTCGATAACTGAATGGATACAAAAACTAGAACTTTACAGCTACCTCGATAACTGAATGGATACAAAAACTAGAACTTTACAGCTACCTCGATAACCGAATGGATACAAAAACGAGAACTTTACAGCTACCTCGAAAACTAAATGGAGAAAACTAAAACTTTACAACTGCCTCGACAACCAAACTAGTAGAAGATGAATACTTGAACGATACTTTGTTTTGTAGCGCTGTAATTGTTTTCTTTTAACCTCTACAGTTTATCAAAGCGTTAAAAATAGAACTAAACGTAAGTAACGTGGTCTAGAAATGAATCTTACTATTTACACGAGATAATATTTGTTACTGGTTTCATTTATGTTGTCTAGAAATGAATCTTACTATTTACACGAGATAATATTTGTTACTGGTTTCATTTATGTTGTCTAGAAATGAATCTTACTATTTACACGAGATAATATTTGTTACTGGTTTCATTTATGTTGTCTAGAAATGAATCTTACTATTTACACGAGATAATATTTGTTACTGGTTTCATTTATGTTGTCTAGAAATGAATCTTACTATTTACACGAGATAATATTTGTTACTGGTTTCATTTATGTTGTCTAGAAATGAATCTTACTATTTACACGAGATAATATTTGTTACTGGTTTCATTTATGTTGTCTAGAAATGAATCTTACTATTTACACGAGATAATATTTGTTACTGGTTTCATTTATGTTGTCTAGAAATGAATCTTACTATTTACACGAGATAATATTTGTTACTGGTTTCATTTATGTTGTCTAGAAATGAATCTTACTATTTACACGAGATAATATTTGTTACTGGTTTCATTTATGTTGTCTAGAAATGAATCTTACTATTTACACGAGATAATATTTGTTACTGGTTTCATTTATGTTGTCTAGAAATGAATCTTACTATTTACACGAGATAATATTTGTTACTGGTTTCATTTATGTTGTCTAGAAATGAATCTTACTATTTACACGAGATAATATTTGTTACTGGTTTCATTTATGTTGTCTAGAAATGAATCTTACTATTTACACGAGATAATATTTGTTACTGGTTTCATTTATGTTGTCTAGAAATGAATCTTACTATTTACACGAGATAATATTTGTTACTGGTTTCATTTACGTTATTTTTAAATGCTAACAGTTTGTTTCGTGTTTTTTTTTTCCCTTGAGAGTGGTGAATGAATATATTTATTAGAAAACAATTAGGGAGTTGTGAATCAAACCATTATCGGGGGAGGGGATTTGGGGGGGGGGTGAGGGTTGGGGGCGAGAGAGAATCAGTGAGTTGAGAGAAGAGTTTGTGAAGAACCAAAACTGCTTTATAGCGTGAGTTTTATGAATTTTAATCTTACATTAAACATTTGTAAACTTTGTTTAAATCATTTACATTTTGTCTACGTTATTTTTCTTTTTTTTTCTTTCTTTCCTGTTATCATCTACGGAAAGTGTGTTGTTTTGTTGTCAACTTTTGTGTTAGTTTTGATTACTCATGTTTGTGGTGAATAGATTGGTGAACGTAAACATCATATTGTATATGGTTCGTTTGTTGGTTGGTTGCATTCGCCCTATGACTAAAGTATTCTAGAGTATCGTAGTAGACGAGAATATTCCTCATCATCATCCGCCCTTGCAAGGACGTAGTGGACGTGTCTGCGTTGTGTTGTGGTTTACAGTACAACTGTTATATTTGCACCTTTCGGCCCAACACATCCGACTTCAGCACGACATTTTTGAGTACCGGGTTGTCTTCCCTCTTCGATCCCTGCACGCTTGACCAGACTAGACAGGTTAGTCTGTTACTGGAGGCACCGCGCAGAGATGGAGCAGTGTCTGGATGGTTTTGGTTCACCGATCCTGGCGCAAGCCATCAGCTGTGGGTCGCTGACAGCTTCCAGCTCTGGTTCTGTGAGGCGCGTCTTCGTCTCCAGATTGTATATAAAATAAACAAAGAATCGTATGCAGAAGCCAATCTAAACAACAAAATATATTACAACTTTTTCGCAAGTGAAATCAACATGTGTAATACACGACCTATTACAATTAACAAATAAATCGAAGCCTGAAATCACAACTGTAATCTCAAAACAAAAAATAGACAAAAGATAGAAGCTGGGTTGGTGAAACTACGCAGTCAGAGAAGTAGTTCGAGAAAAAAAGAAACCGTAAAAATTGGAGGGAGAAGAACAAACATGAGAAATGAAAAATATTCCTTAGTCCGGAAAAAGGTGAAATTTTGATCATAGAAGCTAAGAAAACACATAGGGGATTCAAGACAGTCACAATAGACTCTCTACAAAGCAGTGAAAGCAGCAAGAGCGAGAACAGTGAAACTCGAGCCCACTTAAAACGTAAACGACCAAGAAGGACAGCTAATACAAAAATCAACATTTGCAACAGAGATCCAGTTGTAGTAGAGCTCCAGTGTTAAGATCCAGTGGCCTGACCCAGTGGTCTGACCCAGTAGCCTGACACAGTGACCTGACCCAGTGACCTGACCCAGTGACCTGGCCCACTATACTGACCCACTAACCTGACCAAGTGATGTGACCCAGTGATCTGACCCAGTGGTCTGGATTAAGTCGAACAGACAAATCGTCACTGCTTGGTGCAGCATTCCAGCCCTGGGCATTCCCGTTCCGTGATGCTAGTCTTAAATCTAGACCACCAATAGACCCCACCACATCTACTCTGCCAAAGACAACACTGTATAGCAGCATAACATTAGCCATCGGGTACTACTATTCAGATATTAGAACATCTCCATTTTATTTTTTTTTAAACACACATAAGAAGTCGCGATAGAGTTAAAGTTTGTAAAATTACCACAGTGACGTCATCATATATTACGTTCAATCGCTGGCCTAACCGGTTATCTTCTTCTACTTTCCTTCCTCATCTGCCTTTCAGCGTCGAGGGGAGATATAATTTGCGGTCTTTTGCTCTTCTGTTCGCCTCTGCTGCTGTTATGTTTCCTAGTGCTTCTAATATTCCATCAATCCATCTTTTTCGTGGTCGACTCTTGGGTCTGGTATTCTAGCAACGTTTATTGAGGGTTCGTTGTGTTTATGTTTTGATCTTTCTGTCGTGTCATGTGGCCAAACGATTTTATCTGTTGTCGCTGATGATGAGCCGGTTTCTAGGTCCATAAACTGTTGAATGTGTTCGCAGATTTCTTTCGGTGAAAGACTGATATCACGAGAGTTAAAAACAATGCCAACTAGTGATTCTATAGGAGAATACAAGTATTTAATGTATCTAAATATATTGGGGTTAAGGCAAAGAAATGCAAATGCATGCATAAAAATTCGAAGCTGCAGTAAAGCTAAATGTGATAGAGAATTGTAAAAAAAAAAATAGAAAAAAATGGTATGGTAAAAGCTTTACATGATTAGTAGACGACACAGATTTGAACGACGTTTCGGCTCAATAGGCCTTCAGCAGGAACAAACAACACACACACACATATATATGTAAGTGAATAAAACTAATCCTACATAGCTAAATACATATTTGTGTGTGCGTGTTATTTGTTTGTTCCTGCTGAAGGTCTATTGAGCCAAAACGTCGTTCAAATCTGTGACGTCTACTAATCACGTAAAGATTTTACCATACTATTTTTACTAGTTTTTTTTTTCAATTTTCCCTATATAGTTTATATATACCGACGACAGTTGATAAATAAGAATTACAGAGAAGGCTCTGTGAATGCAAACACCAAATGACAAGATTATTTACTCTTGTCAGGTAGTTAAACATTGGAGACCTTTATTTATTAAATCGAAGACAAATAATATTAAACGAGCATGGTTATGAGGAGAAACGTTTCTGGGACGACAGATCAACGAATCATTTCAGGAGAGGAGGTATGTTAAACGCTCGAAACTATCTTGCCTAGCGTGGTTTTCTCGCGGCAAGGCGCTGTGAGAGGACGGGTTCAGTCCTGCTTTAGGCTGCCTGTTGTTCGTTGTTTCCTTTAGTTGATTAATTGTAGATTTTTCCTAGGTTTAAACATAACTCTTCACCGGAAACGATGCGTTTATTAAATCGAATTACTTTCATTGCAATAAACCCACAACCCGATTTTCAATTTCACAAAAATCCGTTTGAGCATGTCCACCACTGAATATGATTTAGCTAGAAGAAAGTTTAAATTAATCTATCCAAATGTAATGTCTTGTGATCCCAGAGCTAGAAGAAAGTTTGAATGAATCTATCCAAATGTAATGTCTTGTGATCCCAGAGCTAGAAGAAAGTTTAAATGAATCTATCCAAATGTAATGTCTTGTGATCTCAGGCTCCATTGAATGACAATACGAATATCCTGGTAAGTCCTGTCAATCAAAATATTAATAAAACCTCGTTGAATCTAACTGGTAAGATACCACAGCTGACTGAAATTATTCTTCGAGTTTTAAAGAATTGTATTTAACATAGTCCAAGTTAATGTTAGGTGCGGTTGACTTGTTTGTTTCATTCGTGGAGCATGACTTAACCTTCTTTTCACTTCTTGACTATTACTCTAATGCATGATTTTCTGGCAACTTGTTTGTTTGTGTCTGTTGACCCCAAAGAATGTTTAGAAGTTTCTTAAGACAAACTTTGAATTCTCTAAGGCAACTTGCTATCTTCCTCTTTTTCTTCTTCTACCTTTTTAAGCTCTCAGTGGAGCATAGGTCTTCAATAAACACTTTCCAAGTCGTTCTGTTTTTTGCAATTCTTTTAAGATCATTCCATGTCTTCCCCATCATCTTCATCTCTGCTTCTATCTGTCTTCACCAAGAATTCCTTGGTCTTCCTCTTTGTCTTTTCCCCTGGGGATTCCAAAAAGGGGCCTATAGTGTAATACTCTCATTTGGCTTCCGTAGTGTGTGTCCTATCTAGCGCCACCGTCTTCGCTGTATCCCCTTACCCATTGGTATTTGACTGGTACATTTCCATAATTCTATGTTCTTGTCCATGTTTGTGAAGTTTTTTCTGCTTATTTTTTTTTTTTACAGTATAGGACAGCCAGTCCTATGCCCAACCCTCCTTTCTCGCCTCTTACGAACATGCCTGGTAGGGTACAGCGCCGCTATTCTTTACTCCCCTTTCTGGCCCCGGCAGCTCACGGGTGATTTTTTCACATCGGCTGGAATGTTGAACTCTAAGATTGGGCGACCTTCAGTCGGAAAGCTCTCTAAGGCAACTTTCTGTCTTATTTATATTTTATTATGTGGTTGATTCTCCACATTTCTACTCCATACAAGAGAATGAATGGCACATTTGACTTATACATGTTATGTTTGATGCTTAGGCGGCAAGCCGATAGTAGTTAAAAGCTAAATGGTTTTAATTTTATTCAATTCTTGGACTGACATGCATATTCTAGCATATGTTTCTTTCTTTGTCGCTATTTGATGAAATATAACTTTCCAGGTTTTTAAAGTGATCCACTTATTCTAGCCATGTTCATCTAAATGTAACTTTCTTTATACTTTTGGTATTTGCTCTAATAATCTGAGATTTCTTTTCCTGCATTTATTTTCAATCTTACTGAGCTCGCAAACTGATCAGCTCTATCTGTTTTCTCTTGTATCTGTTATCTCTTGTATATGTCTTCTCTTGTATCTGTCTTCTCTTGTATCTGTCTTCTCTTGCATCTGTCTTCTCTGGTATCTGTCTTCTCTTGTATATATCTTCTCTTGTATCGGTCTTCTTTGTATCTGTCTTCTCTTGCATCTGTCTTCTTTTGTATGTCTTGGTGACACTTGGCAAGCAATCAACAACAGTTGCAAAGTTAGTGTCTTCAAGATGACTGGTAGGGTTCCATGTAATTTACCTTGATCTGTCGGCAACAATCGATAACATAATCCAGTCCATGGCCATAAGAAAATGGAGTGGTGGCAGGATACATGCATCTAGCTCCCGTTATGACTCTGAACTAAACTGTCTGCTGTCCTTCATGTGAACTAAGCTGTCTGCTGTCCTTCATGTGAACCAAACTGTCTGCTGTCCTTCATATGAACTAAACTGTCTGCTGTCCTTCATGTGAACTAAGCTGTCTGCTGTCCTTCATGTGAACCAAACTGTCTGCAATCCTTCATGTCTTACACAGAACTAGTTGCCCCCGTGTCTACAATCCTTCATGTCTTACACTGAACTAGTTGCCCCCGTGTCTACAATCCTTCATGTCTTACACTGAACTAGTTGCCCCCGTGTCTACAATCCTTCATGTCTTACACAGAACTAGTTGCCCCCGTGTCTACAATCCTTCATGTCTTACACTGAACTAGTTGCCCCCGTGTCTACAA
Source organism: Megaustenia siamemsis (assembly GCA_032433765.1). NCBI lineage: Eukaryota > Metazoa > Mollusca > Gastropoda > Stylommatophora > Ariophantidae > Megaustenia > Megaustenia siamemsis. Next base: position 31,520,271 of record JAVIAB010000101.1, read on the forward strand.
TCCTTCATGTCTTACACTGAACTAGTTGCCCCCGTGTCTACAGTCCTTCATGTCTTACACTGAACTAGTTGCCCCCGTGTCTACAGTCCTTCATGTCTTACACAGAACTAGTTGCCCCCGTGTCTACAGTCCTTCATGTCTTACAAATAACTAGTTGCCCCCGTACGTGTATGAACATAAGGTATTCAAGGTGCAGTGTAGAGTTGCCACCGTTGTTTGTTATTTCCACTTGAGTTGATTTGTTCATCTGTGTCTTAGCACAAATCTAAATACATATTCTTTTTCTGTTATACTTTCAAAGTAATTAGAAGAACTTGTATTATAAGAAAATGTGGTTAAAATTTGAATGTTTGTATTCCCCAAAAATCTCAGATTTCCCGATTTGTGATCTTTTTTATTACGATCATTATTTTAATGCGACATTATTAATACATACATATTTACTTCAGTTAATAAATGTTACGTTTATATGGTGTTGTTTCACTAATTGAGGCCACTTCTATTAAATATTAATCCCTATATACGATACCGTAGTCAAAAATACCGTATCAAATGACTATCTTTACGACACATAGTACCATTGCTGGTGTATGTCGGGGGTTAACGATAGAACCAGAGGGATAAAGGCCGCTTGGTCAAGCAGTCGCCACGATGTGTGAGACTCAGGATTTTTATTTCACCCCCGATAGAAAAAATCCGTTCTGTCTACCGCGGGCTTCGAACACCGTACGTCAGCTTTTCAGCCAGCGGAACAGTGGTTTTAGGTTCACGGCCACGCGCACCTCAAGGGACACATTCTTACAAATTTGACATTTTGCCATTGTCAAATAGTACCTCCCTCTCTGTACCTTTCAAATTACTACTTCCAGTGATCTCTGAGTGTCTGATTTGTTTTTTTTTCATTTTGTGAGATACGATAGTATAGTAAATAATAAATCGTCAATTTTCAAGAAATGTGTCGTATTTCCTTTGATTTTCTTTTTGCTGAACACGGGTAATTTCTTCATTCGTCTGCTGACATGAAACAACTCCATTAGACTCGGGAAACACAGCGCATAACGCTATGCGTTAGCCGAACACACAGACGGAGTTACGACAACCCTACCAATAGACATTGTAAGACGTTCGGTCCTTGAGGTGAACCTCAAGTCATAAATAAACGTGAGCCAAAAATTTCCAGTCCCTGCTGTTTGCCTATTGTATACATAAGAGTGTGTTTTAAAAGTTCAGAGAAAATAATATTTTAGAGAACCCGATGCTACATTTAAGTGCTAGTGATTTTTATTATAGTCTCGTAAATCTGAGAGTTACATATATGGATCGTAATTTAACGATGGAAGGAATGGTCTAAACAAAAAATCTGTATCAATTAACGCTTTAAAATCTCCAAGACTTGAACTAAATGTCACTTTGTATTGAAAGAAAACACAACTGTCTGGTTGTAAAAACTCTATTTTTTTAAAATTAAAATACTGCAAATAATGAAAAATGTTAATAAATGTATCGATCAGTAGTTTTGCATAAACAAATCAATAGACTTTCTATCTGTATGTTGCACCGATGAAAGATTAAAATTATCTATAAATGACCGCATTTAGATTCATGTTTCCTAAACTTAAACATTATTTTCCGTTTCAGAATAAAAGGGCAGACTTTAGTGTAAGCTGCATGATTTTGTATGACTGTAATACTAGCAGAAAATCATAAAGATCTACAATTACTTAATGTCATAAACATGACGAGCAAAACATATGGACTAGATAAGAATATTAAAAAGACTAAAACTATGATCAAAAACACAGAAAATTCTTAAGACCTTATTATTTTAACATCAATGTTGAAGGAACACCTCTGGAGACAGTTCAGAGCTACAACTACCTGGGACATACGATAACCAGTGATGGAATAGACCTGGAGACAGTTCAGAGCTACAACTACCTGGGACATACTATAACCAGTGATGGAATAGACCTGGAGACAGTTCAGAGCTACAACTACCTGGGACATACTATAACCAGTGATGGAATAGACCTGGAGACAGTTCAGAGCTACAACTACCTGGGACATACTATAACCAGTGATGGAATAGACCTGGAGACAGTTCAGAGCTACAACTACCTGGGACATACTATAACCAGTGATGGAATAGACCTGGAGACAGTTCAGAGCTACAACTACCTGGGACATACTATAACCAGTGATGCAAAAATGTACAAATGAAAGAAACAAATGAAAAGGTATGGCAAAAAGTAACTGTAATGCCTTGAAAAATATACTAACATCAAAACAAATAACACCAGGGCGTAAACTAAGAATAGCAAAATGTTATGTCTTCTCAATATTCATGTATGGTGCAGAAACATAGACAACAGACCAGAAAATTGAAGTCTTTGAAATGTGGATCTATAGAAGAATAGGTAGAATTGGAAGGAAAGAAAAGAAAACAAACGATGAAGTATTAAAACAAATAAAAATGAAAAGAGAACTACTAATCACAATTAGAATAAGACAAATGACATTTTTGGGGCATGTTAAAAGACAACAAATCCTAATAAAAATAATATTGGAAAGGAAAATACAAGGTAAAAGAGGCAGTGGCAGACCAAGACTAACATGGACGAGTAATATAAAAGATGGACAAGTCAACCTATGACAATCTGCACCATCAAAGCAAGAGACAGAGTGGAATGGCACTTCATGGTAGCCAACCTTGCGGAGACGGCACTCAATGATGATGATGATGATGATGATGCTGCATGATTTTAAAATGGCTTGTATTTAAATTAATTTCTGAAAGGTCTATATCTATTGTGTGTCCATCACCATCACAGCTGCTTGTTTCATTATAAATATGACATTTTAGTTATGGCTTTAGATATTTTGTGTGCTTTATAAGTTCAGATGTGGTGCGTGGCCATATAATATATTGCGTTTTTTTTTCACAATAGCCCAAAAAATCATCATGTACTTTAAATACTCGTATAATTTTGCTAACCTTTTTCATTTATGACACGATCGAAGTAAGATATAACAAAAAAATCGTACTTTAACATTTCAAACTCCAAAGCTTTTATTTCCTTATGTTGTGATGCTGTAAAAGTCAAATGATATCTCTCGTTCTCTTCTCTCTCTCTCTCTCTCTCTCTCTTTGATCAAGACTCAATCAGAGTAGGATTCCAAACTAAAAGTCAAATAATATCTCTCTCTCTCTCTCTCTCTCTTTCTCTCTCTCTTTCTCTCTCTCTCTCTCTCTCTCTCTGCGATCAAGACTCAATCAGAGTAGGATTCCAAACTCTCACATGAAGACAGCTGTCTGTTTAAGTGAATTGATCGACCTCACAGACAGAATATTATAATTAGAGTCTGTTAGATCCACTCTGACTGAATACCTGTTAAAACGTTGCACTGTGTTCTGCGCTAGTGGCCCAGTGCATCCGATTTCAGCCAGCGTTTTTTCAGGTTTGCTTTCCTCAGCCTTTGATTGTCACCAATCTTCCTGCAAGGCAGCATATTGTCTTTTCTGTAGAGGGATTCTGCCCTTAGATGGTCGGCCCTCCCAGGTTTACGAGCACCATCTGCCCGAATCACTAGAGTTGACTAACACAGATATGCACACACACAGATATGAGATGTGACTAACACTGACATGCACACAACGATATGAGGCATGAGTAACACAGACACGCACACTAAGATATGAGATTTGACTAACACAGACACGCACACACACTAAGATATGAATAACGCGCAAATGATATAACGCGGATGTTCATTGTCTTTGATCTGATATTAGAAAATGGCGAATGATAGTGACATATCCTTAGAAGTGAATTTGTTTTCACAATTAATTATTTTGTCTCATTAGCTGTCACGTATGATATCGGAGGTGCTTTCAGTAAGTACAATTGTCCACATCCGCCGAGAATGTAAATAAATCATATCCTTTTTTATTCTAAATTAAATTAATGGTTTGTGGACATGGATTATAACACAGGGACAGGCCTAGAAGAAGGTTGTTTGAAGAGATGAAAAAAATGTGTAAACATCACACTAGAAGGGAGCCGCGATAGTTAAGTGGTTAGTGAACTGGACTACAAAGAACAAGGTGTAGGGTTGGATTTCAACCGACTGCTTCTGGGTTCACCTAGCGTTAAATGGGTACTGGATTTTTTTCTGGGAAAGTAAAGCAGCACGGGCGTAATACCGACCACATTACCCCAAAAATAATGTGCTGAAGGTTTGTAAAATATAGGGACACTAACACCATATTTCCCTATACGCCAATTGGCGTGACGGGGGTACTTTACTTTTTTTTTACTATCACACTAGAAGTGGAAGTTCTGGCTAGAGACAGGGATTCATTCAGACAGTCTGTGATGAATGCAACCTTGTGTCTGTAGAGGACCTTGATAGAGACAGGGATTCATTCAGACAGTCTGTGATGAATGCAACCTTGTGTCTGTAGAGGACCTTGATAGAGACAGGGATTCATTCAGACAGTCTGTGGTGAATGCAATCTTATGTCTGTAGAGGACCTTGATAGAGACAGGGATTCATTCAGACAGTCTGTGATGAATGCAACCATGTGTCTGTTGAGGACCTTGCTATAGAAAGGGATTCATTCAGACAGTCTGTGATGAATGCAACCTTGTGTCTGTAGAGGACCTTGCTATAGAAAGCGATTCATTCAGACAGTCTGTGATGAATGCAACCTTAGTTCTGTAGAGGACCTTGCTATGGACAGGGATTCATTCAGACAGTCTGTGATGAATGCAATCTTGTGTCTGTAGAGGACCTTGCTATAGAAAGGGATTCATTCAGACAGTATGTGATGAATGCAACCTTATGTCTGTAGAGGACCTTGCTATGGACAGGGATTCATTCAGACAGTATGTGATGAATGCAACCTTGTGTCTGTAGAGGACCTTCATAGAGACATGGGTTCATTCAGACAGTCTGTGATGAATGCAACCTTGTGTCTGCAGAGGACCTTCATAGAGACATGGGCTCATTCAGACAGTCTGTGATAAATTTAACCTAGTGTCTGTAGAGGACCTTGATAGAGACAGGGATTCATTCAGACAGTCTGTGATGAATGAAACCTTGTGTGTGTAGAGGACCTTGATAGAGACAGGGATTCATTCAGACAGTCTGTGATGAATGCAACCTTGTGTCTGTAGAGGACCTTCATAGAGACATGGGTTCATTCAGACAGTCTGTGATGAATGCAACCTTGTGTCTGCAGAGGACCGTCATAGAGACATGAGTTCATTCAGACAGTCTGTGATGAATGCAACCTAGTGGCTGTAGAGGACCTTGATAGAGACAAGGATTCATTCAGACAGTCTGTGATGAATGTAACCTAGTGTCTGTAGAGGACCTTGATAGAGACAGGGATTCATTCAGACAGTCTGTGATGAATGCAACCTTATGTCTGTAGAGGACCTTGCTATGGACAGGGATTCATTCAGACAGTCTGTGATGAATGCAACCTTGTGTCTGTAGAGGACCTTCATAGAGACAGGGATTCATTCAGACAGTCTGTGATGAATGCAACCTTGTGTCTGTAGAGGACCTTGCTATGGACAGGGATTCATTCAGACAGTCTGTGATGAATGCAACCTTGTGTGTGTAGAGGATAATAGAACAAAGAAGTATGTGTTAGCACTTGGAGAAATTGACAGACAAACAACAATAGAAAAAAACGAAGAACAATATATGGTCCGAAGTTTCATTCAGACAGTCTGTGATGAATGCAACCTTGTGTGTGTAGAGGACCTTGTTATAGGAAGGGATTCATCCAGACAGTCTGTGATGAATGCAACCTTGTGTGTGTAGAGGACCTTGTTATAGGAAGGGATTCATCCAGACAGTCTGTGATGAATGCAACCTTGTGTGTGTAGAGGACCTTGTTATAGGAAGGGATTCATCCAGACAGTCTGTGGTGAGCACAAACTTCTGTTGTTCTTTTTTTTCTGTTGTTGATTATTTGTCATTTTTTTTCCGAGTGCTGTAAACTTATCACTTCCTCTGAAATTATTAGCCACATTTCTGCCAGCGGCTGGGTCGACCACGGAAATATTATTTCCAACCACGAGTACAATTCCCACTGCTTCCAGCGGGAAACGAACACGGGTTGTCATGACGTCGGTAGACAGTGAGGTGGTTTTTCCACCTGGGCAACCGAGACACGCGTGCTGCACAGTTGGTGTGCTTATCTTGTTATTGCCTGGACTGGCGTTGTAATACTTGACGAAATGTACACGTGATCTCTGTCCTCTGGATCGACCTTTCCCCACCAGTATTCAGATTTGTAATACAGAAAATGATCAGCAATGTACACACTAGTAGCATCAAAAGACTGAGAATGATTATAATAATATATAACTGTGTTGTGATTCATGTTTGTGAAAGAAAATATATAATCTCTGATATTTCAGCTGGAGCGCTACGCACGTAAAGTAAGTTGAGTCCACATATCGCCTTCATTACACAAGGGACACCTCTATAGCCATCATATCACTATTCACCACTTTCCCTGGTATACAGCATGTCCGTCACACATTAACGAAAGCACTGTAGAAGGCTTCCGCACTTATGCACGAACTCCGTAGAACCACCGGTGCAGACCTTGACCCCCAGCCTTCTTTGTCGCTTGTTACGACATTCCTGGTAAGTGACAGTTGTTCTAATCTTGTTTCCCGGGTAGTCACACAGACAAGGTACCTCTGACGAAGTCCCTAGGTACTAGGAACTGAATTGTGCGTATTAATCCATTTTTCCCTGGCAGCCGTGTGCACAAGGGTCCCTCGCCGCACAGGCAGATAACTCTGACTTCAGAGGTACTCATATTTTTTCGGCCGATGAGTAATTGACGTTTCAAGCCGAGCCTCGCTGCAGAGACCAGGGGTGGTTGCCTCAGAGAAAAATCATAAATAAATATCCCTGTGTAGCCGGGATTTGAACCCACAACCTCTCTGTCTTAAAGCCGGCGTCTTGCCTCGAGGCCAACCAGTTGAGAATAAGAAAGGAATAAAGTTATATCAGGATCTATGATTCAACAAATTATGACAAACATTTAATAGGGATATACATGAATAAACCATGTAGGGCTGCGGCAAAGCCGGATTTTAAAATGACCAAATATAAGACAACAGTTAGCCTGTTCTCTGCAAATAACAAATTAATAAAAGCTAACCTTTCGACCGAAATGTCTTCATCTGGAAGGAAAGTAAACAGAGCAAAATATAAATCCTTAAGTAAAGCATTAAAAAAACAACTAAATATTAAACAGTGGACTCGTTTTGTTGTCGAGATTGATGCAATGATCTCGTTTTTATCAAAACTGATGCTATGGGTAACGGGATGATAGGGGTTAATAGGCTCTGGCCAGGCTCTACAAAACAAAACAAATGATTGGACAGGTGGTTCCATTACTACGGAACAAACATATCGCACTTTGTACTTTATGATACAAATAAGAACAGATTTCAAAACGCAAACTTCCTTCCAACACTCAGCTAGCAATGTCAAACATGGACACTAAGAATCAAGGAAAATATTTTTTTTTTAAATCGGCAAAATAAAGATGAGAAAAAGCAAACTGAATATGAAGATAATATAGAGAATGAGAAATGAGGGAACGAAAGATAAGAAGGAAAATACAAGGTAACAGAGGCAGATAGAGATGAAGACTAACATAGACAATTAACATCAAAAGATGGACAAGTCAACTTATGACAGCCTGCACCATCAAAACAAGAGCCTGAACGGAATGACGCCTCAATGTTAGGCAACTTTCGATGTGGAGACGGCACACAAAGATGATGATGATGATGATCACTGGTTAACATAGATAAAAGGAAAAGTGTAGAGATAATACCAGTGTTGGGTGTTATAGACATAACAGATTGAACATATTTGACTTTCAAGACGATCATTACAGATTCCTGGAGAGAGCTTTAACGCTCAGGCCTAACGGAAAGTGGGGAACATGTATTGTTCGTGGAAGATGATGGATTCATGATCAGAACATGAGAACGATGAGAGCCACACAAGGGGCACTATACACACAGTTGTTTGCCATTGTACTTTCATTGATTTCTATAATTTCTTTATATATTCATTCTATATTTGTGTCTTTCCATAAAGATATAATAAACATGATTATATAATTATACATTGAAAGTAATTAAAAGATGCTGCATCTTAAAATATAAAAACATGTGTGCTTATACATTGGATATTGCTTTCTCTAAAACTGTCAAATTTGTCAGTATTTGATCATTACTTTCATTCATTCATTAATATGTATTTTAATTACCAAATTTGTATTTTGTGTTTGCTGTCCCAATTTAAAACCACATGCACAAAACAGCAATTTTAAGAATGAGGAAAATATGCTTAGCTCATGACATCTTCATTCAAGAATAGCTTAGCTCATGACATCTTCATTCAAGAATAGCTTAGCTCATGACATCTTCATTCAAGAATAGCTTAGCTCATGACATCTTCATTCAAGAATAGCTTAGCTCATGACATCTTCATTCAAGAATAGCTTAGCTCATGACATCTTCATTCAAGAATAGCTTAGCTCATGACATCTTCATTCAAGAATAGCTTAGCTCATGACATCTTCATTCAAGAATAGCTTAGCTCATGACATCTTCATTCAAGAATAGCTTAGCTCATGACATCTTCATTAAAGAATAGCTTAGCTCATGACATCTTCATTCAAGAATGGTGAGAAATTTAGAGGTAAATTTTTGTTAAAACAAAGAAGTGCAAATAAATACATAAAAAATGTATTTGGGGGCCTCGGTAGCTTAGTTGGGAAAACCACTCAGCCGCCTGGGCTACCGACGATCCGACAATCTGTGTTCGATTCCCGCTGGGAGCAGTGTGAGTTGTACTCGTGGTTGGGAAAAAAAAATAATACCCCAACGGTCGACCCAGCCGTTGGCAGAAATGGGTACCAGGGTATTATCCTGGGAAGGTGAGGAATGTCTACTCGCATCTGAGTTTCGATGCTTGAAGCGACAGTATCCAGAAATTTCAGAATATTTCTGGATAGGCGGCCGAGCACATATGGGTGGAAACTCGCGTGCTAAGACGCCGGTTCAAGTCTCGGACTTTACCTTTATCTTACCTTACCTTACCTTACCTTACCCTACCTTACCTTACCTTACCACACCTTACCTTACCTTACCTTACCTTAACTCACCTTACCTTACCTTACCTTACCTTACCTCACCTCACCTTACCTTACCTTACCTTACCTCACCTTACCTTACCTTACCTTACCTTACCTTACCTCACCTCACCTTACCTTACCTTACCTTACCTTACCTTACCTTACCTTACCTTACCTTACCTTACCTTACCTTACCTCACCTTACCTTACCTTACCTTACATAAAAATGCAAAGCTGTAGCAAAGCTAAATGTGAGGGAGAATTGAAAAAAAAAAAGTTATGTAAAAGCTAAAAAAAGAACCATTTTCTTCTCTGTGTCGTGGGCGTATTATGTGGGTATACATGTATGTGTGTCCTCTTAGATTCGAATAGACAGTGTCAGTGTCTTTGTAGTCGAGGTAACCTAGACAGTGTTCCCCCCGCCACTCATATATTTTTAGAAGACTTTACACCCTTGCCCCTCCGACCAGCAGGGTAATTACAGCGCACAACCGCCGATCTCTCTTTCTCTTTCCGGTCACAGTCCACGACACAGGGAAGACACATTTTTCTTTTCTTAAACCAGTTTTGATGATTTTGTTTAGGATGTTTCTTTACTAGTTAGCTATGTAGGATTAGTTTTATTTAATTACATATCTGTGTGTGTGTGTGTTGTTTGTTTGTTCCTGCTGAAGGCCTAATGAGCCGAAACGTCGTTCAAGATGGTGTCGTCTACCAATCATGTAAAGCATTTATAATACAATTTTTTCTATTTTTTTTTTCAATTCTCCCTGAGAAATTAATGTCCAAGAGTACAATTAAAATAGTACTTTTGAGATGAAAGCAAACAGCTGTGTACAGAACATTGATTACAGCATCCTTTATATTTCGACGCTGAAAGACAAAGGAGGCAGAGAATAGAAAGTAAAAGGAAATAAAGATGAGTAGATTGTTCAAAATAAAACTAGAAGCTGATATTTCAGTGCAGAACGTGAGTTTAAAAGTATTTTTTTTTATGTATTCGAACTTTCCTCTCCCCATGGTGTGCCTTAAACACATCGATTATTTCCTTCGAGTGATTCTTTTTAAAAGGAATCATTGGAACCAATATACAAGTGATATTTACGTATCTAAGAGGACCAGACAATTTTGTAGTGTGACATTTTCAGACTAAAATGAATGAATACTTATTATAAATAGAATGCACTTTAGATTATGTCTTGTTCTTATTTCAAAGCGAAATCGTTCTGTCTTCTTAGGTGCTCAGTAGAATGCGTTCTGACTTCTCAGTAAGTAGTTTGTTCTGAGACGGATGTGAATAGGAAAAGTAGTTTGTTCTGAGACGGATGTGAATAGGAAAAGTAGTTTGTTCTGAGACGGATGTGAATAGGAAAAGTAGTTTGTTCTGAGACGGATGTGAATAGGAAAAGTAGTTTGTTCTGAGACGGATGTGAATAGGACAAATAAGATACGTCATTACATGTGTTTGGGTTACTTGTGATTTCTTTCATTTTGTTTTGATACATGGCTACAGAATGGATCATGAGTCAATGGGTCTATGGCTACAGAATGGGTCATGAGTCAATGGGTCTATGGCTACAGAATGGGTCATGAATCAATGGGTCTATGGCTACAGAATGGGTTATGAATCAATGGATCTATGGCTACAGAATGGGTCATGAATCAATGGGTCTATGGCTACAGAATGTGTCATGAATCAATGGATCTATGGCTACAAATGGGTCATGAATCAATGGGTCCATGGCTACAGAATGTGTCATGAATCAATGGGTCTATGGCCACATAATGGTTCATGAATCGTTGGTTTATAGACACATAATGTTTAATTAATTACTGGTCTATAGACACATAATGTTTAATTAATTATTGGTCTATAGACACATAATGTTTAATTAATTATTGGTCTATAGACACATACTGTTTAATTAATCTTTGGTCTATAGACACATAATGTTTAATTAATTATTGGTCTATAGACACATAATGTTTAATTAATTATTGTTCTATAGACACATAATGTTTAATTAATCTTTGCTTTATAGACACATAATGTTTAATTAATCTTTGGTCTATAGACACATACTGTTTAATGAATTATTGGTCTATACACACAGATTGTTTAATGAATCTTTGGCCCATGGACACAAATTGTTTAATGAGACATTACATTGCAACACATATCGTGGAATCCCCTTGCGCTGGAGTTCTCTATTCAATGTGTTAAGGTACAGAAGGCTCTAACTGCACTAAAAGGCCCGTTGTCTCACTGTTATTGGACGTCCCCAAACATTTTGTTTGAGAACTGCACATCTCACATATTCTACTTATTTTATTTGTAGTTAAACATTAACCCTCTGTATTCCTACTACATTCACCTAAAGTGTAAACATGTAAAGGATTGTGTAACAACAAATTGGTTTGAGTTAACAGAAAACTATTTTGTAAAAAAAAAAAAAAAAAAAACTGCTAGAGAGTTTTAAACGGACATCCTCTAATTTCTTGTATTTTGTTACCATGACAACGATGTAGTATTGTCATGAGTTTTTATTTATTTATTTGTTGTTTAAGGTGTTATCTATCCTACGTTTGCCGAAAGTATTGTCTATATCTACAATGTCGTTTATTCTATAATTGTTACTGTTTTGTGTAGTTCTTGCAGAGGCCCATATAGTTTTTCCTGTAGTGTTGTATCTATTGGCCAATGAGTTTTCCTCAGTCGACTATATTCAATTTTTTTTTATTATACAAATATTTATTTATACAAATTATCAACCAATAGGATAATTCCAATATATAAAACAAGGAGTCAGACAAGGCTGTGTTCTGTCCCAGGATTTGTTTCCACTTTACAGCGAACATATGAGATCAATAGTAGACAATAAAAGAATTGAAGTCAACGGTCACAACATAAATAATTTGCGATATGCGGATGACACAGTCTTAATAGCAGAGACCGAGAATGAACTTTAAGAAATGATGGACATAATAGTAACAGAAAGCAACAAAAAAGGTCTCAGTCTGAAAAGTAAGAAAAAATAAGTAATTGTCATATCACAGAAACAATCATCACCATCATGCAGCATAAAAATAAACGAGACAAATCTGAAACAAGTGCAACGCGTCAAATACTTGGGCACAATAATAACATCAGATGGGAGATGCACCACAGAAATAAAAAGCTCAGGTCAAAATAATATTTCGAAAAATAAAAAAAACGTCATACGCAACAAATATATGTCAACAGAAGTGAGAAAGAGAGTTCATCGGTGCTAAGTAGAACCAATTATGACCTATGGAAGCGAATCATGGACAGTAGACAAACAAAGGAATAGTTGATTATAGGCCACAGAGATGGGATTACTACAGAAGAATGTTGAAAGTTCCCTGGACAGCTAAAAAGACCAATGAGGAAGTTCTCAAAGGCCAACACAAAAAAGGAGCTCCTAAACAACATCAGAAAGAAGCAATCAACATTTTTCGGGCACATCATGAGATGAGGAAAGTTAGAATACTTGGTTACATCTGCCAAAATAAAAGAAAAGAGAGTTCGCGGACGACAAAGAGAGAAAATATTGGATAGCTTGGTGTCATAGCTTGGAAAGCAGTCAACAACAGAACTGATACGATGCACTGTAGATAGAAGATTGTGGAAGGCCATGACCGCCTACGCCAACCATTATGGCATATGATGATGATAATGACTATATTCAATACAGTTTTGAAGGCTTTTCCCAGCAGTGTGTGACGCGCGATCACAAATGTATATGAAACTGGCCCAAAAAAAAAGAAAAGAAATAAAGAGCCCCATCACACTAAGTGGCGTATGGTGTTAGAAACCATAATTTTTAAAGACCTTTGTCACATGATTTTTGGGGTAATGTGGTCGGTATTACGTCCGTGCCGCTTTACTTTCCCAGAAAAAAAATCCAGTACCCACTTAAGGCTTGGTCAACCCGGAAGCCGTCGATCAGGATCAAACCCTACCCCTTGTCCTTTGTAGTCCAGTTCACTAACCACTGAACTGTAGCGCTCCCCTGTGACTGAGGTGATCATATTTAATTGTGTAAAATTATGTACGATGCAAGCATTTCAAAAATTGATGGAGTATTCAGTGATTTAGGGAGCCGCGATAGCTCAGTTCAGAAGCCTTGAAAAGTTGTGGAAATCAAAAGTCATCAGCACAAACACAAAACTTAAGCTATTCAAACCAAATGTACTATCAACCCTTACGTATGCGTGTGATAGCTGGAAAACAACAAGAGATATAGAAACAAAGTTGAACGCATTCGAAAATAAATGTCTAAGGAAAATACTTGGTATAGAATGGAACGATTTCAAAACAAACGAGGAAATTAGAGAAATCGCCAATCAACCACTAATATCTTCAGTAATAAAGAAAAGACGATGGTCATATGTTGGACATGTGATGAGAAGAGATAATAATCGAAGCAAGCCCTCATATGGGAAACAACAGGTAAAAGAAAAAGAGGAAGACCCAGGGAGACACTGAGAAGAACATTGATGAGAGAGGCAAGAGCAGCAGGAATCGGCTCCCTCAATGAGATAGAACTGCTTGCACAGAACAGAGACAGATGGCGAGATTTGATAAAATATCTTTAAAAGAAAACTGCTAGAACAAAAAATTCATATAGGAGAAGGTGCATCTTGATCTACGCCCTATGACCGGTTACGGCTCGAAAGGTCAATAGATAGATAGATAGCTCAGTGATTAGTGAACTAGACTACCACGGACAAAGGGTAGGGTTCGATCCCAACCGACGGCTTCCGGGTTCACCCAGCCTTAAATGGGTACCTGATTTTTTTCTGGGAAAGTAAAGCAGCACGGGCGTAATACCGACCACATTACCCCAAAAATCATTTGCTGAAGGTCTGTAAAATGTATGGTCACTAACACCATATTTCCCTATACGCCACTTGGCGTGACGGGGGTACTTTACTTTACTTATTATTCAGTGATACAGCATATCTAGACATAGATTTCCGGTTAGTTCGACGGGTCAAATCAGGTTTAGGACTGGTAGCATTATTTTCTGCAGTGTCTTTACAAATGATTCTTTCTGGACTGAGTTTCCACTTGCGGACACAGCGATCATCCGATTGCCTTCACTTGTCCACAAAGTCTACAGGGTTGTGGCGCCTGTGCGCGAAGATATTTGCTGCAGGCGGCTGACCGCTGATTAAGTGGTAGGGTACCAATCCTTGCCTCAGGCTGGGCGGGATATTTGAACTATGTTCACTGCATATTCACCACCAGCTGGACTGTGCAGGGATCAAGTGTTCCACCGAGGTGGATGCATAACTTCATTTGTTGGGGACAGTGATTTTTGGGGCAGGGTCACTGATCACTATGTCTACACCGATTCTTGGGGCACCCTCGCTGATCACGATGTCTACAGCAATTCTTTGGGCACACTCACCGATCACGATGTCTACATCGATTCATGGGGGCACGCTCATTGATCAACGATGTCTACAGCAATTCTTGGGGCACGCTCACTGATCACGATGTCAACAGCAATTCTTGGGGCACCCTCGCTGATCACGATGTCTACAGCGATTCTTTGGGCACCCTCGCTGATCACAATGTCTACACCGATTCTTGGGGCACCCTCGCTGATCACGATGTCTACAGCAATTCTTGGGGCACCCTCGCTGATCACGATGTCTACAGCAATTCTTGGGGCACCCTCGCTGATCACGATGTCAACAGCAATTCTTGGGGCACCCTCGCTGATCACGATGTCTACAGCGATTCTTTGGGCACCCTCGCTGATCACAATGTCTACACCGATTCTTGGGGCACCCTCGCTGATCACGATGTCTACAGCAATTCTTGGGGGCACGCTCACTGATCACGATGTCTACAGCAATTCTTGGGGCACGCTCACTGATCACGATGTCTACAGCATTTCTTGGGGCACGCTCACTGATCACGATGTCTATAGCGATTCTTGGGTCACGCTCACTGATCACAATGTCTACAGCGATTATTGGGTCACGCTCACTGATCACAATGTCTACAGCGATTCTTGGGTCACGCTCACTGATCACGATGTCTATAGCGATTCTTGGGTCACGCTCACTGATCACAATGTCTATAGCGATTCTTGGGTCACGCTCACTGATCACAATGTCTACAGCAATTCTTTGGGAACGCTCACTGATCACGATATATACAGCAGTTCTTTGGGAACTATCACGGATCACGATGTCTACAGCAGTTCTTTGGGAACGATCACTGATCACGATGTCTACAGCAATTCTTGGGGCATGCTCACTGATCACGATGTCTACAGAAATTCTTTGGGAACGATCACTGATCACGATATATACAGCAGTTCTTTTGGAACGATCACTGATCACGATATATACAGCAGTTCTTTTGGAACGATCACTGATCACGATATATACAGCAGTTCTTTTGGAACGATCACTGATCACGATATATACAGCAGTTCTTTTGGAACGATCACTGATCACGATATATACAGCAGTTCTTTTGGAACGATCACTGATCACGATGTCTACAGCAATTCTTTGGGAACTATCACGGATCACGATGTCTACAGCAATTCTTTGAGAACGATCACTGATCACGATGTCTACAGCGATGCTTGGGGCACGATCACTGATCACGCTGTCTACAGCAATTCTTTGAGAACGATCACTGATCACGATGTCTACAGCAGTTATTTGGGAACGATCACTGATCACGATGTCTACAGCAGTTCTTTTGGAACGATCACTGATCACGATATATACAGCAGTTCTTTTGGAACGATCACTGATCACGATGTCTACAGCAATTCTTTGGGAACGATCACTGATCACGATATATACAGCAGTTCTTTTGGAACGATCACTGATCACGATGTCTACAGCAGTTATTTGGGAACGATCACTGATCACGATATATACAGCAGTTCTTTTGGAACGATCACTGATCACGATATATACAGCAGTTCTTTTGGAACGATCACTGATCACGATGTCTACAGCAATTCTTTGGGAACGATCACTGATCACGATATATACAGCAGTTCTTTTGGAACGATCACTGATCACGATGTCTACAGCGATGCTTGGGGCACGCTCACTGATCACGATGTCTACAGCAATTCTTTGGGAACGATCACTGATCACGATATATACAGCAGTTCTTTTGGAACGATCACTGATCACGATATATACAGCAGTTCTTTTGGAACGATCACTGATCACGATATATACAGCAGTTCTTTTGGAACGATCACTGATCACGATATATACAGCAGTTCTTTTGGAACGATCACTGATCACGATATATACAGCAGTTCTTTTGGAACGATCACTGATCACGATGTCTACAGCAATTCTTTGGGAACTATCACGGATCACGATGTCTACAGCAGTTATTTGGGAACGATCACTGATCACGATGTCTACAGCAATTCTTGGGGGCACGCTCACTGATCACGCTGTCTACAGCAATTCTTTGAGAACGATCACTGATCACGATGTCTACAGCAGTTATTTGGGAACGATCACTGATCACGATGTCTACAGCGATGCTTGGGGCACGATCACTGATCACGCTGTCTACAGCAATTCTTTGAGAACGATCACTGATCACGATGTCTACAGCAGTTATTTGGGAACGATCACTGATCACGATGTCTACAGCGATGCTTGGGGCACGCTCACTGATCACGATGTCTACAGCAATTCTTGGGGCACGCTCACTGATCACGATATCTACAGCAATTTTTGGGGCACGCTCACTGATCAGGAAGTCTACAGCAATTCTTGGGGCACGCTCACTGATCACGATATCTACAGCAATTTTTGGGGCACGCTCACTGATCAGGAAGTCTACAGCAATTCTTGGGGCACGCTCACTGATCACGATATCTACAGCAATTTTTGGGGCACGCTCACTGATCACGATGTCTACAGCAATTCTTGGGCATGCTCACTGATCACGATGTCTACAGCAGTTCTTTGGGCACGCTCACTGATCACCATATCTACAGCAATTCTTGGGGCACGCTCACTGATCACGATGTCTACAGCAATTCTTGGGGCACGCTCACTGATCACGATGTCTACAGCGATGCTTGGGGCACGCTCACTGATCACGATGTCTACAGCGATGCTTGGGGCACGCTCACAGATCTAGTTGTCTACAGGAATTCGGTACGAGGCGCATGAAGGCGCATGTACTTCATGAGTTTGTTTTCTGAGAACGCAACATGTTAACTAGAACAGTAGGAACGATCCGGAAGAAGGACGTCGATTGTGAGTGCAACGAGACCTGAGCTGATATTGGAAAGCTTTGGTTCTATTGCCAATCCGCACTAAAGGCTATACATAAACTATATTTACATAATCGTTCCATTACTTAAAACAGGCTGAGAGATAAATTCAGAAATGAGGAACTGAGAAAAAGGCTAGAAATAACCCACACATAGAATATATAAAGAAACAACAGATTTGGTCATATGACAAGGCAGAGAGACCACGACACAACACCAGCGAGCCTTCAATAAACGTTCTGAGAACACCAGATGTAAAGGCTGACTACGAAAAAGATGTGCTGACAGAATATTAGAAACACCAGTAAACATAGAAGCTGCAGAGGCGAACAAAAGAGCAAAAGACCGCAAATTGTATCTCACCTCGAAGCTGACAGGATATAAGGTGGAAAGATGAAGAAGATTCTATTACTGTGAGTCTTTGGGAAAGAGTTACGGGAGGGTATAAAGGTTCGAGGGAAAAAATACCTCTTATCCTGGATCCATGTCTGTTATCCACGAGCTGTTCGGGTCTGAGTTTTTATTTCACCCCCAACAGAAAAATAACTTTATCCATGCAAGTACATTTCCAAAGTGGAACAATATTAAAACAGGTACATGAATTTAAATATTTGGGAACTTTGTTAACCTCAGAGGGAAGATGTACAAAAGAGGTGAGATGCAGAATGGCTCAGGAAAAAGCAGCTTTCCAAAAAATGAGGATACTATGTAATCCATTTTTGACAATAGAAACAAGAAAAAGAGATCTTAAATGTTATGTGGAGCCAGTCTTAACATATGGATGTGAATCGTGGACAAAATGACAAAAGACAAGAGGATCACTTGTGTCTGTAGAAATGTGGTTTTAAAGAAGAATGTTGAGAATACCATGAGCAGCTAAGAAGAGTAATGACAACGTTCTGAAAGAGGCCAAAGCAAAAAGAGAGCTAATTTCCAATATTAGGAAGAAACAATCTTCATTTTTTTGCCGTGAAATGATATTAGAACGACTGGAATATATTGTAACAACTGGGAAAATTGAGGGACGAAGAGATAGAGGGAATCAAAGAGAAAAAATACCAGACAGCTTAAGAGAATGGCTTGGCAGAGGGTCAACAACAGAAATGATAAATAAGTGTCGAGATCGAAAGTTGTATAGAGACATGATCACCTACGCCAGCAGGCCCGGTACTTGATGATGATGATGATGCTTTTCCAATCACTATAAAAGTTCAAAGAAATATGTGATCTATTAATGGTGACGTCTCAATTATCCACTGGACTACTCGCATCCTTAGAGAGTTTTCAGTGTTGACACCTATTACAAGACAAGCATTGCTGGTGACGGTTTAACTATATTTGTAATGACATGCAGCTAATCTCGAGGGACAATGGAGTTACTGCCCTGGTGGGCACTCTTGGACTGTTAATCATGGACAATTGGACAAGAGAAAAGAAAATCGTTGGAGGCAACATAATTTTGGTTTCACAGATGAATGTTGAGAATACTATAGACAGATAAGGCTAAACTGAGTAATGAAGACATGAGCGGTAATGAAGATATGAGAAATAATGAAGAGACCAAAAGATAATAACAGCATATTTCCAACATCATGAAGAAACGATCATCATTTATTGTCCATGTTATGGGCAGGAAACACGAGTATTTTATTGTGGCAACAGGAAAAATAAAGCAAAGAAGAGTTGGAAGCAGAGAATAAAGTTATTGTTGCAGTTGGCAATAATCAAATAAAAATAGGAGAAATACCTCTACTAGACGTACAATCTAACATTTATCTTGGCAGTAACATAGACACAGACGGAAGAACATAGAATGATAATAAAATAAGGATATCAAAAGCAAGAGGAGAATTCGTTGCACGGGGAAACATGGAGATCCGAATAAATTAGGTTAAATGCACAAATAAAAATGTTCAACTCCACTGTCAAGCCAGTCTATGGCTGTGTAACATGTAAAACAACAAAAATGACAATCATGAAAATACAGACCTTAATAAATGGATGCTTACAGATATTAAAAAGATGGAAATGGCAGGACAATATCACAAAAATAGAATTATGGAAAAGTGCAAGGTTAAATACCAGTGGATAACGAGATACAGCGAAGACGATGGTACTGGATAGGACACACACTGCGGAAACCAACTGAGAGTATTACACAACAGGCCCTGTTTTGGAATCTCCAGGGAAAAAGACAAAGAGGAAGACCAAGGAATTCTTGGAGAAGACAGATAAAGCAGAGATAAAGATGATGGGGAAGACATGGAATGATCTTAAAAGAATGGCGAGAAACAGAACGACTTGGAAAGTGTTTGTTGAAGACCTATGCTCCACAGGGAGCTGAAAGGTAGAAGAAGGAAGAGATTTAGTTGGATGTCAATAACAGAACTGATAAACAACTGTAGAGATAGAAGATTGTACTGAGAGATATGATCATATATGCCAGACAATGCCAGACCATGCCAGACAATGCCAGACAATGCCACACAATCACAGACAATGCCAGACAATGTTAGACATGGCCAGACAATGCCAGACACGGCCAGACAATGCCAGACAATGTTAGACACGGCCAGACAATGCCAGACAATGTTAGACACGGCCAGACAATGCCAGCCCATGCCAGACAATGTTAGACACGTCCAGACAATGCCAGCCCATGCCAGACAATGCCAGACAATGCCAGACAATGCCAGACAATGCCAGACCATATCAGACAATGCCAGACAATGACAGACAATGCCAGACAATGTTAGACACGGCCAGACAATGCCAGACACGGCCAGACAATGCCAGACAATGCCAGCCGTCACTGTACCTGATGATGGGTTTTATTATTTGTATTTGTATTATTATACAGACCATGATATAATTGAAGGTTATTGTGAAATGTGTTTAGAATGGAATTAGTAACAATTCATCATCATCGTCATTGAGTGCCGTCTCCGCATCGAAGGTTGGAGCGCCATTCCACTCTTAGTAACAATTAAAGAAAATAAATAAATGTATTTGAAAAAAAGAATAAAATTTATTTCTAAACTTGAGATGCGTGTGTATTCTTAGGTGAAAGATAACGTCAATGAAATAATGAGTGTAAGTTGTAGGATATAGATCTTGTGTGAATATTTATAAATATTTATAACATGTATATGATAT
This sequence comes from Megaustenia siamemsis, assembly GCA_032433765.1. Classification (NCBI taxonomy): domain Eukaryota; kingdom Metazoa; phylum Mollusca; class Gastropoda; order Stylommatophora; family Ariophantidae; genus Megaustenia; species Megaustenia siamemsis. Next base: position 31,540,935 of record JAVIAB010000101.1, read on the forward strand.
ATTCAATCATTATTTTTCGGGCACATCATGAGAAGAGGAAAGTTGAAATACTTGGTTACAACTGGCAACACAAAAGGAAAGAGAGATCGCGGACGACAAAGAGAGAAAATACTGGATAGCTTGGTGTCATGGCATGGAAAACAGTCAACAACAGAACTGATACGATGCACTGTAGATAGAAGATTGTGGAGGGACATGATCGCCTACGCCACCGGTATGGCGCATGATGATGATGATATGATATATTATATTTATTCTTTTAATATCTCATTAAGGCCAGTGTTAACATATCTTTCTACATTTGAATATCTGAACCAATTAAAGTGAGATTTTGATAAATTAAATTAATTATCATTTGTCAGTGTGGTATGACATTTTTATAAATAATGTGTGGTAAAACTTCCATCATGAAAGAATGTGTCCAAAACAGGAGAGGAAACCTTTGATAGAGAGAGAGCAATGAGAATGTAACTGAAACATCAGATGATGATTAATAAAGACAAGACAACGATCGTCAATGAAATGAGAGGATTATTGAGATGACCTTGAACGATAGTACAAACGTGTGTCAGTTTGATTAATACCAGGGTCGCGAGAGATTTTCTAGAACGCTAGTACAAACGTGTGTCAGTTTGATTAATACCAGGGTCGCGAGAGATTTTCTAGAACGCTAGTACAAACGTGTGTCAGTTTGATTAATACCAGGGTCGCGAGAGATTTTCTAGAACGCTAGTACAAACGTGTGTCAGTTTGATTAATACCAGGGTCGCGAGAGATTTTCTAGAACGCTAGTACAAACGTGTGTCAGTTTGATTAATACCAGGGTCGCGAGAGATTTTCTAGAACGCTAGTACAAACGTGTGTCAGTTTGATTAATACCAGGGTCGCGAGAGATTTTCTAGAACGCTAGTACAAACGTGTGTCAGTTTGATTAATACCAGGGTCGCGAGAGATTTTCTAGAACGCTAGTACAAACGTGTGTCAGTTTGATTAATACCAGGGTCGCGAGAGATTTTCTAGAACGATCACTCATGTGTCTCGCAGTGTTTTTTTTTTTTTTTGCTCGCCAGTTTTCTCCTCTGGCGTTGTCCATAGAGACCATGAACTGAATTTTCCGTGTTCATACATTTTTCTCTCGTAGTCGTGTACAGAAGAGCCCCTCCGCGAACAGGCAGATAACTCCGTCTAACGGAAGTACTCATGTATATATAGAGGGGTCGCTTCTGAGACCAGAGGTGGATGCCGCATGAGAGAAATCACAAATAAAAATCACAAACTTATACATCCGGGATTTAAATATTTAAAATCCCAACTGGTACATTATGGATTTGAACACACAACCTCTCTGTCTCGAGACGAGCGTCTTGCCTCGAGACCAACCATTCATCCTGTCTCACACTTTCATCAGTATCGTTACGAGAGATGACATGATGTTAATTTAAGATGACATGAAGTTCATTCAGGATGACATGATGTTCATTCAAAATGACATGATGTTCATTAAAGATGGCATGAAGTTCATTCAAGGTGACATGATGTTCATTCAAAATGACATGAAGTTCATTAAAGATGACATGATGTTTATTCAAGATGACATGATGTTCAAGAGACATGAAGTTCATTCAAGATGGCATGAAGTTCTTTCAAAATGACAGTAAGTTCAATCAAGATGACATGAGTTCATTCAAGAGACATGGAGTTCATTCAAAATGACATAAAGTTCGTTCAAGACGACATGAAGTTCATTCAAGATGTCATGGGTTTATTCAATATGACATGAAGTTCATTCAAGATGACATGACGTTCATTCACGAGTTTGACACTTTTATCCTTATCGTCATAATAAATGCCCTTGAACGATCACTCTGGCATCCCACTTTGTCATCATTTTCGAAATGACAAATGCCCTTGAACGATCACTCTGGCATCCCACTTTGTCATCATTTTCGAAATGACAAATGCCCTTGAACGATCACTCTGGCATCCCACTTTGTCATCATTTTCGAAATGACAAATGCCCTTGAACGATCACTCTGGCATCCCACTTTGTCATCATTTTAGAAATGACAAATGCCCTTGAACGATCACTCTGGCATCCCACTGTGTCATCAATATCGAAATGACAAATGCCCTTGAACGATCACTCTGGTATCCCACTGTGTCATCAATATTGAAATGACAAATGCCCTTGAACGATCACTCTGGCATCCCACTGTGTCATCAATATTGAAATGACAAATGCCCTTGAACGATCACTCTGGCATCCCACTGTGTCATCAATATCGAAATGACAAATGCCCTTGAACAATCACTCTGGCATCCCACTGTGTCATCATTTTCGGAATGACAAATGCCCTTGAACGATCACTCTGGCATCTCACTGTGTCATCATTTTCGAAATGACAAATGCCCTTGAACAATCACTCTGGCATCCCACTTTGTCATCATTTTCGAAATGACAAATGCCCTTGAACGATCACTCTGGCATCCCACTGTGTCATCATTTTCGAAATGACAAATGCCCTTGAACGATCACTCTGACATCCCACTTTGTCATCATTTTCGAAATGACAAATGCCCTTGAACGATCACTCTGGCATCCCACTTTGTCAACAATATCGAAATGAAAAATGCCCTTGAACGATCACTCTGGCATCCCACTTTGTCATCATTTTCGAAATGACAAATGCCCTTGAACGATCACTCTGGCATCCCACTTTGTCAACAATATCGAAATGACAAATGCCCTTGAACGATCACTCTGACATCCCACTTTGTCATCATTTTCGAAATGACAAATGCCCTTGAACGATCACTCTGGCATCCCACTTTGTCAACAATATCGAAATGAAAAATGCCCTTGAACGATCACTCTGGCATCCCACTGTGTCATTATTTTCGAAATGACAAATGCCCTTGAACGCTCACTCTGGCATCCCACTTTGTCATCAATATCGAAATGACAAATGCCCTTGAACTATCACTCTGGCATCCCACTTTGTCATCAATATCGAAATGACAAATGCCCTTGAACGATCACTCTGGCATCCCACTTTGTCATCAATATCGAAATGACAAATGCCCTTGAACGATCACTCTGGCATCCCACTATGTCATCAATATCGAAATGACAAATGCCCTTGAGCGATCACTCTGGCATCCCACTTTGTCATCATTTTCGAAATGACAAATGCCCTTGAACGATCACTCTGGCATCCCACTTTGTCATCATTTTCGAAATGACAAATGCCCTTGAACGATCACTCTGGCATCCCACTGTGTCATCATTTTCGAAATGACAAATGCCCTTGAACGATCACTCTGACATCCCACTTTGTCATCATTTTCGAAATGACAAATGCCCTTGAACGATCACTCTGGCATCCCACTTTGTCATCAATATCAAAATGACAAATGCCCTTGAACGATCACTCTGGCATCCCACTGTGTCATCATTTTCGAAATGACTAATGCCCTTGAACGATCACTCTGGCATCCCACTGTGTCATCAATATCGAAATGACAAATGCCCTTGAGCGATCACTCTGGCATCCCACTTTGTCATCAATATCGAAATGACAAATGCCCTTGAACGATCACTCTGGCATCCCACTATGTCATCAATATCGAAATGACAAATGCCCTTGAGCGATCATTCTGGCATCCCACTTTGTCATCATTTTCGAAATGACAAATGCCCTTGAACGATCACTTTGGTATCCCACTTTGCAATCATTTTCTAAATGAAAAATGCCTTTGAACGATCACTCTGGCATCCCACTGTGTCATCAATATCGAAATGACAAATGCCCTTGAACGATCACTCTGGTATCCCACTTTGTCATCATTTTCGAAATGACAAATGCCCTTGAACGATCACTCTGGCATCCGACTGTGTCATCAATATCGAAATGACAAATGCCCTTGAACAATCACTCTGGCTACCCACTGTGTCATCATTTTCGAAATGACAAATGCCCTTGAACGATCACTCTGGCATCCCACTTTGTCATCATTTTCGAAATGACAAATGCCCTTGAACAATCAATCTGGCATCCCACTTTGTCATCATTTTCGAAATGACAAATGCCCTTGAACGATCACTCTGGCATCCCACTTTGTCATCATTTTCGAAATGACAAATGCCCTTGAACGATCACTCTGGCATCCCACTGTGTCATCAATATCGAAATGACAAATGCCCTTGAACGATCACTCTGGCATCCCACTTTGTCATCATTTTCGAAATGACAAATGCCCTTGAACGATCACTCTGGCATCCCACTTTGTCACCATTTTCGAAATGACAAATGCCCTTGAACGATCACTCTGGCATCCCACTGTGTCATCATTTTCGAAATGACAAATGCCTTTGAACGATCACTCTGGCATCCCACTGTGTCATCAATATCGAAATGACAAATGCCCTTGAACAATCACTCTGGCTACCCACTGTGTCATCATTTTCGAAATGACAAATGCCCTTGAACGATCACTCTGGCAACCCACTTTGTCATCCTTTTCGAAATGACAAATGCCCTTGAACGATCACTCTGGCATCCCACTTTGTCATCATTTTCGAAATGACAAATGCCCTTGAACGATCACTCTGGCATCCCACTTTGTCATCATTTTCGAAATGACAAATGCCCTTGAACGATCACTCTGGCATCCCACTGTGTCATCATTTTCGAAATGACAAATGCCCTTGAACGATCACTCTGACATCCCACTGTGTCATCATTTTCGAAATGACAAATGCCCTTGAACGATCACTCTGACATCCCACTTTGTCATCATTTTCGAAATGACAAATGCCCTTGAACGATCACTCTGACATCCCACTGTGTCATCATTTTCGAAATGACAAATGCCCTTGAACGATCACTCTGGCATCCCACTGTGTCATCATTTTCGAAATGACAAATGCCCTTGAACGATCACTCTGGCATCCCACTGTGTCATCATTTTCGAAATGACAAATACCCTTGAACGATCACTCTGGCATCCCACTGTGTCATCATTTTCGAAATGACAAATGCCCTTGAACGATCACTCTGGCATCCCACTGTGTCATCAATATCGTCACGAGCGTTGGCCCTGAACAATTTAAAGTGTTGCAGCTTTACTAACACCCTTTTCATGCGATAGGTGTCCGCAAATGATAACCCAAAATTCGACCTATCTCACCAGTACCAGCGTCCCTATAGATGTCTTTGGACTATGACCTAAACGTTTCGGGGCAAGACAAAGCAAAAAAATGAACATAGAACAAAAAATGGTATGGTAAAGGCTTCATATAACAAATGGACACCACAAATCAAAACTACGTTTTAGCGCAAAGGTCTTCAAATCGAACAAACATACAACTCGCGTACAAATATGTATTTACTAGTGTGAACACGTCGGACGATTGTTATGTGACGCTTTAACCACACCATTTATTCAATTAACTGTGCTCACGAATCACGCGAAAACGAGGTCCCGAATCGCTGAATATATAGGAGACAGTACTTTACCATTCTGATCATGTGTGGAAGTGATAACAAGGGGTAAATATTTGTATATTTATTTACTTATTCAACTTTAACATTTTGACCATGTGTCGAAGTGATAACAAGGGGTAAATATTTGTATATTTATTTACTTATTCAACTTTAACATTTTCCTAGGTTTCACGAGGTTTTGTTGACGCGCGTCTAGATATGTCAAAGGTAAATTATATACAAAATTAATTTAGTAAAGAGTTGTGGTTTGTTTCTTTCTTTGTGATGAGCTCTTTGTTCTATAATAGTAGGGGGTTGATATGTATATCTTCCTTTAGTGATCAGCGCTTTGTTCTATATCGATAGGAGGTTGAGATGTATATCTTCCTTTAGGGATCAGCGCTTTGTTCTATAATAGTAGGGGGTTGAGATATATATGTTTCTTTAGTGATCAGCTCTTTGTTCTATATCGGTAGGAGGCTGAGATTTATATGTTTCTTTGGTGATGAGCTCTTTGTTCTATAGCAGTAGGAGGCTGAGATTTATATCTTCCTCTAGTGATGAGCTCTTTGTTCTATAACGGTAGGGGGTTGAGATTTATATCTTCCTCTATGCTTTGTTCTATAACGGTAGGAGGCTGAGATTTATATCTTTCTTTGAAATAAGCTCTTTGTTCTATAACGGTAGGAGGTTGAGATTTATATATTTCTTTGAGATATGCTCTTTGTTCTATAACAGTAGGAGACTGAGATTTATATCTTTCTTTGGCTTTGAGCTCTTTGTTCTATATTGGTAAGGGGTTTGAATTAAACCTTTTTACGTGAGAAGATATTTGTTCTATAGTTGTAGGGGGTGAGATTTATACCTTTATTTAGTGGTGGGCACTTTGTTCTATATTAGTAGTAGGTTGGGGTTTAAATCTTCCTTTGGTGAGAAGATCATTGTTCTACGTTAGAAGGGTGTCGGGGTTTGCGTCTTCTTTTTGTGAGAAGTTATTTGTTCTATATTAGTTTGAGGGTATTTTGAACAAATCATTGGGGAAGTGTGAAGAGAAAATGGCTTTAGTGATTTCTCCCATGACCATTTCAGAATTAAAGTTTAGTTATTATGTTGTTTGTATGTACGTGAAATGGCTGGCAACAAAGTATTAATGATATTTATCATCATCATTATGTCACATCTCATATATTTGTGTGTATGTCTATGTTAGGCATGTGTCATATCTTTGTGTGTGCATGCCTATGTCAGTAATATCTCATATCTTTATGTGCATGTTTATGTTAGTCATGTGTCATATATCTTGAAATGTGTCAGTGTTAGTTATGCCTCGTATCGCTGTGTGCATGTCTGTGTTGGTCACATCTCATATCTTTGTGTGTGCATGTCTGTGTTAGTCACCTCTAGTGACTCGGGCAGATGGTGGACGTAAACCTGGGAGGGCCGACCATCTAAGGTCAGAATCCCCCTACAGAAAAGATCATCTGCTGCCTTGCAGGAAGATTGGGGACAGTCAAAGGCTAAGGAATGCAAACCTGAATAAAATGCTGGCTGAAATCGGATGCACTGGGCCACTGGCGCAGAACACAGTGCAACGTTTTAACGGGTGTTCAATCAGAGTGGATCTGGCCGACTCTAATCGTGATGTTCTGTATGTGGATGCAATCAACACACTTAGCCTGACAGCTGACATCATGTGAGGGTCTGGAATCATACTCTGATTGAGTCCTGATCGCAGAGAGACAGAGAGAGAGAGAGAGAGAGAGAGAGAGAGAGAGAGAGTGAGAAAGAGAGATCATCATCATCAATATGTACCATACCGGTTGTCGTAGTCGATCATGTTCTTCCTCAATCTTCTACCTGCCATGCATCGCATCAGTTCTGTTGTTGAGTGTTTTCCATGCCGTAACTGACACCAAGTTATGCAGTTTTTTTTTTTCTCGTTGTCGTCCGCGAACTCTCTGTCCCTGTATGTTGCCAGTTGTAACCAAGTATTCCAACTTTCCTCTTCTCATGATGCGCCCAAAAAATGTTGATTATATTTATCTGTTGTTTCTTATGAGCTACCTTTTTGTAATTATATATATATATATATATATACATACACACACACATATATATATATATATATATATATATATATCATAATCATATTTATAGTTACACTAAACGGCAAATGTAATAGATAACGTGGTTCGTAAATTTACTCAACAAATCAAAATATCACATGAAGTTTTTTTTTGGTGTATGGTTTGTACAAGTTATATAACTTATTGGAGAAACACGTTAACTGTTAAATTGCTTTGACTTATCGTTCATTTGCAATGATTAAACAAAGAAAGTCACGTGATTTAGAAATGTTGTGTATGTGGTTAGAGAGTGAAAGAAAGTGTGAGCTTGCCAGATGTTTTGTGAAGTGGTTTATGGTTGAGAGAGAGAAGCGGTAGCTCACTGGTTAGCGAACAAGGCAGAAAAGAAAAAGAGGTTCGGTTCGATCCTGATCAATGATTCATGGATTAACTGAATTCTCAAATCGAGCCAGTGTTTTTTTTGCTGGAAAATGTTGACGGCCTGGCGTGATAGCGACCACATCACCCATAAACGAAACAAAATGTCTGGCTGTTAAATGAAAAGCATGAACATTAAGATCATAGTCCCCAATCGTCTTAAGAAAAGCAGGGAAATCTCCCAGCCTACTTTTATAATCAAAGGCAAGCTGAGATGAGTGCCTATAAACATGATGCAGTCTTCCGGTCAATATGGTGGATAGGCAGCAGAAACAATTGAAGGCTATGTCTGAAAAGTGTTCCTTGTTGCAGTTTCCTCATATTTCAAGTCCGGCTTGTTGCAGGAGCTACTGAGTTAAGTGCTCTGTGCACACTGTGAGATGTGCGTTTCAAGTTGTGATCATGTTTCGATATTGCGATTGTTTACGATGAATGATGATATCGTATGATGATTCACTTTCTGTGCGGTTTCGCCTAATGTCTTTTGGCATGTGCTGAGACTGCTATGATGGGGACTATATCTACCTTTCTTTGTTTGGGAGGTGAGTTAGTAATGTGGATGATTTCACTGGCACGGGTGGTTGAGCAATTATGGATTTTAATTCGTTTGCAGTGATACCGGGGCCTTCCATAACTATGATGTAGATATTATCTTTATTCCATAACCCTGGAGCTCGTTGTGGACCCACTGATGTAGATATTATCTTTATTCCATAACCCTGGAGCTCGTTGTGGACCCACTGACATACTTCGTCAGCCCCCTCCCTCCATGTTAGTGTTGGTCGTCGGATTATCCTCATCGAACAACGGTCCATAAGCGATCAGATCTGTTCCCCAGGAACACCCACAATATATGCATGTCTCTGTCTTCTTTCTTTGGGACTGCAAACTTGAGGTCTGTCTATTAGCTGATGTCCTCAGCTCATCTCGTTCTCTGCCTACATCTCATGTTTGATCCTCTCACAGTGTCTTACAGAATGATCTTTGCTAGATAAGACGATCGAGATAAGTGGTCAAACCATTTTGTGTGACTGCAAAATCATCAAAAGATCATCATGTACCCCCATTGCATGTTGTATCGTTTATCGAACTTGTTCATTTGTAATGCGTTCTATGTAAGAGATACTCACAATCTTAACCTAACATTACATCGCCATACCCCAAGAATAATGAACTAAATGACTTGAGAACAACCCTGGACCAACTATGCAATAACTTCCAGACAGTAGTCATTCAGTGGGTACCATCACACTGTAATATACACGGGAACGAACGCGTAGACAAATTAGCTAAAGAGGGAGGGAGATTACCACAAGAGAACAATCCGCTCAGTTATGATGAAGCCAAATCCATCCTCAAGGGTCAGTTCCATGAAAAATGGAAACGTGAACACCCAAAGCATAACGAGAGTGACGGATACCACCAACTATCAAGGAGGGATCAAGTCATCTTACTTCGCCTACGCACAGGCCTCAATAGAATGAGAAATCACATGTTCACCAAATTCAAAACAGGAACTCCCAGCCTATGCCACTGTACACTGGACAATATGACTACAAATCATGTTCTACAGGATTGCCCCCAGTAAACAGACCTGAAAAGAGCAATGTGGTCCACGCCCGCCTCCCTGGAGGAGAAATTATATGGGGCGATCGATTCGCTTAAACAGACAGCTGACTTCATGAGAGAGACTAGAATCCTACTCTGATTGAGTCTTGATCGCAGAGAGAGAAAGAGAGAGAGAGAGAGAGAGAGAGAGAGAGAGAGATAGAGAGTTTATGACAAAACTACAGGTATATGCCCAAACAATGACAGTTGTCAGCATAAATATTTTGGACCCCAGTGTCAGTACTTGGTTCTCGTGTACAAATACGCCCAAAATTATGAACCTACTTTCCTGTTTTATTACAACGACACCACACGTAATTCGGACACAAACTCTCAACCAATGGTTTAGGATTTATGTAAATGACTTAACAGTTCCGAACAGTTTCACAGCAAAACTAAATGGTTTTGCCTCATGTAGCAATGATTCAAGGTTTGTAGTTAGTCAGCACGAGATTGATGTCTTTTGCTTTGGGGCTGGTCTGATCAACAAGTTATGGATTGCAGGGGCGATAGTTGCAAATATCTGCTCCATCCACATAGGCGGGGGTAGGAATGTGGCTCTCAAACAGAACACAAACCAGGCCAACACTTTTAATCTTGTTATACAGGAGACGGATGTGGACCAGAGACCGAAGTAAATGGCAAAACAAGGACCAATCTCTATGACAATGACTGCACACACACAAAACTGAGAAGTGGAAACAGTCTTGTTTACTGGTATCTGAACTTTGCCACGCCCCAGAAGATTCACACCATTCGATTCTATCATCAAGCTAGGATTATGATTTAGGTAAAGAATGCCTCTCTAAAGGCTTTCTCTGACATTGGCGGCGTAGTGTTCCAGTCTAAATATATATAACATACCCTAATGTTTCTATAAACACTATTGTAGTCACCACACAAACGCCAATATCACACATTAATAAGATTGAGTTCGCACCGACCATTTCGCAGGCCGGCAGTGAACTGACGGTGTGTGAGGCGCAACCATTTACAGACACCTATTGTCTGGACGGGTATTCTTGGTCGTTTTGTGCAGTGTGTAGTGGGTGTAGCAAAAGCTACGACTTTATCAACTGTACGTGTCACGGCAAATGTTGACATGGGATCTATGGACACGATTGCCTCAGGTCTTGTCTCAGTGTTTGTCCTTTATGTGGGAAAAATCCGGAAAATGCCTACAATGTAAACATCCTGGCGATACCTGTAATGACACTTGTCCCGATGGTAATTTTGGGCTACAGTGCGAATAGACGTGTTCTGATGGCTATGACATCATATGTGACCCGGAAAGTACAGACTGTACGTGCAAGGAATTGTACTACGGGTCAGACTGCACTCTCAAATGTCCGGATAACTGTTTCAACGACACAAGTGAAAAGTCAACCGGGAACTGTACATGCAAGGGAACGTTCTACGGGTCAGACTGCTCTCAAATCTCCGGACAACTGTTTAAACGAAACCTGTGGACAATTAATCGAAGCATGCGTCTCGTATGTCGATGATTCCCACGTTAAGAAGAGTCTGCAGACTAACCCAAGCATATGGATACCTCAATGTGTTTATGTGCTGGACTTGGCTCGTTTCTTGGTGTTTTTCCTTGAAGACATGACTCATATCTTAATGTTTTTCTGTACTAGTCACGACTCATATATTGGTGTGTTTCTGTGCTAGCCATGGCTCAAGTCTTGACTTTTGTGTTTGTGTGTGTGCTAGCCATGGCTCATGTCTAGGTGTGTGCCATGTTGGTCATGTCTCATGTCTTGGTGTGTCTGTGTTGATCATGTCTCTTATCTTTGTGTGCGTCTGAGTTTAGTAATATCTCATAACTTAGTGTGTGTCTGTGTTGGTCATGTGTCATATCGTTGTGTGTGCGTGTCTGGTTTAGGGATATCTCATATCTTTGTGTGCATGGCTATGTAAGTAACATCTCATGTCTTTGTGTGTGCATGCCTATGCTAGTCATATCTTATATCTTTGTGTGTATGTCTATGTTAGGTATGTGTCATATCTTTGGGTGTGCATGTCTGTTTTTGGCACATCTCATATTCTTGTGTGTGCATGGCTATGTAAGTCACATCTCATGTCTTTGTGTGTGCATGCCTATGTTAGTCATATCTTATATCTTTGTGTGTATGTCTATGTTAGGTATGTGTCATATCTTTTGGTGTGCATGTCTAAGTCAGTCATATCTCATATCTTTATGTACATTTCTATGTTAGTCATGTGTCATATTTCTTGATGTGTGTCGGTGCTAGTCATGTCTCGTATCGCTGTGTACATGTCTGTGTTATTTACATCTCATATCTTTGTGTGTGCATGTCTGCGTTAGTCACCTCTAGTGACTCGGGCAGATGGTGCTCGTAAACCTGGGAGGGCAGATCATCTAAGGGCAGAATTCCCCTACAGAAAAGACAATCTGCTGCCTTGCAGAAAGATTGGAGACAATCAAAGGCTAAGGAAAGCAAACCTGAAAAAAATGCTGGCTGAAATCGGATGCACTGGGCCACTGGCGCAGAACACAGTGCAACGTTTTAACGGGTGTTCAGTCAGAATGGGTCTGGCGGACTCTAAATGTGACGTTCTGTCTGTGGGGGCGATCAACACACTTAACCTGACAGCTGACTTCATGTGAGAGTCTGGAATCCTACTCTGATTGAGTCCTGATCGCAGAGAGGGAGGGAGAGAGAGAGAGAGAGAGAGAGAGAGAGAGAGAGCAAGAGAGAGAATGGTAAACTTTTGCAGCTTCTGTGGGGCTCTTTTAAAAGTAAAGCATTTAATAGTAAAGTTAAATTGGTGTAATTATAAATGAATATGTGTTCTAATCACCATTCTATATAGGGAATTTATTAAAATATGATAGTTACGTCAAAATAACACAGCGGGCTATATAGAACAAAAATAGGAATTATGTTTGCAGAAAGAAGATACAAGGTAAGTAAAAAAAGTAAAGTACCCCCGTCACGCCAAGTGGCGTATAGGGAATATGGTGTTAGTGACCATAAATGTTACAGACCTTAGGCACATGATTTTTGGGGTAATGTGGTCGGTATTACGCCCGTGCCGCTTTACTTTCCCAGAAAAAAATCCGGTACCCATTTAAGGTTGGGTGAACCCGGAAGCCGTCGGTTGGGATCGAACCCTACCCCTTGTCCTTTGTAGTCAAGTTCACTAACCATTGAGCTATCGCGGCTCCCTAAGAGACAAGGTAAATACCAAGAAAAAGGTGACATCGAGACTTCAAAGAGACATTGAACTTGACTAAAAAAAGAATATAAGGATATGGCTAGAGACAGAGATTCCTTCCGACTAGCTGTGATGAGTGCAATGTTCTACATTAGACAATGCGGCATGATGGTGATGATTGCGGTGGTGGTGATGATGATGATGATTGCGGTGGTGGTGATGATGATGATGATGATGATTGCGGTGGTGATGATGATGATGATGATAATGATGACGATGGTGGTGGTATTGTAAAAGTAAACTCTTATGTCTGCTTAGACTGATGCTTCAAATGTCACAGCGGCAGTAAGTAATGAGATCTGAAACGGCTTGTGTGAATGTGAGTGCGGAGTCACGTGATTCATGTGAATTATAACTCATTACTTGTTTATTTTGTATCGAGCAATGCTATCAGTTTACAATTTAAACAGATGAATAAATGTTATCATTTGAAAGAGCAACATTTGCTGTGTTTGTGGAGCAAGAACAATATAAGTATGTTGAAGTGTTAGATGACAGCTGTAAATAGAACATGGAAAGATGCAGAGATGGATCCAAAGTTGCTTGCCAGAAGGTAGCATCAATGCAAGCGAATACATATAGGAAGTGTGAACGAGCAAAAAGTTATACAAATAATCACAACAATTCAGAATAAGACTATCGCAAGAGTTATGGTGCTAAATGTGTACAAAAAAGTAAAGTACCCCCATCACACCAAGTGGCGTATAGGAAGTTCCCTATATATAATAATATTTATTTATTATTATTTGTACCTGGCGTATAGGGAATATGTTGTTAGTGACCATACATTTTACAGACCTTCAGCACGTGACTTTTGGGGCAATGTGGTCGGTATTACGGTAATGCCGCTTTACTTTTCCAGAAAAAAGTCCGGTACCCATTTAATACTGTGTGAACCCGAAGCCGTCGGTTGGGATCGAACCAACCTCTTGTCCTTTGTAGTGCAGTTCACTAACCACTGAGCTATCGGCTAAGTGTGTGGATCATGTATAATGAGATGGATGAGAGACTGGGATGGTCTAGGGGTTTTATGTGGACCTCTAGACGGCAAGGTATCGAATTCGATTCCCACGATAGACGATGGGGATTTTTCAAAAATTGAAATCTTGATATCCTCTTGGTGTTACCTTCTTCCCACCCCTCCCCCACCCCACCCCAACAAAAAAAAAACTATAGATAGAGAGATCCGATGTTTATGTAAAAGCAGAAGAAGTAAAATTAGAATAGACGCGATGTTTAAACTTCTTGGTTAATGCCTAGAAACAGATGGTCGCGAGTGAATTCGCTCACGTTAAAAAACAATGTTGTTTAAAGTCGACAAGAGAAGGCCAAACACTGTCGATGTCTCGGCAAAAAGTGTGAAGCAAATCTATCAATTAATATCAAAGTCGGATGTGTCTGGCCGAAGGACGCAAATATCGAGGTTCTAACGTAAGCTAGCGACACATCGCATCTACGTCCGCTTAAGGGGTGAATGCTAAGGAAAGGAGAGATGTACGAATGATGGGGACAATCAAAGGCTAAGGAAAGCAAACCTGAAAAAATGCTGGCTGAAATCGGATGCACTGGGCCACTGGCGCAGAACACAGTGCAACGTATTAACGGGTGTTCAGTCAGAGTGGATCTGGCAGACTCTAAATGTGACGTTCTGTCTGTGGGGGCGATCAACACACTTAACCTGACAGCTGACTTCATGTGAGAGTCTGGAATCCTACTCTGATTGAGTCCTGATCACAGAGAGAGAGAGAGAGAGAGAGAGAGAGAGAGAGAGAGAGAGAGAGATCCTGTTGTTAATTCTCCACAAAGACACAAGACAATGTCATTACTTTTTGGAGGGAAAATACATTAATTCTTCAATTTCCGGTTTAGAAAAAAAGCTTTAGACGACCAATCATTTCATTTTCCCTCTTCTTCGTTGTATTTCTCTATATACAAACATCATCATCATGTGCCGTACCGATTGGCGTAAGCGATCATGCGCCCGTTCTAACTTGGCAACCGTGAAAGCTACTCTGAAATTTTCTCTGTCCTGCGCAAGAGACCCAAAGTCTTCAGCAGTCAGATCAAGCTGGTCTATAATAAGTGTGCACCAAGTTTGTTTTTTGTCTGAGTCTTCCTGGTATTCCTTTATATGAACTATGCCCACACAAACGCACGAATAGACAATTTGAGGCCAGGGAGAGTGATTATTTTTATTTAAAAGAAAAATGTTGAAATGTCCATGAATAACTAACGAGACCCACGCGGACATTTCTCACAGAGGAAAAAAAAAAAGAGAAGCCCTAAAAATATCTGAAAGGAGCAACGGACATTTGTTTCATACAACATTTGTTTTATACAACATTTGTTTCATACAACACTTGTTTTATACGACTTTCTTACGGCACTTCATGAGAAAAGGAAAAATGGAAATCGTAGTTACAACTGGTAAAATGTAGGGAAAAAGAGTTCGTGGTTGACAAAGAGAGGAGATACTAGATAACGTGTTGTCGTTGCACGGTAAATAATCAACGACAAAATGGATGCGATAAACTGTGAACAGAGATTTCTTATAAGGACATGATTGCCTACGGCAACCGGTATGAAACAAAAAGAAGATAATTACCCATAATTATCTTCTCTAGATCATTATGTAGTTTCACATAACCACACTATTTTATTTTCATTGTTTGTATGTTCTTTATCAAGCAGTTTTCAAGAATTCTAATTTCTTGCAAAATTGATACGTTTGTCATTTCCCCCTTCTTAGGTAGTATGCAATTTCTTCAGTAACTCCTGCATTGAAAGGCATTAATGTGTTTTCAAAACATCATTCAATTGTTCTCGTTTCACAGCCATAGGTTGCTTAGGGAAAACATATGAATGAATGAAAGACCTTTCGAGCCGTAGCCGGCCCATAGGGCGTAGACCAAGATACACCTTCTCCTATCTGAATTTTTGTTCTAGCAGTTTTCAACTCTTTTAAAGATATTTTATCAAATCTCGCCATTTGTCTCTATCTCATTGAGGGAGCCGAATCCTGCTGCTCTTGCCTCTCTCATCAATGTTCTTCTCAGTGTCTCCCTGGGTCTTCCTCTTTTTCTCTTACCTGTTGTTTCCCATATGAGGGCTTGCTTTGCTATTCGGTTATTATCTCTTACTCATCACATGTCCAACATATGACCAACATGATATGAAAACAAATAGGCTCATAAAAATCTAAGTCCTGTTCCCATATTTGTTGCTTAGAGCGAAACAAATATATATCAGGTCAGGAAAATATTGATAATGATTATGTATCTGCACTTTGTGGGTAGCAATAGCTGTGTGGGATACAGAAGATGACGGAAGTAGGTGATATGGTAGGATATAATCTATCATTAGTATCTAGTACACATAACGTCAGTAGCATTCACATATAACTTCCAGTACACATAACGTCAGTAGCATTCACATATAACTTCCAGTACATATAACGTCAGTAGCATTCACACCTAATATCTAGTACACATAACGTCAACAACATTCACATATAACTTTTAGTATAACATAAACCAGGGTGGTTATTGCGTTAGTTGTTAGTTTACGCATTACAATCAGTAAGTTCAATAACTTTGTTCTTCTTCTTCTACCTTTTTCAGATCCCTGTGGAGCATAGGTCTTCAACAAACACTTTCAGCTCCCAGTGGAGCATATGTCTTCAACAAACACTTTCAGCTCCCAATGGAGCATAGGTCTTCAACAAACACTTTCAGCTCCCAGTGGAGCATAGGTCTTCAACAAACACTTTCAGCTCCCTGTGGAGCATAGGTCTTGAACAAACACTTTCAGCTTCCAGTGGAGCTGTAGGTCTTCAACAAACACTTTCCAAGTCGTTCTGTTTCTTGCCATTCTTCTAAGATCATTCCATGTCTTCCCCATCATCTTCATCTCTGCTTTTATCTATCTTTTCCAAGAATTCCTTGGTCTTCCTCTTTGTCTTTTCCCCTGGGGATGCCAAAAAAGGTTTGTTGTGTAATACTCACAGTTGGCTTCCGCAGTGTGTGTCCTATCCAGCGCCATCGTCTTCGCTGTATCTCTTTGTCCACATGTATTTGACTGGTACATTTCCATAATTCTATGTTAGTGATTTTGTCCTGCTATTTCCATCCTTTTATTCTGCGTAAGCATCCATTAATGAAAGTATGTATCTTCATGATTGTCAATTTTGTTGTTCTCCATGTTTCACAGCCATATAATAGCACCGACTTAATATTTGAGTTTAAAATTTTTATTTTTGTATTTAACCTAATTTCTTTGGATTTCCATATGTTTCCCAGTGCAACAAAAGCTCCTCTTGCTTTTGATATCCTTATTCTGGTATCATTTTCTGTTCCTCTATCTTTATCTATATTATTGCCCAGGTATATGTAAGATTGTACTTCTAGTAGAGGCATTTCTCCTAATTTTTTTTGGTTATTGCCAACTGCATTAATTCTCATAATGTTGGTCTTATCTCTATTAATCTTCAGCCCTAGCTGTTGTGATCTTTCACATAAAGTGCAATAACTTTACTTGTTAGTAAAATGTGTTATAAAGTAAACGCTCAAATGTCCTATTTCAGACAAGAAACAACCTAACAACAGTAAGTACATGTACTTTAGATACTGCAGAAGTTTATGGGGGAACGTATCAGAGTTAGTCACGCATAAATCTCATTGTAGTATATAAGTTGTGTACACGCAAATGTAGCTATGTTTATGGATGAAAGTGACCGAGAAATGAAATTAGTGATATGGACTTTATTGGAGTGCTTCAGATGTGTGACACTATACAAATATTAATATTTTAGAGCAGAGCTAATTGTGTTTATGATATTTTAGAACATTTAACCATTATGAGAATACACATGCAAAATATGAACCTTTCTTGTGTAAAATAATCATAATTTAACAACATATAGTGTAAACATGTAAGTTATAGCGTTCATTATAATCATTTAAAATGTTTTATAGCATATTTATACTCGTCATGTTTGAGAATGTTGGCTTGTTTATTGTTACAGAAGGCCCCATTACCATTGCAAATGATTTATTCATAATTGCCTAACTCGCCGTGCCAGTGAAATTATCCTAAATAATATCTCATCTCCCAAACAAAGGAAGGTAGGTTCAGTCCCCATTATAGTTGTCTCAGCACACGCCTAAAGACATACGGCGAAACGGCACAGAAAGTTAACACAGCCATATCTTCCCCGTCATACGATATCACCATTCATCGTAAGCAATCGGAATATCGAAAGATGATCACACCGGATGAAACGCACAGCTCACGATGTGCACAGAGCACTTAACTCAGTAGCTCCAGCAGCAAACCGGACTTAGAATATGAGGAAACTGCAGCAAGGAACACTTTACAGACACAGCCTTTAACGGCTCTTGTCGCCTATCAGGCATATTGACCGGAAGTTCATTTTTAATAACTGAGAAATTTTAACCCGACTGCTAAAATACCATCAACAAACAACCGTGTTGAGCTTACATGTTCGTCCATACTGGATACAATAACATCCCTGGGAAATGTGAGAAATACAAGAAGTAAAGGTAAAGTACGAGACTTGAACCGGCGTCTTAGCACGCGAGTTTCCACCCATATGTGCTCGGCCGCCTATCCAGAAATGTTCGGAGATTTCTGGATAGTGTCGCTTCAAGCATCGCGACATTCCCAACCTTCCCAGGGTAATACCCTAGTATCCATTTCTGCCAACGGCTGGGTCGACCGTGGGCGTATTTTTTTTTTCCAACCACGAGTACAACTCACACTGCTCCCAGCGGGAATCGAACACGGGTTGTCCGAACGTCGGTAGTCCAGTCGAGTGGTATTCCCAATTAGGCTACCGAGGCCCCCCCCCCCCAAAAAAAAAGAAGGAAATTAGGCAGATGAAAAGGGGGAGAGAGTTTTTTTCAACAGCGTTTAAAGAAGACTAATGAGTAGAGACCGCATATGTCGACGATGTAGAGGCTCATTTATGTTGAGAAGCTGTTTTATCGATTTCGTTTCACATTGGCCGCTCGCTCTCTTTTTCAATGACTGTGTTCACAATTGTTGGTGTAGAAAATCAAATGTGAGTACTTCACGTTGTGTCATATTCGTTCGCCGTGTTGGAATACAGCACACAGATTAAAAAATAGAAAAAAATGGTTTGTTAGAAGCTTTACGTGATTAGTGGACGACACAGATTTAACGACGTTTCGGCCCAATATGTGTCGTCCACTAATCACGTAAAGCTTCTAACAAACCATTTTTTTTCTATTTTTTTATTTTTTCTCACATTCAGCTTTAATGCAGCTTCGCATTTTTATGCATTCATTTGCATTTCTTTGCCTTAACCCTTTAAATCTATTCACTCTTACGTGCTTCTTATCACGAGACTTCCCCATCTCTTCTCATCCAAACAAACAATTCACCAATCATCCCGTGAATGTCACTTTCCCATCTCTTCTCACCCAAACAAACAATTCACCAATCATCCCGTGAATGTCACTTTCCCATCTCTTCTCACCCAAACAAACAATTCACCAATCATCCCGTGAATGTCACTTTCCCATCTCTTCTCACCCAAACAAACAATTCACCAATCATCCCGTGAATGTCACTTTCCCCACACATTCGATGGTTCTCCCAATTCTCCT
Organism: Megaustenia siamemsis; assembly: GCA_032433765.1. Lineage (NCBI taxonomy): Eukaryota > Metazoa > Mollusca > Gastropoda > Stylommatophora > Ariophantidae > Megaustenia > Megaustenia siamemsis. The sequence continues at coordinate 31,560,429 of JAVIAB010000101.1, forward strand.
TACACAGTCCCTTACTTCATTATTTCCCTCGATCCTTGCATTACCGGTTACAAACGAAGTTGTCAAGTTTTAGTCTCAGACAGTAAAACAGCCATAATAAAGTAACTACTTCCGCTACTATTCACAGCTGCTCTATATTTTGTTTACCCTTTGACCCTGCCATAATTTAAGTTTGACGTTTCTATCTATTATTGATATGTGTATGATATATATGATCCTGCTAGTAGTTCACTCATGTCATAAGTACACTGGTACTTAGTATTACATTTAGAAGACCGTTGGGTGGAGTTTTGTTTATTACTTTGCAGCCCCGGTGTGACTCTCAGAGTGTCGTATTGGGCAGGAGGGATGTTGTCTAGATTCAAGACGGCTACTGTGAGATCGAGGGTAGACTTGTGAACTGGTTTATCACTTCACAAATTGCATTGCAGGGGAGATCTGGAAGCTTATGTACTGATGTTCGATGTACGATGAGGGTAATGCTGCTAATAACTGTGTACAGATTTGGAGACAAAATCGATGTCCTAACATCATCAAGTGCTATACATTAAAAAAAAATATGTGACGATCAGCATTTTGAGGAGAATGTGAACTTTCGGTCAATATGGCGGATAGGCGGCAAGGACCACTAAAGGCTGTGTCTGAAAAGTGATCATTGTTGCAGTTTTCTCATATTTGAAGTCCGGCTTGCTGTCTGAGTTAAGTGTGCACACCGTGAGCTGTACGTTTCATACGTTTTAATCATGTTTCTATTTCCGATTGCTTACTATGAATGGTGATATCTTATGACGGGGAACAGATGTCTGTGTTCACTTTCTGTGCGGTTTCGTAGTATGTCTTTTGGCGTGTGCTGAGACTGCTATGATGGGGATTGCAGCTACCTTTCTTTGTTTGGGAAATGAGTTATTAATTCGGATGATTCCACTGGCACGGGAGGTTGAGGAATTATGGATTTTAATTTGTTTGCAGTGATACCGGGTCCTTCCATAACCATCCGCTGGTTGAATCGGTTCTCTCTGTCTCGTTTAATGCCCAGAAAGCAACACACAGTTGCTTGTTTTCATCTCAAAGTGGCATTTTAATTCTAGATCAGGAAATGTTGCAGCATTTATGGATGAACATGTGATGGCCCTAGTACATACCTTTTACTCTGTAAATTGATATTTCATGGAAGTGTTTACAATTTGTGACACCACACACACACACAGCGATAAATGTCTATTTAATGCAAATATTAAATGTATGAATCATATTTTAGTAGTTAATTCTCGTAACAAAAAGGTCAAACATCGGCAAATCTGAGATTTGTCGGGAGATGTATTAGTCAATGTTCAATCGCGAAAGATTGTTTTCAAAATAATTTTGAGATAGGCTCTATAGCCTCTTCTATACACTTTAATCTATGTCAATAAAAATGAGAAAGAGAGTTCATCGGTGCTATATAGAACTAATTCTGACCTATGGAAGCGATTCATGGACAGTAGACAAACAAATGAAAAGACGATTAGAGGCCACAGAGATGGGATTTCTCAGAAGAATGTTGAAAGTTTCCTGGATAAAGACCAATGAGGAAGTTCTCAAAGAGGCCAACACATAAATGGAGCTCTTAAAAAACATCAAAAAGAAGCAATCAACATTTTTCGGGCACATCATGAGAATAGGAAAGTTGGAATACTTGGTTACAACTGGCAAAATAAAAGGAAAGAGAGATCGTGGGCGACAAAGAGAGAAAATACTGGATAGCTTGGTGTCATGGCATGGAAAACAGTCAACAACAGAACTGATACGATGCACTGTAGATAGAAGATTGTGGAGGGACATGATCACCTACGCCAACCGGTATGGCACATGATGATGATACACTTTAAATGTATATTAGAAGAAACATATTAATTTTACCTTCCTGGAAAGATCTAAATGAGAAACTCAACTAAAATATCGGTGCTGAACCACTGTGTACAGCAAACAATTATTTGTTTGTGAAATTTAACAGGTATTAAGAAAAATAGGAATGTAAGAAATAGAATGGAACAATGTTTAGAAGTGTATTTTTGTTCAATCTGAGTCGTGTTGTCTTCTCAGATTGACGACGTGAGTGGCGTGCTAAGGGACGTAAGTAATTCTGGTGGAGAAATATCGTGGATGTAAATAATGAATTAACATTGTTTTTTGATGAATGACAAACTGTTGCTATGTCCAGTATATGACCACATGTATCTGTGGTTGGTAATGTATACGGATAGGGGAGTTGCAGGTCGTCGTTCGTGAGAAAATGAAGTAGCGACAATTTAGTGGCGGAGAAATCGAGTTCACAATCAACTCAAAATCTCTCTCTCTCTCTCTCTCTCTCTCTCTCTCTCTCTCTCTCTGCGATCAGGACTCAATCAGAGTAGGATCCCAGACTCTCACACGAAGTCAGCTGTCAGGTTAAGTGTGTTGATCGCCCCCGCAAGCAGAACATCACAATTAGAGTCTGCCAAATGCACTCTGAATTGAACACCCGTTAAAACGTTGCACTGTGTTCTGCGCCAGTGGCCCAGTGCATCCGATTTCAGCCAGCATTTTATTCAGGTTTGCTTTCCTTAGCCTTTGATTGTCCCCAATCTTTCTGCAAGGCAGCAGATGATCTTTTATGTAGGCGGATTCTGCCCTTAGATGGTCGGCCCTCACAGGTTTACGAGCACCATCTACCCGAGTCACTAGAGGTGACTAAAACAGACATGCACACACAAAGATATGAGATGTGACCAACACAGACATGCACACAGCGAGACGAGGCATGACTAACACTGACACACATCAAGATATATGACACACGACTAACATAAACATGCACATAAAGATATGAGATATGACTGACATAGACATGCACACGCAAAGATATGACACATGCCTAACATAGACATGCACACAAAGATATGAGATATGATCAACATAGACATTCACACACAAGGATATGAGATGTGCTCATATGAGACGTTTTTTACTTCTTTGTTTTCTTTCGTTTCTCCTACAGCTGGTGACGGATCGCACAGAGAAGAAATGCCTTATATTCTGACTTTCTCTACTTGTGTAGTTTGAGCTACTTTCTTGTCGTCTTGATTCTTTCTATCCGTCTCCTTCAGTATTCGTAATGTTTCTTTCTTTTCACTTCCGCTTTAACCCTTCGGTTGTCGAGGGAGATAGAAAGGTCTAGTTCTTGTTTGTCTGGTAGACTCAAACATTGTCAGTTGATGTTCTTGTAACGTTGTCTGGTAGACTCAAACATTGTCAGTTGATGTTCTTGTAAACGTTTGTCTGATGATCTCAGTCCGTTATACTCTGGCCCTACTTGGAGCTCTTCTTCCATCTCCTCATATAATATATGTGTTCTATGACATATAATATATGTGTTCTATGACATATAATATATGTGTTCTATATTGGTTATTGGTTATTGGTTATGGAAGGCCTCGGTATCACTGCAAACGAATCAAAATCCGTAATTGCTCAACCGCCCGTGCCCGTGGAATCATCCAAATTAGTAACTCATCTCCCAAACAAAGAAAGGTAGATGTAGTCCCCATCATAGCAGTCTCAGCACACGCCAAAAGACATAAGGCGAAACCGCGCAGAAAGTGAACACAGCTAACTGTTCGCTGTCATACGATATCATCATTCATCGTAAATAATTTGAATATCGAAACATGATCAAAACGGATGAAACACACAGCTCACGGTGTGCACAAAGGAATTAACTCAGTAGCTCTTGCAACAAGCCGGACTTGGAATATGAGGAAACTGCAAACAGGAACACTTTTCAGATATAGCCTTCCTTTTATTTATATGGTGCATCTTCTACCAATGTTTCTATTGTGTTCAAGAATGTGGCGACCTGCATTATGAATTCGTAGAATCTTTGAGAAAAATTACAAAGTGATGAACATAATCTTCAAAACGGGAAATTTGATTGAAAAAAACGAGAGGCGTGCTCAATTATTATTACAATTATCAATAACAATTGTAACTTCATATTTCTTTTGTAAATCTCTCTCTCTCTCTCTCTCTCTGCGATCAAGACTCAATCAGAGTAGGATTCCAGACTTTCTCATAAAGTCAGCTGTCTGTTTAAGCGATTCGATTGTCCCATATAGTTTCTCTTCCAGGGAGGTGGGTGTGGACCACATTGCTCTTCTCAGGTCTGTGTACTGGGGGCAATCCTGTAGAACATGTTTTGAAGTCATATTGTCCAGTGTACAGTGGCAAAACCTGGTTGTACCTATTTTGAATTTGGTGAACATGTGATTTCTCATTCTATTGTGGCCAGTGCGTAAGCGAAGTATGAAGACTTGATCCCTCCTTGATAGTTGGTGGTAACTGTCCCTCTCGTTATGCTTTGGGTGTTCTCCTTTCCATTTTTCATGCTACTGACCTTTGAGGATGGATTTGGCTTCATCATAACTAAGCGGATGGTTCTCTTTCGGTAATCTCCCTCCCTCTTTAGCTAATTTGTCTGCGCGTTCGTTCCAGTGTAAATACAGGGGGATGGTATCCACTAATATACGCTATTAACTTCTTCCTAGATTTATAATGAGTCGGCAACAGATGTGTTGGTAAGTTTTGTACTATAATAGTAGCTTATATGTTAACTCTCTCCGTACGTTTCGCCGCTCAGTACGTCACTGTCAATTAGATTAGTGTAAACTGTAATCAAACCATTTTCGTTTTATTATGTTTTGTATAATCTGGTATTGCTTAAATATAATTCCTTCTTTAATTATAATTATAACAATGTATATATATATATATATATATATATATATATATATATATATATATAATATGTTAAGTGTTGAATAAATATAAACAAGTAGATTAATATTTAAAAATATGAGCAATTTTGTCTCTGAAATCTCCACCGTTAAGATAAAAACCTTCCATATTCAAAGATTTAAACAAATGCTAAACATTATAGTGAAGAAAAGCAATAATAAAGAGCTCAGCCTTAATAGCAAAAAGACAGAAGTAATGGTAGCAACAAAGAAAAAGACTTCACCGCAATGTACAATAAAGACAAGTTTAAGAATATTAAAACAGGTCAATACATTTTAAATTTTAATATCTAAGAACAATGAGAATCTAAGAACAATGAGAATCTAAGAACAATGAGAATCTAAGAACAATGAGAATCTAAGAACAATGAGAATCTAAGAACAATGAGAATCTAAGAACAATGAGAATCTAAGAACAATGAGAATCTAAGAACAATGAGAATCTAAGAACAATGAGAATCTAAGAACAATGAGAATCTAAGAACAATGAGAATCTAAGAACAATGAGAATCTAAGAACAATGAGAATCTAAGAACAATGAGAATCTAAGAACAATGAGAATCTAAGAACAATGAGAATCTAAGAACAATGAGAATCTAAGAACAATGAGAATCTAAGAACAATGAGAATCTAAGAACACGTTCATATCAGATGATCAACAGAGGTGAGAGGCGCCTGGTAAAGCAGCTTTTAAAAAAAAAATAGAAAGACACTCTGCAATCTATTTTTTGACAACAGAAATAAGAAAAGGTGTTCTTAAATGTTATGTAGAGCTAGTCTTAAAATATGGATTTCTATAATGGACAATGGGCAGCAGACACCTCTGGAGGTTGTACAAATGTGGTTTTACAGAAGAATGTTTAGTATACCATGGGCAGCTAAAAAGAGTAATGAAAGCGTTTTGAAAGTGGACAAAGCAAACAGAGAGTAATTTCCTAATATTATTAAGAAACAACCATAATTTTTTGGGGATGTAATGAGAATGGAACAGCTGGAATATATTGTAACAACAGGGAAAGTTGAGGGACGATGAGTTAGAGGGAAGCAACGAGAAAAGATACCAGACAGCTTAAGAGAATGGCTTGGCAGAAGGTCTACAACAGATATGAAATGATATACAACTGTCAAGATCTAAAACTGTGGAGAGACATGATCACCTACGCCAGCGGGCACGCTAATTGATGATGATGATTATGTGTTAAACATATATCTTGCTACCATTATATTCTTCAGCATTTAATGAATGTTACATTGTGGAATGTCGATTGTTCCATAACCAAATGTCGATTGTTCCATAACCAAATGTCGATTATTCCATAACCAAATGTCGATTGTTCCATAACCAAATGTCGATTGTTCCATAACCAAATGTCGATTATTCCATAACCAAATGTCGATTGTTCCATAACCAAATGTCGATTATTCCATAACCAAATGTCGATTGTTCCATAACCAAATGTCGATTGTTCCATAACCAAATGTCGATTGTTCCATAACCAAATGTCGATTGTTCCATAACCAACTGTCGATTGTTCCATACCCAAATGTCGATTTTACTCGCTACTGACAGCAATACGCCAGGGCTCATATTTCCAGATGTAGCGATTATTTTCCTCGGTGTCACATGTCTTCCTCTGTCACGGTGTCGTTTCTATCAAAGATTCGGGAAATGGGGAGCATATTTCTGTTGAAATTAGTGCGGCCTGGCGTATTGCGGACCACATATCATGCAAAACACACGTTGGTCACATATATTATCATCACACTCGGTGGGTAATGAGGTCACATCCTGATGAGATGGATACGGGTGCATATCCCAGAAGTAGGACCAACAAGGCTTCGAGGTTCACCCAGCATGTAAATAAGGATACCATATATTTGTAAAGGAAGTAAAAGCGGCCTGGCGTAATGCCAACAAAATTACCCAAAATGTACCTTTTTTTTAATAGAAAAATAGTGTCACTAACATCTTTTTCTCAATACAACTGAAGGCCCGTAATACTTGTTTTACTTAATTACATTGGTTTGTGATGTTGTGCACCTCAGGTGTTCTCTTATATTTCGTCAACCGGCAAGAAAGAATACGTAACGTGAGTCACTTAATAGTTGAATTACATAACAAATAGAACATAGAAAGGAAGGCCAGCTACTTCACGATGACAACCCGGATATTAGAGTATTAATACTGCCACACACTAACCTGAGGAAGAAACTCGAAATTGAACCAGCCATCGAATACACAAAGAAACAACAGATAAAGTGGTTCGGCCACATAACAAGACAAAAAGAACTAACAATAACTCAAAGAGCCATAAACAAACGCTACGAAAACGCCAGATTAAGAGGAAGACCGAGAAAGAGATGGATAAAGGGAATATTAGTGTCACTAGGAAGGACAGAAGAGGCCAACAGAAGAGCAAAGAATCGCAGATTGGATCTCCCATCGACGCCAACGGCAATGGAGGAAGGAAAGAAGAAGTAGAAGAGGAAGAAGATTCATACGACGTAATTGAGAGCATGACAGAGATATCCCGCTTGTTTACGATGAATGATGATATCGTATGACAGGGAACAGTTGGCTGTGTTCACTTTCTGCGCGGTTTCGCCTTATGTCTTTTGGCACATGGTGTTGTTAATCATGACGTCATGGGACGCACCAAAATGGCAGCTTATTTATTTTCGGGCTATGGACCAAGCAATGTTTACATTGAACAACACGATAAATGTTATTGCTGCGAGTTGGCAGATTTTTGAAAATGTTTTCAAGGGTTTGAACATAAATGTTTGTTCACAGTTCGTTAACCTTCGCTGTAGATAAAGTCGTTAATTGGATGGCTTCGTTTCAGACATTTTGGACGTTGGTAGCTAAGGACCTAACTAGTGCAAACCGATGGCATTGGCAAGAATCATTTTGAATCTACGAAGTGGGCTCATTGTGTGTTTAACTCAAACGCATATGTGCTTTTTAACCAAAGACCTTTTTTTGGGGACTCAATGCAGATATCCCCGATGGAAGAATAAATTGTACTATTAGTCCCATAAATGATTCGCTTCCAGAGGTTTATGATGTAAACAAAGCAGTTTTGTCATTGCAAGTGAATAATGTCCACACCTATAATTGGTCAGGATTGTGTAGCAGCAGCAGTTTTATAGCGAACACAGAAAACATCACAGGATTGTGCTGTTCTGAAACAGCTATGCCATGCTACCCTAGAATTGACTTTAATGGGATTACTGTGACCACAAACCACTCTCCATGTGTGTGCCACATATTTACACCCCAGAAAGAAATACTGAATATAACAACACCAAATGCCGTCTGTGATATTAATGACCACAGACCAGCAGCCTCCAGTATGATTGATACAACTGTTGCACCAAGCACTTCATCAGCAGAGCCATATCTATGGAATGTTAATCTGACATTGTTCTTGAATGATGTCCAAGTTAATGAGACATCAGAATTGTGTGGCTGGAGCTACAAGAAGGGAGCGGAGAACATCAAGTTCTGCTGCTATAAAGGAGACTTGCCTTGCTATCCCAGAATTGCCTTAAATGGAATCACTGTAGTTGAAAACTTCTCCTCTTGTGTAAACTACACATTCACATCTAAGAGTGAATCAGTGAAGGTCACAAAATCATATTCTCTCTGTGGTTTTACTAACTACAGGTCATGTGGCTTCTGTTGGATTGGAAATGACAAATTACCACCACTGTGTGTCTATATGTTTGGAATTGGAGTCATCAATGACGGCCTAACATCATCAAGTGCTATGACGATCATCAATTTCGGGAGGACGTGAACTCCCATGGTATATAGTGGATAGGCGGCAGGAACCATTGAAGGCTATGTCTGAAAAGTGTTCCTTCTTGCAGTTTCCTCATATTCCAAGTCCGGCTTGTTGCAGGAGCTACTGAGTTAAGTGCTCTGTGCACACCGTGAGCTGTGTGCCTCACCCGTTTTGATCCTGCTTCGATATCCCGCTTGTTTACGATGAATGATGATATCGTATGACAGGGAACAGTTGGCTGTGTTCACTTTCTGCGCGGTTTCGCCTTATGTCTTTTGGCGTGTGCTGAGACTGCTACGATGAGGACTACAGTTACCTTTCTTTGTTTGGGAGATGAGTTGATAATTCGGATGATTCCACTGGCACGGGTGGTTGAGCAATTATGGATTTTAATTCGTTTGCTGTGATGCCGAGGCCTTCAATAACCAATAAACAATAACAATGACAGAGATGAACTTGATAAGTGGGCGGTATCTCCGTGATAAACGTCAAGATATGATAACTGAATGTAAGAGGATCATCAAACTTGTTCTTGAGCAAACTTGAACAATGGAAATCGCAACAACGTGTGTGAACACATGAACCGCTGATCAATCAACGTTGTTCTCAAGAATCAATCAGTGAATTTGTAGTTTAAAAATGATTTTCAAAAATATGACAGAATGATCAATAATGATAAATAATAAATTTGTATAGAATTTCAAAATTAAAAATGAATACGCATATTTCTCTTAGTATACAAAGTGTATGGAATCAATACGGAATGTAAGTAATGCGATTTGAAACTGAGACGATATATCATCATCATGTGCCATACGGGTTGGCGTAGGCGATCATGTCCTTCCACAATCTTCTATCCACAGTGCATCGTATCAGTTCTGTTGTTGACTGTTTTCCATGCCATGATACCAAGATAGTCAGTATTTTCTCTCTTTGTCGTCCGCGATCTCTCTTTCCTTTTATTTTGCCAGTTGTAACCAAGTATTCCAACTTTCTTCTTCTCATGATGTGCCCGAAAAATGTTGATTGTTTCTTTCTGATTTTTTTTAGGAGCTGCCTTTTCGTGTTGGCCTCTTTGAAAACTTCCTCATTGGTCTGTTTATCTGTCTAGGTAACTTTCAACATTCTTCTGAGAAATTCCATCTCTGTGGCCTCTAATCGTCTTTTCATTTGTTTGTCTACTGTCCATGATTCGCACCCATAGGTCAGAATTAGTTCTATATAGCACCGATAAACTCTCTTTCTCATTTCTATTGACATAGATTTGTTGCATAAAATATTTTTCATTTTCTGAAATGCTATTTTATCCTGAGCTATTCTCCTTGCGACGGTATATAACCATTTATAATAAGTCATTTATATATTTTCGCTACTGTTTAATAGCTGTATGATGTTATTGGTTATTGGTTATTGGTTATGGAAGGCCTCGGTATCACAGCAAACGAATTAAAATCCATAATTGCTCAACCGCCCGTGCCAGTGGAATCATCCGAATTACTAACTCATCTCCCAAACAAAGAAAGGTAACTGTAGTCCCCATCGTAGACTGTATGATGTGATGTCTATTGCTTGCTTCTCAACAGCAGGTGTAAAAACAACCGATTAAGCTGAAGAAATACATGTGTCATTGTGTAGGTTCTGATGCAAGCCTGCACTATCTGTTGCAATTGGAGATATATGCATATAGCCGTTGTCGTCTTGACAGACGGTTGGTAGCAAGCAATCATGATAAGTCAGTAGTTTGGTAAAGCATTAGCGTCTCATACTGGGTGCTGCTTTACTGAACATCTTTTCTCGTGGCTGAATTTGTCAATCCTGGACAGACAGATCCATCCACAGAACGAGCAAGGTGTACCCGTGGTACCCAGCATTGTCTCCTTTCTCTTCTGCCTGTTGTCTTCTGAATTTGCTATACGCACTGTCAGCATCTCGTAAAAATTGATCTGTATCTGATGTGGTTGCTGACATTGTTGGTGCATAGGCGCTAATGTTGTTAATTGGTCCAACATTTGAGTGGATTTTTAGTGTTATATGTTCTGATTTACCATTTGGGGTGTTTATAGAATGTATAAGCTTATTATGCGTTCTGATATACAATCTATGGTGTTTATAGAATGTATGAGCTTATTATGCGTTCTGATATACAATCTGTGGTGTTTATAGAATGGATGAGCTTATTATACGTTCTGATATACAATATATGGTGTTTATAGAATGTATGAGCTTATTATGCGTTCTGATATACAATCTGGCGTGTTTATAGAATGTATGAGCTTATTATACGTTCTGATATACAATCTGGGGTGTTTATAGAATGTATGAGCTTTTTATGCGTTCTGATATACAATCTGGGGTGTTTATAGAATGTATGAGCTTATTATGCGTTCTGATATACAATCTGGGGTGTTTATAGAATGTATGAGCTTATTATGCGTTCTGATATACAATCTATGGTGTTTATAGAATGTATGAGCTTATTATGCGTTCTGATTACAATCTGTGGTGTTTATAGAATGGATGAGCTTATTATACGTTCTGATATACAATCTATGGTGTTTATAGAATGTATGAGCTTATTATGCGTTCTGATATACAATCTGGCGTGTTTATAGAATGTATGAGCTTATTATACGTTCTGATATACAATCTGGGGTGTTTATAGAATGTATGAGCTTTTTATGCGTTCTGATATACAACCTGGGGTGTTTATAGAATGTATGAGCTTATTATGCGTTCTGATATACAATCTGGGGTGTTTATAGAATGTATGAGCTTATTATTCGTTCTGATTTACAATTTGGGGTGTTTATACAATGTATGAGCTTATTATGCGTTCTGATATACAATTTGGGGTGTTTATACAATGTCTTAGCTTATTATGCTTTCTGATATACAATGTGGGGTGTTTATAGAATGTATGAGCTTATTATGCGTTCTGATATACAATGTGGGGTGTTTATACAATATTTGAGCTTATTATGCGTTCTGATATACAATGTGGGGTGTTGATAGAATGTATGAGCTTATTATGCGTTCTGATATACAATTTGGGGTGTTTATACAATATTTGAGCTTATTATGCGTTCTGATATACAATTTGGGGTGTGCATAGAATGTATGAGCTTATTATGCACAGCAAAATAACCCAAACACAACAGCCTACTAAAAGTAATATTGGAAGGGAAAATACAAGGTAAAAGAGGCAGAGGCAGACCAAGACTAACATGGACGAGTAACATCAAAAGATGGACAAGTCACTCTATGACAACCTGCACTAGCAAAGCAAGAAATAGAGTGGAATGGCGATCCATGGAAGCCAACCTTCGTTGCGGAGACGGCACTCGATTATGATGATGATGATAATGATGAAAAAACCCACTCCATGTAGGTGAGGATGCTCAGGATTTAGCCCCTGCCAGAGAAAAATAATTTTTTTAGACGTAAAATAGATATAGAGATGTAAAATGATGATTAATACATGAAATGTGAGGGGTCGAGTGTAGCAATTGGAGATAGATGTAAAATAATGAATAATATATGAAATGTGAGGGGTCTGGTGTAGTAATTGGGGATAGATGTAAAATAATGAATAATATATGAAATATGAGGGGTCTAGTGTAGTAATTGGAGATAGATGTAAAATAATGAATAATATATGAAATATGAGGGGTCTAGTGTAGTAATTGGAGATAGATGTAAACTAATGAATAATATATGAAATGTGAGGCGCCGCGAGTAGCTACTTGAAATAAATGTAAAAAATGAGCTACATAGGAAATATGAGTGGTCGTGTGTAGTAATTGGGGATAGTTATAAACTAATGAATAATATATGAAATATGAGGGGCTGAGTGTTGCAGTTGCTAGTTACGAGACTGTCAAACCATCATTTGTAGAAGATGATGGTTGTGGATTTGTGACGAAAACGTCAAGAAATGAATCAACAAAAGCAGGCTATGTGGACTAGTAGTACAATGTAAGCAGACGATCAATAAGACATGAATAAGTGAATTATAGCGATACATACTCAGGTCAATTAATTTGTGGTGGGCGATCATTATACACCCTGTCAAGTGCCCTCACGACGATATCAGGTGCCCTCACGACGATATCAGGTGACCTCACGACGATATCAGGTGCCCTCACGACGATATCAGGTGCCCTCACGACGATAGAACTGTATCATAGGTAACATACTGATGACACCCTACATTTGAACAACTAGTAGTAGTTTTGTTGCACTGGGAAACATATGGAAGTCCAAAGAAATTAGGTTAAATACTAAAATAAACATTTTCTCCAATGTTAAGTCAGTCCTATTATATCGATGTGAAACATGGAGAACAACAAAATTGGCAATCATGGCGATACAGACTTTCAATAAGGGATGCTTACGCAGAATAAAAGGATGGAAATGGTAGGACAAATTCACTAACATAGAATTATGGAAATGTACCATTCAAACACCAGTGGATATAGAGATACAGCGAAGACGATGGCGCTGGATAAGAAACACTGCGGATGCCAACTGAGCGTATTACACAACAGGCCTTTTATGGAATCCCCAGGGGAAAAGACAAAGAGGAAGACCAAGAAATTCTTGGAGAAGACAGATAGAAGCAGAGATGAAGATGATGGGGAAGACATGGAATGATCTTAAAAGAATGACAAGAAACAGAACGACTTGGAATGTGTTTGTTGAAGACCTATGCTCCACAGGGAAATGAAAAGTAGAAGAAGAAGTACTAGTAGTAGTGAACATATTTTATTGGCAGAAAAAGCTTGCATGTGGCAATTAAAAGACGGTGTTTTTTTAGACAAAATTGTAGGGCTCGTTTATCTCCTTAGTGAGCCAGGCTTTGACGGCGGTGCTGTAAAGGAAATAGACATTAGGTTTCTGTTCCAGGACATATGTGCCTCGACATATATCGCTGTTATCAACCTTTTTGTTCTATATAGACACTGTAGGCCTAGCGCAGATGAATACTGTCGACCGGGTCGTTCATGTCGCAGACGATTTCATGAAATATGCACAGGTATGCGAGAGAGCAGCAAAAACAGCTTGGTAAGTGCATAGAGAGCATGGATCCAATATACACTTGGTGCAACAACTAGAAAACATTCATTAACCGACACAAGGCTTCTGTAATGTGGTGTTAGCTAAACAACAGAATAGTTAAGGGCATCCTCCCAGTCATAAATTGCAATGGTGTAACCAACTGTTACAGGGTCAGACCTGGACCAGACTCTCTATGTGCGCCCCATTCGTTACTGGGTCAGAATTGGACCAGACTCTCGATGTGCGCCCCATCCGTTACTTGGTCAGAATGGGACCAGACTCTCGATATGCGCCCCATCCGTTACTGGGTCAGAATTGGACCAGACTCTCTATGTGCGCCCCATCCGTAAATGGGTAAGAATTGGACCATACTCTCGATGTGCGCCCCGTCCGTTATTTGGTCAGAATCGGACCAGACTCTCGATATGCGCCCCATCCGTTACTGGGTCAGAATTGGACCAGACTCTCGATGGTCGCTATATCCGTTACTTTGTTAGAATCGGACCAGACTCTCGATGTGGTCCCCATCTGTTACTTGGTCAGAATCGGACCAGACTCTCGATATGCGCCCCATTTGTCACTAGCCAAAGATCAGACCAAACCCCCAACACTGAATCCGGCATGTTTGAGTTGACAGCTTCAGTAATGCGTTTCTGTAGATCATCCAAAGGTAGGGAATGCGGAGGTGCATACACTCAGTCATTGTGGGTGACTCAAAGGAACACTTCACAAACAGTTCGGTCAGGTGATCTCGGGGTCCACTTACAGAACATCGGGTCTTTCTGTACAGCGCGGGCCATCTGTTTGGGAGGTGATCGTTGATCAATTTACGGACAGCAAGATGACGGTGTACTGGTGCTCCCATCTTGCTGAAAAAAGTTGTCAGTACTCTCAGCAGCAAGGGTAGGAATCAATCAACTGGTCAGCACTCGCAGCTGCAAGGATAGGAATCAATCAGCTGGTCAGCACTCTCAGCATAAAGGGTAGGAATAAATCAGCTGTTCAGCACTCTCAGCAGGAAGGGTAGGAATAAAGCAGCTGCTAAGCACTCTCAGCAACAAGGGTATGAATCAATCAGCTGTTCAGCACTCTCAGCAACAAGGGTATGAATCAATCAGCTGTTCAGCGCTCTCAGCAGCAAGTGTAGGAATCAAGATGCTGGTCAGCACTCTCAGCAGCAAAGTAGGAATCAAGCAGCTGGTGAACACTTTCAGCAGCAAGGGTAGTAATCAACCATCTGGTCAATACTCTCCGCAGCAAGGGTAGTAATCAACCAGCTGGTCAGCACTGTCAGCAGCAAGGGTAGTAATCAACCAGCTGGTCAGCACTGTCAGCAGCAAGGGTAGTAATCAACCAGCTGGTCAGCACTGTCAGCAGCAAGGGTAGTAATCAACCAGCTGGTCAGTACTCTCAGCAGCAAGGGTAGTAATCAACCAGCTGGTCAGCACTATCAGCAGCAAAGGTAGTAATCAACCAGCTGGTCAGCACTCTCAGCAGCACGGGTAGTAATCAACCATCTGGTCAGCACTCTCAGCAGCAAGGGTAGTAATCAACCAGCGGAGCAGTACTCTCAGCAGCAAGGGTAGTAATCAACCAGCTGGTCAGCACTTTCATCAGCAAGAGTAGTAATCAACCAGCTGGTCAGTACTCTCAGCAGCAATGATAGTAATCAATCAGCTGTTTATTATTTCCAAGTAACTGAACACTATTTGTTTGATCACTTATCATGATGTGTGTTGAATTATTGTTATCGGTTCTTATCGCAGGTGAGGATGTGATAAAATGGACAGCTTTACTTAACGACAATGTCAGTGCAGCCATTAATTTGTAATTGAACATATCAACACGGACACCTGTCCTAACATATGTAATGAAACGGTGCTTGCTCAAGTATAAGTTTTGTTAACGGAAATCTCCGGACTTATTTTTTTCAGATTGGGCGTTTCGGAAGCAGCGTAAGTAAATATGATCTTCATTTGTTGCCGTTGATGTGACTAAGAAATGATTGAATGTGCGAGCCTCAATCATGGAATGAAATGTTTGATGTAGGTAGATGCGTATGTCAAAACGTGCGGCACATGTTCATTAACTTATTGTTGTATGCATCGTCAGTGTGTTAGCTGCATTACAGGAATCTGCGTGAGTGATTAGATTATAAGTAAATATTTGAGAGAAAAAAGCGAGGGATAATTCCCGTCACTGAACACATTCAAGAAAACAAATAAAACAGTTTGGTCACGTGGGAAAGAAGATCAATATCCAACACAGGCAGTCTTCAACAAACGCTGCTATAACACAAGGTTCGACCTCGAGAAAGATGAATTCATGGATTTATAAAAAAAACATTAAACTAGAAAACAATACACTAGAAAACATTAAACTAGAAAACAGTATACTAGAAAACATCTACAATAGGAAACATTATACTAGAAAACAACTACAGTAGAAAACATTATACTAGAAAACATTAAACTAGAAAACAGTACACTAGAAAATAGTACACTAGAAAACAGTCCACTAGAAAACAATACACTAGAAAACATTACAATAGAATACATTACAATAGAAAACAGTACACTAGAAAACATTACAATAGAATACATTACACTAGAAAACAGTACACTAGAAAACATTACAATAGAATACATTACACTAGAAAACAGTACACTAGAAAACATTACAATAGAATACATTACACTAGAAAACAGTACACTAGAAAGCAGTACACTAGAAAACAGTACACTAGAAAACATTACAATAGAAAACATTACACTAGAAAACGGTACACTAGAAAGCAGTACACTAGAAAACATTACATAAGAAAACATTACACTAGAAAACAGTATACTAGAAAGCAGTACACTAGAAAACATTACAATAGAATACATTACACTAGAAAACAGTACACTAGAAAACAGTACACTAGAAAACAGTGCAATATAATACATTACACTAGAAAATAGTACATTAGAAAACATTACACTAGAAAACAGTACACTAGAAAACAGTACACTAGAAAACAGTACACTAGAAAACAATACACTAGAAAACATTACAATAGAATACATTACAATAGAAAACAATACACTAGAAAACAGTACACTAGAAAACAGTACACTAGAAAACATTACACTAGAAAACAATACACTAGAAAACAGTACACTAGAATACATTACACTAGAAAACAATACACTAGAAAACAGTACACTAGAATACATTACACTAGAAAACAGTACACTAGAAAGCAGTACACTAGAAATCAGTACACTAGAAAACAATACACTAGAAAACAGTACACTAGAAAGCAGTAAACTAGAAAACATTACAATAGAATACATTACACTAGAAAACAGTACACTAGAAAGCAGTACACTAGAAAACATTACATAAGAAAACATTAAACTAGAAAACAGTACACTAGAAAGCAGTACACTAGAAAACATTACAATAGAATACATTACACTAGAAAACAGTACACTAGAAAACAGTACACTAGAAAACAGTACAATATAATACATTACACTAGAAAATAGTACACTAGAAAACATTACACTAGAAAACAGTACACTAGAAAACAGTACACTAGAAAACAATACACTAGAAAACATTACAATAGAATACATTACACTAGAAAACAGTACACTAGAAAACAGTACACTAGAAAACATTACAATAGAATGCATGACACTAGAAAACAGTACACTAGAAAACAGTACACTAGAAAACAGTACACTAGAAAACATTACAATATAATACATTACACTAGAAAACATACTAGAAAACATACAAGCAGAAGAGGCCAACGACATATTTATGCTTTGTTTTCTAGTCTATATCCATGTTTCTGGACCATACAAGAATGTTGAAAAGATATAACATTTTGCTATTCTTAGTTTTAGTGCTGGTGTTATTTGCTTTGATGTTAGTATATTTTCCATGTCATTAAAATTACATTTTGCCATTCCTATTACTTTGCTTATGTCAGTTTTGATGATATGATGTTGAAAACAGAATATAGCTAGTACACTGTCTATGTGAGTGATTGAAATGAACGAACCCGTTGTTCTATCGGCAAAACTGATTAAATGAATAATGCATTTAATGAAAACACAAACATCACTATCTTCATCGTGCCTTGACATTTTCTTAAAACTGTTTGTTAAAAAAAAATATCTCCAAAAAATAAATAAAATTTAAAAAAAAGTAAAGAGCCCCCGTCCCGCCAAGTGGAGTACATGGAATGTGGTGTTAGTGACTATACATTTTACAGACCTCAGCACATTATTTTTGGGGTAATGTGGTCGGTATTACACCTGTGCCTCTTTACTTTCTCTGAAAAAATCCGTACCCATTTAAGGCTGGGTAAAACCGGAAGCCAAGGGAGCCGCGATAGCTCAGTGGTTAGTGAACTGGACTACAAAGGATAAGGGGTAGGGTTCGATCCCAACCGACGGCTTCCGGGTTCACCCAGCCTTAAATGGGTACCGGATTTTTTTTCTGGGAAAGTAAAGCAGCACGGGCGTAATACCGACCACATTACCCCAAAAATCATGTGCTGAAGGTCTGTAAAATATAGGGTCACTAACACCATATTTCCCTATACACCACTTGGCGTGACAGGGGTACTTTACTTTACTTTATTTTTTTACCCGGAAGCCGTCGGTTGGAATCGAACCCTACATCTTGTCCTTTGCAGTCCAGTTCACTAACCACTGAACTATCGGGCTCGCCAAAATATAATTGCAAGAGTACAATCACTACATCTCATGAAAGTAATAGAAAAGTCTGTACTGTGGTGTAGAAATATCACTAGAATGAAACATATCGATGTTAATACAACGATAATTTTATTGCAAAATCACTATATTCTCTCAAAGCTGTAAGTAATATGATCATATAAAGAAGAAATATTAACGTTAAATATTTGACATTTTCCTCCAGTTACCAAAGTTTGAAAATCACATTAGTGGTTGACATTTCTGCTCCAAATCATCACTATGCTTCATGCATGGTGTGTTCTGCTATCTCATATTCTCGCTTTAGAACAATTATCGCTAAAATCTACTGTGCTACATTTTCGAGACAGTTGCGCCTCTAGTTATTGCACATGTCTTCACTTTTACACTTCGCAGATAATTCCACCTCATTATTGCTCATGTCTTCAGTTTTACACTTCGCAGATAATTGCACCTCATTATTGCACATGTCTTCAGTTTTACACTTCGCAGATAATTGCACCTCATTATTGCTCATGTCTTCAGTTTTACACTTCGCAGATAATTGCACCTCATTATTGCGCATGTCTTCAATTTTACACTTCGCAGATAATTGCACCTCATTATTGCTCATGTCTTCAGTTTTACACTTCGCAGATAATTGCACCTCATTATTGCACATGTCTTCAGTTTTACACTTCGCAGATAATTGCACCTCATTATTGCTCATGTCTTCAATTTTACACTTCACAGATAATTGCACCTCATTATTGCTCATGTCTTCAGTTTTACACTTCGAAGATAATTGCACCTCATTATTGCTCATTTCTTCAGTTTTACACTTCGCAGAAAATTGCACCTCATTATTGCAGATGTCTTCAGTTTTACACTTCGCAGTTAATTGCACCTTATTATTGCTCATGTCTTCAGTTTTACACTTCGCAGACAATTGCACCTCATTATTGCAGATGTCTTCAGTTTTACACTTCGCAGACAATTGCACCTTATTATTGCTCATGTCTTCAGTTTTACACTTCGCAGTTAATTGCACCTTATTATTGCTAATGTCTTCAGTTTTACACTTCGCAGACAATTGCACCTTATTATTGCACATGTATTTAGTTTCATACTTTGCAGACAGCTGTCCCTACTATTGCATTAATGATAGGGATGTGCCTGAACTTCATGTTCAACGCTGACCATGTTTTGTGATATTTAGCTAACAGTAAAGCGCAGTATGCATTCTAAGAGAGTTCATCGGTGCTATATAAAACCAATTCTGACCTATGGTTGCGAATAAAGGACAGTAGACAAACAAATGATAAGACAACTAGAGGTCACAGAGATGGGATTTCTCATAAGAATATTGAAAGTTCCCTGGACAGCTAAAAAGAAGAATGAGGAAGTTCTCAAAGAGGCCAAAACAAAACGGCAGCTGGTAAAAAACATCAGAAAAAAAAAACATTTTTCGGGCACATAATGAGAAGAGGAGTTGGAATACTTGGTTACAATGGCAAAATAAAAGAAAAGAAGATCGCGCGGACGACAAAGAGAGAAAATAGTGGATAGCTTGGTGTCATGGCATGGAAAACAGTCAACAACAGAACTGATACAATGCACTGTAGATAGAAGATTGTGGAGGGACATGATCGCCTACGCCAACCGGTACGGCACATGATGATGATGATGATGCATTCTAAATGTGTATCAGTTAATCAATGTAAGTGTTTTGTTTTAATCCACTTAAGTTTTGAAAATATTGTTCACAGTCATAGGTGGTATATGTGTATTAGTTGGATATCGTTCACTTTGGAAACAAGATGTAGATAAATACAGTTTCTTCGAGTCCCTCCACTTTGTTTTCAGAATATTTTTTTTTTATTGCAAGTCAAGAACTTCCATTTGTTTCTCTGCCAGAGCAGCGTCTACATCGATATCAAATGGTGTTGAGACACATTCAAAACATGTTTGTTTTAGCCGCACAATCTTGAAAATGCTCCACGATCTGGCGATAAATAATTTAATGGTATCACCATAGCTGATCAAATTATTAAAAGCTTTATTCTACTCTCCAAGGATTACACAAAAATTAGTATTTTCGTCTCGCAGGTTACTCTCCCACAGTTTTGTTTTCTCTCTGTTTTTTTTTTATTTTTCTGGAAAGCTTTGACTTGCCCGTAAAGTTCGTAACTTGAGATTAATGTCATTAAAATGTTGAGTCATGTCAACTTAAAAACGCTAGCTGACAGATCAACTGAGTGTGCAATAATTCTTTGACTTGACTACACTTCATGTCCACGAAAAGTTCGGCTTTAGCACGTAAGTCATAAGACCTGTTCAGCATTTCCCCTTGATGCAACCAGAAAACATAACAATAGAAAAGCAGATTTCAATACTCTGATCCGACTTCAGGAAGAAATTGTTTTTGGAATTAAGGATGGTTGAGGGCTCTTGATTTTTTTATGATCTTCATTTCAATATCACGAATGGCATGATCTCAAACACTTTAAATGCTTTGGTGCACATATTTCCTTAGTGAATAATATAATATAGGAATAACACATCAAGTTGACCTAATTCGAAATATAATAAGTGGGCTTCTATTTTGCCAACCAGTCCTGGCATACTTTTGCTAGCGATAGCTGGTGCTCCGTCGGTTGTCAGTTCATAAATCCTGTCCGAATTTCATCCAAAATCTTTAAGAGCGATATCCTACGCTTTGAAAATGTTCTCACCTGGTGTGGTGCCCTTTTAGTTGATGTAAGGCTAATATGTTCTTATTGGTAACAACCGTTAACAATTGTAATAAACATTTATACTTAATTGTAAATTAAATAATATTCGTCCACGACCGCAAGTCTACACCACGACACAATTCGATGCTAAATAGAAAGCCAGACGATTCCTTTGATCTGATGCAGAATTGTCATTGAATAAAAATCCCTTATCTAACTTTCAACGCTGGCGTGTTACAATGCCACCCTATCCACACCTCTTACCACGATCTTACCACGAACAACAAAGGCTACACTACTCTTGTGATGCCGACTGATCAACAACAGTAACGGACACTATCATAGAGTCCATCATCAAAGACGATCCTGACTTGTTTACAACCAGCAACTTAGGGGGCCTCGGTAATCGAATTGGGAAGACCACCCGACTGAGCTACTGAAGTTCGGACAACCCGTGTTCGATTCCCGCTGGAAGCAGAGTGGGTTGTACTCGTGGTTGAAAAAAAAATACCACCGCGGTCCACCCAACCGCTTGTAGAAATGTGTACCATGGTAGTACCCTGGGAAGGTGAGGATTGCCGCCTCGTATCGTGAGTTTTGATGGTTGAAGCGACACTATCTAGACGTTTCCGAGCACTTTTGCATGGCCGGGCGAGCACATATGGGTGAAAACTCAAGTGCTGAGACGCTAATTTAAGTCTCGTACTTTATCTTTACGTAGCAACCATTAGATCAAAAGTGTGATAAAAAAAAAGTATTTCGTTTTGGCGTATTTATTATTCAAATTACGATTTTTGTTAAAACGATTTCCAAACATTGTGTGTGCCTATTTGTTGTTTTTTTGGTATGTATTTATTAGCTCAAAAATGGAGTATATAGTAACTTTCAAATGAAACACAAGGGACGGCCAACATATCATGGCCAAATCTTCTGATGCACAGGACATTTGTTGTCCACCTCTTTACATACATACATTTATATATATTTGAAGATAAATGGATAAGGTTGACGAAGACTGTTTGATCCAAGGTCCCATTTATAATTATGATGATGATGATTCTTATGATATTTATTATGAATATGATTATGATGAATATGATTGTGATGATTATGATAATGTTGAAGATCATGATGATAATGATGATGACGAAGCGACGACAACGTTGATGATGATGATGATAGGCCATCAATTAGTAGTCATAGCCGGTGTGCTTATCAATAAAGTGAAAGTTGCTCAACGATCTCCAAAAACAAATGAAACGAATGTAGGTACCAGGCTCAAAGAGTCACGTTGGATAGTAACAGCAAGTAAGAATACCAATCTCGAAATAATGCGACCTACTACAGTGAATAAGTGAATAACATACTCATACGATCTTGAGTAGAAAGAGCCATAGAGGTGAAAAGAGATCTATAGCTATGTTTAATAGATTATAGGGATTTATAGAAGGAAGAGGTATGTATTACAGCACTCAGAAAAAAATGACAAATAAACAACAACAGAAAAAAACAAAGAACAATACATGGTCCGAAGCAGGATCGAACCCGTACTCCATGGCACTGCGACTTGCCACGAGAAGCCGAACGCTTGGTACACTGCCACTCAGCGAACTAAATATATAGATTATACCAAAGCATTTGACAAAGTAAAACACCAAGAAATAATCACAATTTTAGAAGGAATAAACGTTAACAGAAAAGATCTAAGAATAACAAAGATATATATTGGAAACAAACAGCGGTCATAAGAATTGGAAATCAAATGGAAAAGTTTCAACAAATAAAAGTGTGCGGCAAAGTTGTGTACTGTCACCAGATTTGTTTAATATTTATAGTGAGATTATTTTAAGATCCATAAGGGGCATGCCTGGAATGAAATTTGGAAATCATAATAAAAATAATATAACGTATACTGATGATACAGTCTTAATCGCTAAGATTGAACATGAGTTAAAAGAAATGTTGGACATTATAGTGAGGGAAAGCAAAAAGAAAAGAAAAGTAAGATAATACGGAAGTAATGACGGAATATGTACGGAGACAATAATAATGGTAACAGCAAAGGAAAAAAAATATCACAACAATGCACAATAAAAACAAGTGGAACAACATTAAAACAGGTAAATGAATTTAAATATCTGGGAACAATGTAAACCTGAGATGGTAGATGTACAACAGAGGTGAGATGCAGAATGGCTCAGGCAAAAGCAGCTTTCCAAAAAATTAGGAAGATTATGTGCAATCAATTTTTGAAAATGTAAACAAGGAAAAAAGGTCGTAAATGTTTTGTAGAACCAGTATTAACATATAGATGTGAATCATGGGCACAAGTACAAAAAACAATAAAATCATTGGAGGCTGTAGAAATGTGGTTTACAGAAGTATATTGAGAACACCATGGATAGATAACAAGGAGTAATTAAAACGTTCTTAAAGATGCCACAGCAAAGAGAGAGAGCTAATTTCCAATATTAGGAAGAAACAATAATTTTTTAGCCATTTCATGAGAAGGGAACAGCTGGAATATATTGTAACAACTGGGAAATATCGAGGGAAGATGAGATAAAGGGAAGCAAAGAGAAAAGATACAAGACAGTTTGAGAGAATTGCTTGGCAGAAGATCAACAAAGGAACAGAACAACATAAATGATAAATAACTGTCGAGATCGAACGTTTTGGAGAGACATGATCACCTACGCCAGCAGAGATGGTACTTGATGATGATGATTACAGTGAAGCTAAACACTTTACTTCTTTACGACGTTAAAATATGTCACCATTTTCCATTCAATAATATAAGACGACGATAAAATATGTCACCATTTTCCATTCAATAATATAAGACGACGATAAAATATGTCACCATTTTCCATTCAATAATATAAGATTAAGGCAATACATGTGAACCTAAAGTGGGTTATTTCTGTGAAATTTGAGTAGGGTCAATGTTTTGTTGAAAGAAAGTCTATGGTTCAGTACAAATGGAGTTGTACAGTCGGACTGGGTTACATATTTGTTCTACATTTGGAGATATTGTTTACACACCGCCTTTAACAAGTTACTAGACACGACTTTACTTGCACGTATCATCTCGTGACTAGACCATACGATTACGTCATTGTTTCAGGTATGCAATTTGTCAAGATAACTGATAACTTTCCTATTTTTAACTCGTGTAGTCTAGAGATAACACAATAGTTTAGGTTACTTGCCTGGTAGTGTGCTAAAATGTGTGTGTTTCTCCCCGCAAGACGTTGTGTCGAGGAGTAACGGTTTGATCTTTATTATGTCTGCCAATTGTTCACCGTGTTCTCTGTCGTTTGTTTGTTGATTGTTTCCAAGCGCTGACACAAAATCATTGTCTCTGTGTCATTGATTAATTCACGCAGGCGCGTTTAGTACACTAGAACCACAGGACATAAAAGTCTTCAAGCTTTCATCATCTCAGCGATCAATCTGAACATCTCCAAACTTGGATTGATATTTTACCATGATACAATTACACTGCATATACACATTTTTAATAAAATAACTTTCGGTATTCCTAGGCTACAAACACAGAAGCTACAAAAGCGAAAGATAACAAAGCGGTAAGTGACATGAAGAAAAATGCAAGTGAGAATAGGTTGAAATCAGATGTAAGACACAACAATGGTTACAGTTATTGTTATGGAAGGCCCCGGTATCACTGCAAACGAATTAAAATCCGTAATTGCTCCAACGCCCGTGCCAGTGGAATCATCCGAATTATTATCTCATCTCCCAAGAAAAGAAAGGTAGCTGCAGCCCCCATCATAGCAGTTTGAGTACACCCCAAAATACATAAGGCGAAACCGCACAGAAAGTGAACGCAACCATCTGCTCTCCAACGTACGATATCATATTTCATAGTAACCAACGGAATATCGAAACATGATCAACACGCATAAAACGCACAGCTCACAGTGTGCACAGAGCACTTAACTCAGTAGCTCCGGTCGCAATCCGGACTTGGAATATGAGGAAACTGCAACAAAGAACACTTTTCAGACACAGACTATAACGGTTCCTGTCGCCTATCTGCCATATTGAACGGACGTTTAAAAATTCAGCAATATTATTCTTGTGTTTAATAGTTCTATATCACATTTATATCCATGTCGGTATCATGTCTAATTGCTTTCAGTCCTGTTAAAATAGCTTTTGATCGCGATATTCTACTTGTCTTGTTCTGAAGACGACACTTGTTAGCTTGAACGGCGAGGTTGCTCTGTACCACAGTCTGTAGACGACACTTGTTAGCTTGAACGGCGAGGTTGCTCTGTACCACAGTCTGTAGACGACACTTGTTAGCTTGAACGACGAGGTTGCTCTGTACCACAGTCTGTAGACGACACTTGTTAGCTTGAACGGCGAGGTTGCTCTGTACCACAGTCTGTAGACGACACTTGTTAGCTTGAACGGCGAGGTTGCTCTGTACCACAGTCTGTAGACGACACTTGTTAGCTTGAACGGCGAGGTTGCTCTGTACCACAGTCTGTAGACGACACTTGTCAGCTTGAACGGCGAGGTTGCTCTGTACCACAGTCTGAAGACGACACTTGTTAGCTTGAACGGCGAGGTTGCTCTGTACCACAGTCTGAAGACGACACTTGTTAGCTTGAACGGCGAGGTTGCTCTGTACCACAGTCTGTAGACGACACTTGTTAGCTTGAACGGCGAGGTTGCTCTGTACCACAGTCTGAAGACGACACTTGTTAGCTTGAACGGCGAGGTTGCTCTGTACCACAGTCTGTAGACGACACTTGTTAGCTTGAACGGCGAGGTTGCTCTGTACCACAGTCTGTAGACGACACTTGTTAGCTTGAACGACGAGGTTGCTCTGTACCACAGTCTGTAGACGACACTTGTTAGCTTGAACGGCGAGGTTGCTCTGTACCACAGTCTGGGTACTCCAACAGACTGACCAAAGAAATGAGACTGTAAGAATGAGGATACGGGAGTCACTCTCAGAATTGTGTGATGATGTTGTGGTGGGAGAAGATCTCACGATCACAACCGATACCATACGCACAATACTTAACCGGTCACACAACACTGCTCCTAGTCCAGATGGTGTTCGGTACGACGACATAGGCGATTTATTTGACGACGACTTGAAAAAAAAGCTGATGAAAGAGTTTAATGCCAGCATTCAAAGTGGTCAGATTAATAAATGATGGCTACACAGTTACTTACTACCGCTAAATGATGGCTACACATTTACTTACTACCGCTAAATGATGGCTACACAGTACTTACTACCGCTAAATGATGGCTACACAGTTACTTACTACCGCTAAATGATGGCTACACAGTTACTTACTACCGCTAAATGATGGCTACACAGTTACTTACTACCGCTAAATGATGGCTACACAGTTACTTACAACCGCTAAATGATGGCTACACAGTTACTTACTACCGCTAAATGATGGCTACACAGTTACTTACTACGCTAAATGATGGCTACACAGTTACTTACTACCGCTAAATGATGGCTACACAGTTGCTTACTACCGCTAAATGATGGCTACACAGTTACTTACTACCGCTAAATGGTGGCTACACAGTTACTTACTACCGCTAAATGATGGCTACACAGTTACTTACTACCTCTAAATTTGGCTACACAGTTACTTACTACCGCTAAATGAGTGCTACACAGTTACTTACTACCGCTAAATGGTGGCTACACAGTTACTTACTACCGCTAAATGGTGGCTATACAGTTACTTACTGCCGCTAAATGGTGGCTACACAGTTACTTACTACCGCTAAATGATGGCTACACAGTTACTTACTACCGCTAAATGGTGGCTACACAGTTACTTACTACCGCTAAATGGTGGCTACACAGTTACTTACTACCGCTAAATGATGGCTACACAGTTACTTACTACCGCTAAATGGTGGCTACACAGTTACTTACTACCGTTAAATGATGGCTACACAGTTACTTACTACCGTTAAATGGTGGCTACACAGTTACTTACTACCGCTAAATGATGGCTACACAGTTACTTACTACCGCTAAATGGTGGCTACACAGTTACTTACTACCGCTAAATGGTGGCTACACAGTTACTTACTACCGCTAAATGGTGGCTACACAGTTACTTACTACCGCTAAATGGTGGCTACACAGTTACTTACTACCGCTAAATGGTGGCTACACAGTTACTTACTACCGCTAAATGGTGGCTACACAGTTACTTACTACCGCTAAATGGTGGCTACACAGCTACTTACTACCGCTACGGAAACCAAACTAAGACTATTTTCAAATCAGTGCCTACAGAATCATCAAGATGCAGAAAACTGTGGGGAAGTTAATGAAGAAAAATAGGATGTCCGTGTCTCACTTGTCACCTTGAACAGATACGCACATTACCACCCACACTCGGAGGTTCGTAGATGTAACAAAGAGACAGGGCTCAATGAGCCAGTCTTCGCCAGTTTCCAAAGGTTACTCTTGTAGACTTAATTGATGATGTTTATTCGAATTTGCTTGTATTCATTGTGTTTCTGTTAATTTTACTGATTGGTAAATCAAGTTATTCTTTCCTTCTTTCATGAAAGTGCGTCTTCGTCATCGGTTCTATTTGTAACCAAAAATGTTAATGTAAACAGTAACTTCTAATATTCCACTTGAATGTAACATGAGTGAAACATATGTAGGTAATGTTGAAAATAGACAAATGAGCATACAAACTCAAATAGCAATAACGAACACGGATATGTCACATACAATGCATTTACCTTTCAATAGGCAATCATGTGGATTAAAGGCATACGCAGTATTTGGTCATGCCTACTTCACACTGTTAGAGGCCAGCATGTTTGCGTATAGACGTATTTTCTACAATCAATGTGTGTTTTTACTAGTACTTTGGTTCTTTGGTTATGGAAAGTCCCGGTATCACTACAAACGAATTAAAATCCATAATTGCTCAAACGACCGTGCCAGTGGAATCATCCAAATTACTATCTCATCTCTCAAACAAAGAAAGGTAACTGCAGTCACCATCATAGCAGTCTCAGCACACGCCAAAAGACATAAAGCGAAACCGCACAGAAAGTGAACACAGCCAGCTGTTCCCTGTCATACGATATCATCATTCATCGTAAACAATTGGAATATCGAAACATGATCAAAACGGAGAACAGAGCAGTGGCGTAAACCAGTTTTGGGGTCTGGGCTACCGCTGACATAATACATAAACACATACATTAGTAGGCTAACATGAAGTAATATTTGCTAATGACAATGCTACATGTTAAATTATTTACTTTTGTATATGTAAATTATATCCGTCTTGTTTGGGACGAAAATGTCTCAATGACTTTGTCATTCAAAGTACTGTTGGGTTGATTTCTAAATGTATCAATAGAGTTTATTGAGATCTCTGTGTTATGTGTAGATTCTTGCTCTGCCATCACATCGTCGGCAGTAATGAACAATAAATAATAGTTCGTTATGAAGTTATAAAAGAAATATATATATTTAGATCAACGTAATTTAAAACTTGAAATTCAACAAAATTATATATGACCAAATGAATTTAATATAAAACTATTTGATAATAAACTACATTCGCGTACGGTAAAAATAAAAACTGCTCAATTTTTGTTTATAAACCGATAGCTTGTAGCACTACTGTTTCTTGACAGTTGAGATGCCTAGGTACTTTTTTTTTTAAATGGCGCATACCGTAGTTATAAATAGTTAATAATAGAACGAAGAAGTATGTGTTAGCACTCGGAAATAATGACAGACAAACAACAACAGAAAAAAACAAAGAACAATATATGGTCCGAAGCGGGATCGAACCCGTACTCAGTGGCACCGCGCCTTGCCACGAGAAGCCGAACGCTTGGTACACTGCCACGCAGCCAACTAAAAAATTGGCTATTGTAAGCAGTGTCTTACACGAAGGCGTTCCCATGACTATAGCATAGGGTTACGATCACAGATCGGACATAAATTGTATATCTGTACTTTCCTATTAATGCAAGTATTCGGAAATAATGTAAAATAATAGTAGGAAAGTACAGATATACAATTTATGTCCGATCTGTGATACCTAGTTACTAGCGGTATCAATTTACTATATTAGAGTCGGTTTCATTCACAAACGTTACAGTGACCAGAGGAAAACCTTGCTTTAATAAATGTAAACCAAAGCAAACAAATCATATTGGCCTACGAAATGTGTAATAGAATATTCGAAAATTTGTAATATAATTATAAAAAAAAAAAAAAAAAATTATCATTTCCTTTTGTATTTCGTTAATATGTTCAGGCTACCGGCGGTAGATGCGGTAACATAGAAAACACGCCACTAGCACAGAGCACATAACTCATTAGCTCCTGCAACAAGCCGTACTTGGAATATGAGGAAACTGCAAAAAGGAACACTTTCATACATAGCCTTCAATGGTTCCTGCCGCCTATCCACCATATTGACCAGAAGTTCACATCCTCCTGAAAATTATGATCGTCATATTTTTTCAAACGTTTGATGATGTTAAGACATCGTTTTTGACTCCAAAATCCGAACATATAAAACACAGTCGTCAGATTATCCCCGTCGCACATCAATTTTTACTAGATCTCAAAATTATAACCGATATCATTCGAATTTGCTTTTATTCATTGTGTTTCTGTTCATTTTACTGATTTGGTAAATCAAGTTATTATTTCCTTTCCGAATGCTGGCATTAATGAGGATTACCCTTAATTTAATAGTACTTTTTTTAAATAGGGCCTTCCATAACCAAAGAACCAAAGTACTATTAAAGGGAATACCCTTTGTCTATGTCCCTGGACATGCGGGAGTACGGGGAAATGAAAGGGCGGACAAGTTGGCTAGCTGCGCTGTCGTTGAGGACGGGCAACCAATGGATCGGTCGGACATCATCAATGCCCTCCGAGATGTGGGAAGAGCACAGGACTTCGACAAACACAGATCCACGTCACTTCTTCGGATGATGGAAATGGGAGTTAAGGTGGGCACAGCCAGAAATAAGACACTTAGTGGCCGTGTAAGAAGACTTAACAACCAACATAGAACTGGAGTCGTTAGTCGCTGGACACTGAGGAAATTGCTGAGGAGGGGATCTGAGCACCTATGGACATGTTCGGAGTGCAATGATGATGACCCGCAAATAACTCAATAACTCAATGCTGGCATTAATGTTGACCGTGCGAATGGTATCGGTTGAGATTGTGATATCTTTTTACTAGCACATGCCCAGTGAATACATTTCATTTGCAAAATAAAAACTTAACTATGCATGTTATTGGAGGTTAGCTATTTTGCTTAGCATAGATTCAACTCGGATTCGGCGCCAACGCATGAAGATCTAAAGTGATAGATCCGACTGCCGCTGGTTGATTGCTAACATAATTTTTGCCTGCTTCTAGTGCTACCCAGTGATAGGATGTGTGATCGACTGCAAATTCGCCACGAGCTGGTCTGCAATTGCATCGTGTGAACACTATACTTTGATGTCTGATTTCAATGGTTGAAACAGCACGTCTTGAGACACTTTGAACAACCTCGCAATTAACGCGGATTCGGCGCCTGCCCGTGGATATTGTCGCCGGCGACGACTGTTACAACGACTGGAAGTGTTCATCATAAAGCTGCACATTCTTTTCAAAACACATGATGTTAAATAGAACAACATGGACGATCAGAAGAAGCATTTTGTTGGTTGTTAGAACGGGGGTGTACCAGATACGGGAATGTCACGCATGCAGTGACGTCAATCCGTTATTCAGTCTAAGGTCGTCCTGCAAGACGGAGATTCAAGACCTTCTTCTTCTACTTCTTTTCTTCCTCACTTGCCTTTCAGCGTCGAGGGGAGATATAATTTGCGGTCTTTTGCTCTTCTGTTCGCCTCTGCTGCTGTTATGTTTCCTAGTGCTTCTAATATTCCATCGACCTATCTTTTTTCGTGGTCGACCTTTGGGTCTGGTGTTCTCACAACGTTTGTTGAAGTCTCGTTGTGTTGTGTTTTGTTCTTTCTGCTTTGTCACGTGGCCAAACCATTTTATCTGTTGTTTCCTTATATATTCTATGGCGGGGGCTATTCCTATATTTTTTCTCAGTTCCTCATTTCTAATCTTATCTCTCAGAATGTTTCCTGTCATTCGTCTAACACATTTCATCTCTGTAGAGGTTACAAGACCTTCTGCCTGTTGATATCCAATGTGCAAGTGTTGTATTTAAGAGCTTCATTCATGATCTGTCATGCCATGCTAATCAGTGATTGTCACAGTAGACTGACACATACCATATTTTAAACCATTGCCCAGTCGTAACTTTGACAATCACGGCTTGTTTTATATATTTGTGGCATATCCTTATAAATCGTTCAAATGGTGTATGTGATAATTAAAGTAAAGTAAAGCGTCCCCGTCACGCCAAGTGGCGTATAGGGAATATGGTGTTAGTGACCATACCTTTTGCACATCTTCAGCACATGATTTTTGGCGGTAATGTGGTCGGTATTACGCTCGTGCCGCTTTACTTTCCCAGAAAAAAAATCCTGTACCCATTTAAGGCTGGGTGAATCCGGAAGCCATCGGTTGGGATCGAACCCTACCCCTTGTCCTTTGTAGTCCAGTTCACTAACCACTGAGCTATCGCGGCTACCTATGTGATTATTATAGCTCAAGTAAACTGTTTACCATTAAGCTGGCAACTTCAGTCTATAAGCTTTCGTGATCGCATAGATCGTTTCGAATTAAGCACAAATAGATTAATATTTGAACACAAGAATCTTCTATATCAAATGTTACAATTAATACTTTCGTTATCTTTAGATTAATGCCACTAGCATGATACAAGCAGTTATAGAGGTAAGCAGTTTGAGGTTGGTTAACTGGTATATAATGAGAAGTGTGTGGCCAAATGGATAATTTTACTTGTTTTAATCTGGAGAACCCGGGATCGAATCAAGGAAGGTGTCAACAGATTTTTTTTAATGTGTTGACATTAAAAACTCAGACATGAATTCATCATTGCGCCTGCGCTAGGCAGGTAGCCTCTATTCTCCGGTCACGTAAGTCCCTCCACAGACACTACCAATGAGATCATTCATGCAATGTACGTTTTTGTATCAATATATCTGTAGTAACCTTAAAACTGTACTACTAGCAGACAATCTTAAAGATCTACAACAATTACTTAATGAAATAAACATGACAAGCAAAAAATATGGACTAGATATGAATATCAAAAAGACTAAAACTATGATCATAAACAAAGAAGATACTCGAAACCCACAAGTGGATATCAAAATTGAAGGAATAGACCTGGAGACAGTTCAGAACTACAACTACCTTGGATATACTATAACCAGTGATGGAAAATGTACAACTGAAATAAACAAAAGAATAGAATGGCAAAAAGTAATTTTAATGTCATGAAAAATATCATCATCATCAAGTACCGGGCCTAGTGGCGTAGGTGATCATGTCTCTCCACAACTTTCGATCTCGGCAGCTATTTTTCATTTCTGTTGTTGACCTTCTGCCAAGCCATTCTCTTAAGCTGTCTGTTATTTTTTCTCTTTGCTTCCCTCTATCTCTTCGTGCCTCAATTTTTCCAGTTGTTACAATATATTCCAGTTGTTCTTTTCTCATTACATGGCCAAAAAAGGATGATTGTCTCTTCCTAATATTGGAAATTAGCTCTCTTTTTGCTTTGACCTCTCCCAGAACCTCTTCATTACTCTTCTTAGCTGTCCATGGTATTCACAACATTCTTCTGTAAAACCACATTTCTACAGACTCCAGTGATTTTCTTGTCTGTTGTCCTATTCCATGACTCGCATCCATATGTTAAGACTGGCTCTACGTAAAATGAAAAATATACTAACATCAAAACAAATAACGCCAGGGCTAAAACTAAGAATAGCAAAATGCTATGTCTTCTCAACTTTCCTGTATGGTGCAGAAACATGGACATTAAACAAGAAAACAGAACAGAAAATTGAAGCCTTTGAAATGTGGATTTATAGAAGAATATGTAGAATTGGATGGAACGAAAATAAAACAAAAGATGAAGTCTTACAACAACTAAAAATGAAAAGGGAACTACTAAACACAATTCAAACAAGACAAATGCGATTTTTGGGCCATGTTAAAAGACATAACAGCCTACTAAAAGCAATTTTGGAAGTGAAAATACGAGGAGAAAGAGGCAGAGGCAGGCCAACACAAACATGAACGAGTAACATCAGAAGATTGACAAATCAGCCTATGACAACCAGTATAATAAAACCAAGAGATATGGAAGTCCAAAGAAAAAAGGCGGTCCATGGTAGCCAACCGTCGATGCGGAGATGGCACTCGATGATGATGATGATGATGATGATAATAATGATGATGATGAACCCCTGACAAGTCATTGCTGGCACATTTTTATTTCAAACAACATGATTTTTTTTAGAGAAAATTGCCAATGTAAAAGTGAAGCTTTTTTTAAAAAAAAAATAATTTTGTTGCAATCGTTTTTTTTTACTTCCGAATTTGAACATCTATTCGCCTTTCTGCGAGACATCAAATAGATCTGTGAAAAAATAGGATATACAACGAACGACGCTGAGATAAAAGATGGACTGATGACAACGTGCCAATAAACAAACGTCGGCCGAGCGCTCTATGCGTTACCATCCCGGACCATAAATCGGGTCTAACCTGAACAATGACTACCGCATCCAATTCACCGACTCTTTTTAGGTAAACGTGAAACTTTGTAGCAAATAATGTCCAAACTAGATATTATTTCTCCAAACTAGAAAGTGTGTTCTCCTTTTTGTCGACGTATCGTAAAGACTATCAACCCTTAAGTATGCGTGTGAAAGCTGGAAAACAACAAGAGACATAGAAACAAAGTTGAACGCATTCGAAAAAAAAATGTCTAAAGAAAATACTTGGTACAGCGTGGAAGGAATTCAAAACAAACGAGGATATTAGAGAAATCGCCAATCAACCACTAATATCTTCAGTAATAAAGAAAAGACGATGGTCATATGTTGGTCATGTGATGAGAAGAGATAATAACCGAATAGCAAAGCAAGCCCTCATGTGGGAAACAACAGGTAAGAGGAAAAGAAGAAGACCTAGAGTGACACTGAAAAGAACACTGATGAGAGAGGCAAGAGCAGCAGGAATCGGCTCTCTCAAGGAGATGGGGTTGTTTGCACAGAACAGAGACAAATGGCGAGATTTGAAAAAAAAAATTCTTTAAAAGAATTGAAAACTGCTTGAATAAAAATTTAGATAAGAGACGGAGTATCTTGGTCAACGCCCTATGGGCCGGGTACGCCTCGAAAGATCAATAAATCGTAATGGACATGACTCACAGATAAGTATCTTAATGTAAATGAATAAGTGTGTGTGATAGTCTTATATCAAGACTTCAAATTATCACATGCTGTTATGCTGCTGGAGTGATGTACATTTGAGCTGTAAAACCTATTTTATAACATATAATGGGGAATTATATATTTCAGTTTCGAGATTTGATGGAAAAAGTGAGTATCATTATCTGTTCTGTCAGTTGTTTTCTTTATGTTTTGTCGAAACATGCTTTGAGTGCCCCATTTTTGGTTTATGAAGACAATTCTTACTAGCCTGTAAGGAAACAGCTATATATTGGCTTACTAGCATATTCAATATGGCTTGGGAAGAAAGAAAAGTCCCAGACGACTGGCAAAAAGCTATCATTGTCCCATTTTGAAAGAATAAGGGAAGTAAAAGGGAGTGTGAAATGTACATAGGAATATCCCTATTGAGTCAAGTTGGTAAAATGTTTGCTAAAATATTCGAGAGGAGAGTAAGATACATAATAGAACCTCAATTAAGTAATAATCAATTCGGATTCAGAAAAGGCAAAAGCTGTACTGATGCTATATGACAGAAACCTAAACATAGTGTTTATAGATCAGGAAAAAGCGTTTGATCGTGTGGACAGGAACAAACTTTGGCAAACTTTAGAAACATACGGGGTAGCAGGACAACTACTAGATAATATAATAGCACTATATAAAAACAGTCAAAGTGCCGTCAGAACATCGGAAGGTTTGTCAGAATATTTTCAGGTTACAACAGGAGTAAGACAAGGATGTGTCCTCTCACCACTCCTCTTCATCATATACATGGACAAAATAAATCAGGAAACAACCAACAATTAGGACAAATCAAATAAAAACATAGAGGTAGAAAACTCCAACATCAACGAGCTACTCTTCGCAGATGACCAATGCCTAATATATGAGGATGAAAACCTGCTACAACAGCATTTAACATCTCCAGATAAAAGCTGCACAAACTACAGTATGAAAATTAACACAGCAAAAACAGAGGCTATACGAATAAGCAAATTAAGACACCCATTAAACATCAAGATCAAAGATAAAGAAATAAAACAAGTAGAGGAATTCAAGTATTTAGGCACAATGTTCACAGAAGATGGAAAACTAGACAGACAAATTGACATGAGAATACAAAAAGCAAATGCTGTCACATACCAGCTTTCACAATTGCTAAGACATCCAAACATTTCTATGCCAGCTAAACAACAAATGATAAATAGCATCTTCATACCAACTTTGTGCTATGGAAGTCAAACATGGACCCTTTCTAAATCACATTTAAGAAAGATCAATACATGTGAGATGCGATGCTTGAGAAAAGTAACAAACAACACAAGAAGAGATAGAATACCAAATGAAACCATAAAAAAAATGGTAGGAACAAAACCCTGCCAAGAATATATAGAACAACAACAACTTAAATGGTTTGGCCACCTGGTCAGAATGAATCCTCACCAATCACCATCAAATGCGTTCTTCTCGAGAATGCATGGAAAAAGACCAAGAGGAAGACCCAGAAGAAGATGGATAGATGCAGTGACAGAGACATGTAACAACAAAGGAAAATCACTAATTCAGACAATTCGAGCAGCACAAGAACGACAAATGATATAAACCACGACACCTTTTAGGTATCAGTGAAAGAGAAAAGAAGCAGAAGAAGAAAACAATTCAACTTTCGATACAAATTATGAACATAGGGAACATAACATTCTACCTACCTACCTACCTACCTACCTACCTACCTACCTACCTACCTACCTACCTACCTACCTACCTACCTACCTGCCTACCTGCCTGCCTGCCTGCCTGCCTGCCTACCTGCCTACCTGCCTACCTACCTACCTACCTACCTACCTACCTACCTATCTACCTACCTATCTATCTATCTATCTATCTATCTATCTATCTATCTATCTATCTATCTATCTATCTATCTATCTATCTATCTATCTATCTATCTATCTATCTATCTATCTATCTATCTATCTATCTATCTATCTATCTATCTATCTATCTATCTATCTATCTATCTATCTATCTATCTATCTATCTATCTATCTATCTATCTATCTATCTATCTATCTATCTATCTGTCTATCTGTCTATCTGTCTATCTGTCTATCTGTCTATATGTCTGTCTGTCTATATATCTCTCTACCTACCTACCTACCTACTTTCCTACCTAACTATCAACATAGAAAGAAAATAAAGAACTATAACAATGTAGCAGTTCCTCGCTGTATATTTAACCAGATTAAATGAAAAACGCACTAGGAAGCAACAACATTTTTTAGTATTTTATTTTACCTAACGCCCGTGCGCTGCTGGGGTCATAAAGAGGAGTAAAGAATAGTGGCCCTGTACCCTACCAAGCAAATACAATCAATATAGAAGATCATTGGAAACAGGTAAAGGATATATGGAAAGAGATATGCGAAGAAACGCTGGAA
The DNA here is from genome assembly GCA_032433765.1 of Megaustenia siamemsis. NCBI lineage: Eukaryota > Metazoa > Mollusca > Gastropoda > Stylommatophora > Ariophantidae > Megaustenia > Megaustenia siamemsis. Next base: position 31,597,405 of record JAVIAB010000101.1, read on the forward strand.
AAAAGAGAATGCCAGAATAAGGCATGGATGACAGCAGAGACCCTGGATAAAATTAAGAAAGAAAAAAACACGAAAGCAGACATAAATAAAAGTAAAACGAGAAGTAATGAAGCCAAGACACAGGAAGCTTACACAGACGTGAACAAAGAAGTGAGAGTATGCATTAAAAGGAATAAGAGGAAATATATATAGATCAACTAGCTAAAGAGGCAGAAGAAGCTGCAAATAAAGGGAATATGAAAGAACTGTACAACAGCACAAAGAAATTAAGTGGAAAATACACACAGATCAATGCCTTTATTAAAGATAAGGAAGGAAATCTGCTTAGTAATATAAGGGAACAAATGGTGAGATGGAAAGAGCACTTTGAAGAACTTTTGAACAAACCAGACTCAAATAATCCTCCAGATATACTACCAGCAGAAGAAGAGTTACACGTTAACTGTGGAAAACCAAGCAAAGAAGAAATAATTAAAGCCATCAAGCTATTAAAAAATGGTAAAGCCACAGGACCTGATGAAATTCCTTCGGAAGTCATCAAAGCAGATATTAACACCTCTACCAAGATGTTACATAATCTATTAGATAAATTTTGGGAGAGTGAAGAAATATCATAAGGACTGGAAAGAACGTTATATGATCAAACTACCAAAGAAAGGAAGTATACAGGAGTGCACAAATTATAGGAGAATTAAGCTACTATCAGTGCCAGGAAAAATATTAGGCAGAATCATTTTGGAGAGACTAAAAGAGGCCATAGAAAGACATTCGAGAGATGAACAAGCAGGTTTTAGGAAGAACAGATCATGTGCTGTTCAAATAAATACTCTACGTATAATAGTTGAACAAAGTTTAGAACTAAAATCCCCATTTTATATTGGATTCATAGATTACGAAAAGGCATTTGATAGTTTAGACAGAAGAATGCTTTGGAAGTTGCTGAGTCATTACGGAATCCCCATAAAGTTTATTAACCTGATAAAAACAATGTATGAAAGAACGAAATGTAGTATGGTGCATGAAGGACAGCTTACAGAATCATTTGAAATAAGAACAGGAGTAAGGCAAGGATGCCTCCTGTCCCCATTTCTCTTTCTACTGGCCATAGATTGGATTATGAAAATAACTCAAAACAACAGAAATAGAATCCAGTGGTCACTGACCAAACAATTTGATGATTTAGACTTTGCTGATGACATAGCTCTCCTATCACACAACCATTAACAGATGCAGGATAAAATGAGCATACTTGATGAGAGATCACAACAGCTCAGATATAAAATTAGTAGAGATAAGACCAACATTATGAGAATTAATGCAGTGGGCAATAACCAAATAACATTAGGAGAAATACCTCTACTAGACGTACTATTTTACATATATCCGGGCAGTAATATAGATAAAGAGGGAGGAACAGAAAATGATACCAACATAAGGATATCAAAAGCAAGAGGAGCTTTTGTTGCACTGGGAAACATATGGAAATCCAAAGAAATTAGATTAAATACAAACATAAAAATGCTCAAATCCAATGTTAAATCTGTCCTATTATATGGCTGTGGAACATTGAGAACAACAAAATTGACAATCATGAAGATACAGACTTTCATTAATGAATGCTTACGCAGAATAAAAGGATGGAAATGACAGGACAGAATCACTGCCATAGAATTATGGAAATGTACATGTCAAATACCAGTGGATAAAGAGATACAGCGAAGACGATGGCGCTGGATAGGACACACACTGCGGAAACGAACTGAGAGTATTAAACATCAGACCCTTTTTGGAATCCCCAGGGGAAAAGACGAAGAGGAAGACCAAGGAATCTTTGGAGAAGACAGACAGAAGCAGAGGTGAAGATGATGGTGAGACATGGAATGATCTTAAAAGAATGGCAAGAAACAGAACGACTTGGAAAGTGTTTGTTGAAGACCTATGCTCTACAAGGTAGAGAGAAGTGTATTTTACTTATCCAACAATAAATGTATAACAATAATACGAGTATTACCCAACTTAGATCATCAATGAGGCGGGGTCAAACGTAAAAGTAAGTAGATATAGTCTAGAAATGGCGACAATATGAATTATAATTTGTTAATGTGCATGAGCAGTGGTTAGTGAACTGGACTACAAAGGACAAGAGGTAGGGTTCGATCCCAACCGACGTCTCCGGGTTCACCCAGCCTATAATGGGTACCTGATTTTTTTCAGGGAAAGTGAAGCGGCACGGGCGTAATACCGACCACTTTACCCCAAACATCATGTGCCGAAGGTCTGTAAAATATATGGTCACTAACAACATATTCCCTATACGCCACTTGGCGTGACGGGGGTACTTTACTTTTTTTTTACTTTAATGTGCATGAGATGCAAATTTTGTCGTGCTTTGTTATGTTTGATTTACACACGTCTATGTTTTTATTTGTTTGACCAATGTCCATGGTTTCACCTCCCCCATATAAACGTTTGCAAGGGGAAATGAATCGTTTAGTCATTAAGTAAGCCTGCAAAGGTTACTGTTTGCAGAAAGAAACCACAGACCTTAATTTTGATGTTCTATCTATCTCCCTCTCACTCCCCTGCATATTAACCCTACTTCTTTAATGTTCACGTTCTCTCTATCATACATTTTCCCCCACGAATTGACCTCTCACAATCTTCCCCATCAGTCACGTTTCTACCTCAGTCCTTGAAGCTTACACCTTAATTTAAATGTTCGTTTGTTCCCCGCCCTTCATGTATGTAATCATTAATAGGCAGTGATTTTACATAACCAAACGTATTTGATTCGGATCCGCATACCACTTCCGGTGGGATCAAAGATGGTGGTGTCTTTTCACCGGTTCGTCGGCAACGAAGTGTGATTTCATTGCTGTGTGATTCTTACTGACGAAAATAAAAAGCACACGGTGTATCCACTTGCCGAAGAGCTGAATAACTGGAGCTGGTCAGTCTATAACGTGGAAACAGTTTCTGGACCATGCACGTGAGGAGTCTACACCATCCACAGCTATCAACTTTCAGCGACAACGTCATTGACGGCAAGAAGTATTCTGATGAAGCCTAAATGACAACATCGAAGAAGGAAAAACAAAGCAAACGTACCAGTATGTGTAAGTGGCGGTTGAAGTGAGAGAAGTTTGAGTTACGTTATGTGCGCATTACATAATGGAACTGTGTTTCCATAAATCAACAACGGTCCATCCTTGAAATCAACAACGGTCCATCCTTGAAATCAACAACGGTCCATCCTTGAAATCAACAACGGTCCATCCTTGAAATCAACAACGGTCCATCCTTGAAATCAATAACGGTCCAACCTTGAAATCAATAATGGTCCATCCTTGAAATCAACAACGGTCCATCCTTGAAATCAATAACGGTCCATCCTTGAAATCAACAACGGTCCATCCTTGATAAGCTACTATGCGGCGCTGATATAATGATTTTACAAGAATCAATTCTTGGTCATAGGACAGTTAGTGCCCTTTGATTTTACTGTTTCTACAGTAGAAGACACTTTGGACAGGCCATCCTTGTGCGAAAGACATGGTGGCTGTTGAGGTTGATTTGTCTGCGTGGGACATTGCCGAATTCAGGTGCATGCGGTTAGGGTGCAGACCCCAGTACCTTTTGTGGATGTAAATGTGTACGCCTGTAATGGGAAGGTGGGCACACAACAATGACAGAATCTCTTCGAGTTCGATGAGGGGAACGTTATTTTCTGCGGAGACTTTAATGCTAGAGGAAACCAGTGGGGTAACGTTTTAACTAACAAGCAGGGAGAAGACCTGGAGAACGCACTAATGTCAGTCGATTGAGTGTGCTTGAATGATGGAAGGGAAACTAGAATGGCCAGTCGAACAGGGGACTCTGACAGTGTCTTAAACCTGGCACTATTGTTTTAATTATTTAATGAGATAGATAATAGATGGGATGAAAACAAGTCATAAAATACACAAAGTGTAGGCCTGACTGAAAATATGAAGCGAAATGGGCATTATGGGAGAATACATAAGAAACTATGGGGAAGTAATTACAGTCAAACATGTCAACGAGATGGGAAACAATCACTATATTAAACACCTTGATAACTTTGATATCATGTCTTCCCACCGCGTTACCCTCTACACTTGTTGAACAACTTATCTGTTGTCTCCAACGGAACAACAGTTGACTTCCGCAGTGTGTGTCCTATCAAGCGCCATCGTCTTCGCTGTATCTCTTTATCCACTGGTATTTGACTGGTACATATCCATAATTCTACGTTAGTGATTCTGACCTGACATTTCCATCCTTTTATTCTGCATAAACATCCATTAATGAAAGTCTGTATCTTCACGATTGTAAATTTTTTTGTTCTTCATGTTTCATAGCCATATAATTGGATTGACTTAACATTGGAGTTGAACATTTTTATTTTTGTATTTAACCGAATTTCTTTGAATTTCCATATGTTTCCCAGTGCAACAAAAGCTCCTCTCGCTTTTGATATCCTTATTTTGGTATCATTTTCTGTTCCTCCCTCTTTTATCCATATTACTGCCCTGAGATAAGATTGTACGTCTAGTAGAGGTATTTCTCCTAATGTTATTTGGTTATTGCCAACTGCATCAAAGCTCATAATGTTATCTATATTCTTATCTCTATAAATTAATGTCTTATCTCTATTAATTTTCGATCTTAGCTGTTGTGATCTCTCATCAAATATGCTCATTTTACCCTCCATCTGTTGATGTCTGTGTGATAGGAGAACTATGTCATCAGCAAAGTCTAAATCATTAAGTTGCGTGATCAGTGACCGCTCTATTCCACTTCTGTTGTTTTGAGTTATTCTCATAATCCAATCTATGGCCAGTAGAAAGAGAAATAGAGACAGAAGGCATCCCTGCCTTAGTTCTGCTCTTATTTCAAATGCTTCTGCAAGCTGCCCTTCAACTGTTGCCCTAAACTGCCTGCTACATTATCTATATGTCCCTTGTTTATATCTTCTTTGGAAAGGTGGACACACAACAATGGCAGACTTTTTTCGCGTTCGAGGAGGGGAGCGTCATTTTCTGCGGAGACTTTAATGCTAGAGGAAACCAGTGGGGTAATGTTTTAACTAACAAGCAGGGAGAAGACTTAGAGAACGCACTAATGTCAGTCGATTGAGTGTGCTTGAATGATGGAAGGGCAACTAGAATGGCCAGTCGAACAGGGACTCTGATAGTGTCTTAAACCTGGCACTATTGTCTTCCATCTTCGCACCAGTTTGTAGGTGATGTGTACTTTGTTTTCCACGGAAGTGATCACTATCCATGTGTCATCGTGACTGAGAAAGGCAGACATAGAATCCTGAAATGCAAACACAACACATTACACTATGAGAACACACACCAGGATGTCATTAGCGAAATCAGACATAGGAAACAGTGCGCCCCTCGCAAGGAGAATGAGAGATGGACACAGCTGCTCTGGTGTAACGTAGGTGTCAAGGAAGTTTGGCGGAACAAGAACAACAAGAACAATGCAACTCCGTGTCTGGCACTCTGCTGACTGACAAGAACAATGCAACTCCGTGTCTGGCACTCTGCTGACTGACAAGAACAATGCAACTCCGTGTCAGGCACTCTGCTGACTGACAAGAACAATGCAACTCCGTGTCAGGCACTCTGGTGACTGACAAGAACAATACAACTCCGTGTCAGGCACTCTGGTGACTGACAAGAACAATACAACTCCGTGTCAGGCACTCTGCTGACTGACAAGAACAATGCAACTCCGTGTCAGGCACTCTGGTGACTGACAAGAACAATGCAACTCCGTGTCTGGCACTCTGCTGACTGACAAGAACAATGCAACTTCGTGTCAGGCACTCTGGTGACTGACAAGAACAATACAACTCCGTGTCTGGCACTCTGCTGACTGACAAGAACAATGCAAGTTCGAGTCAGGCACTTTTCTGACTGACAAGAGCAATGCGACTACGTGTCAGGCACTCTGCTGACTGACAAGAACAATGCAACTCCGTGTCTGGCACTCTGCTGACTGACAAGAACAATGCAAGTTCGAGTCAGGCACTTTTCTGACTGACAAGAGCAATGCGACTACGTGTCAAGCACTGTGCTGACTGACAAGAACAATGCAACTCCGTGTCTGGCACTCTGCTGACTAACAAGAACAATGCAACTCTGTGTCAGGCACTCTGCTGACTGACAAGAACAATGCTAACCTGTGTCAGGCACTCTGCTGACTGACAAGAACAATGCTAACCTGTGTCAGGCACTCTGCTGACTGACAAGAACATTGCAACTTCGTATCTGGCACTCTGCTGACTGACAAGAACAAGGCTACTCTGTTTCTGGCACTCTGCTGACTGACAAGAACAATGCTACTCTGTGTCTGGCACTCTGCTGACTGACAAGAACAATGCAACTACGTGTCAGGCACTCTGCTGACTGACAAGAACAATGCTACTCTGTCTCTGGCATTCTGCTGACTGACAAGAACAATGCTACTCTGTGTCTGGCACTCTGCTGACTGACAAGAACAATGCAACTCCGTGCCAGGCACTCTGCTGACTGACAAGAACAATGCAACTCCGTGTCAGGCACTCTTCTGACTGACAAGAACAATGCTAACCTGTGTCAGGCACTCTGCTGACTGACAAGATCAATGCTACTCTGTGTCTGGCACTCTGCTGACTGACAAGAACAATGCAACTTCGTATTTGGCACTCTGCTGACTGACAAGAACAATGCAACTCCGTGTCAGCTACTGTGCTGACTGACAAGAGCAATGCGACTACGTGTCAAGCACTGTGCTGACTGACAAGAACAATGCAACTCCGTGTCAGGCACTCTGCTGACTGACAAGAACAAGGCTACTCTGTGTCTGGCACTCTGCTGACTGACAAGAACAATGCTACTCTGTGTCTGGCACTCTACTGACTGACAAGAACAATGCTACTCTGTGTCTGGCACTCTGCTGACTGACAAGAAAAATGCTACTCTGTGTCTGGCACTCTGCTGACTGACAAGAACAATGCTACTCTGTGTCTGGCACTCTGCTCACTGACAAGAACAATGCTACTCTGTGTCTGGCACTCTGCTGACTGACAAGAACAATGCAACTCTGTGTCTGGCACTCTGCTGACTGACAAGGACTATGCTACTCTGTGTCTGGCACTCTGCTGACTAACAAGAACAATGCTACTCTGTATCAGGTACTCTGCTGACTGACAAGAAGAATGCAACTCCGTGTCAGGCACTCTGCTGACTGACAAGAACAATGCAACTCCGTGTCAGGCACTCTGCTGACTGACAAGAACAATGCAACTCCGTGTCAGGCACTCTTCTGACTGACAAGAACAATGCAACTTCGTGTCATGCACTCTTCTGACTGACAAGAACAATGCAACTCCGTGTCAGGCACTCTGCTGACTGACAAGAACAATGCAACTTCGTGTCAGGCACTCTTCTGACTGACAAGAACAATGCGACTACGTGTCAGGCACTCTGGTGACTGACAAGAATAATGCAACTCCGTGTCAGGCACTTTGCTGACTGACAAGAACAATGCAACTCCGTGTCTGGCACTCTGCTTACTAACAAGAACAATGCTACTCTGTATCAGGTACTCTGCTGACTGACAAGAACAATGCAACTCCGTGTCAGGCACTCTTCTGACTGACAAGAACAATGCAACTCCGTGTCAGGCACTCTGCTGACTGACAAGAACAATGCAACTCCGTGTCAGGCACTCTTCTGACTGACAAGAACAATGCAACTTCGTGTCAGGCACTCTTCTGACTGACAAGAACAATGCAACTCCGTGTCAGGCACTCTTCTGACTGACAAGAACAATGCAACTTCGTGTCAGGCACTCTTCTGACTGACAAGAACAATGCAACTTCGTGTCAGGCGCTCTTCTGACTGACAAGAACAATGCAACTCCGTGTCAGGCACTCTTTTGACTGACAAGAACAATGCAACTCCGTGTCAGGCACTCTGCTGACTGACAAGAACAATGCGACTACGTGTCAGGCACTCTGCTGACTGACAAGAACAATGCTAACCTGTGTCAGGCACTCTGCTGACTGACAAGAACAATGCTAACCTGTGTCAGGCACTCTGCTGACTGACAAGAACATTGCAACTTCGTATCTGGCACTCTGCTGACTGACAAGAACAAGGCTACTCTGTTTCTGGCACTCTGCTGACTGACAAGAACAATGCTACTCTGTGTCTGGCACTCTGCTGACTGACAAGAACAATGCAACTACGTGTCAGGCACTCTGCTGACTGACAAGAACAATGCTAACCTGTGTCAGGCACTCTGCTGACTGACAAGAACAATGCTAACCTGTGTCAGGCACTCTGCTGACTGACAAGAACATTGCAACTTCGTATCTGGCACTCTGCTGACTGACAAGAACAAGGCTACTCTGTTTCTGGCACTCTGCTGACTGACAAGAACAATGCTACTCTGTGTCTGGCACTCTGCTGACTGACAAGAACAATGCAACTACGTGTCAGGCACTCTGCTGACTGACAAGAACAATGCTACTCTGTCTCTGGCATTCTGCTGACTGACAAGAACAATGCTACTCTGTGTCTGGCACTCTGCTGACTGACAAGAACAATGCAACTCCGTGCCAGGCACTCTGCTGACTGACAAGAACAATGCAACTCCGTGTCAGGCACTCTTCTGACTGACAAGAACAATGCTAACCTGTGTCAGGCACTCTGCTGACTGACAAGATCAATGCTACTCTGTGTCTGGCACTCTGCTGACTGACAAGAACAATGCAACTTCGTATTTGGCACTCTGCTGACTGACAAGAACAATGCAACTCCGTGTCAGCTACTGTGCTGACTGACAAGAGCAATGCGACTACGTGTCAAGCACTGTGCTGACTGACAAGAACAATGCAACTCCGTGTCAGGCACTCTGCTGACTGACAAGAACAAGGCTACTCTGTGTCTGGCACTCTGCTGACTGACAAGAACAATGCTACTCTGTGTCTGGCACTCTGCTGACTGACAAGAACAATGCTACTCTGTGTCTGGCACTCTGCTGACTGACAAGAACAATGCTACTCTGTGTCTGGCACTCTGCTGACTGACAAGAACAATGCTACTCTGTGTCTGGCACTCTGCTCACTGACAAGAACAATGCTACTCTGTGTCTGGCACTCTGCTGACTGACAAGAACAATGCAACTCTGTGTCTGGCACTCTGCTGACTGACAAGGACTATGCTACTCTGTGTCTGGCACTCTGCTGACTAACAAGAACAATGCTACTCTGTATCAGGTACTCTGCTGACTGACAAGAAGAATGCAACTCCGTGTCAGGCACTCTGCTGACTGACAAGAACAATGCAACTCCGTGTCAGGCACTCTGCTGACTGACAAGAACAATGCAACTCCGTGTCAGGCACTCTTCTGACTGACAAGAACAATGCAACTTCGTGTCATGCACTCTTCTGACTGACAAGAACAATGCAACTCCGTGTCAGGCACTCTGCTGACTGACAAGAACAATGCAACTTCGTGTCAGGCACTCTTCTGACTGACAAGAACAATGCGACTACGTGTCAGGCACTCTGGTGACTGACAAGAATAATGCAACTCCGTGTCAGGCACTTTGCTGACTGACAAGAACAATGCAACTCCGTGTCTGGCACTCTGCTTACTAACAAGAACAATGCTACTCTGTATCAGGTACTCTGCTGACTGACAAGAACAATGCAACTCCGTGTCAGGCACTCTTCTGACTGACAAGAACAATGCAACTCCGTGTCAGGCACTCTGCTGACTGACAAGAACAATGCAACTCCGTGTCAGGCACTCTTCTGACTGACAAGAACAATGCAACTTCGTGTCAGGCACTCTTCTGACTGACAAGAACAATGCAACTCCGTGTCAGGCACTCTTCTGACTGACAAGAACTATGCAACTTCGTGTCAGGCACTCTTCTGACTGACAAGAACAATGCAACTTCGTGTCAGGCGCTCTTCTGACTGACAAGAACAATGCAACTCCGTGTCAGGCACTCTTCTGACTGACAAGAACAATGCAACTCCGTGTCAGGCACTCTTCTGACTGACAAGAACAATGCAACTACGTGTCAGGCACTCTGCTGACTGACAAGAACAATGCTAACCTGTGTCAGGCACTCTGCTGACTGACAAGAACAATGCTAACCTGTGTCAGGCACTCTGCTGACTGACAAGAACATTGCAACTTCGTATCTGGCACTCTGCTGACTGACAAGAACAAGGCTACTCTGTTTCTGGCACTCTGCTGACTGACAAGAACAATGCTACTCTGTGTCTGGCACTCTGCTGACTGACAAGAACAATGCAACTACGTGTCAGGCACTCTGCTGACTGACAAGAACAATGCTAACCTGTGTCAGGCACTCTGCTGACTGACAAGAACAATGCTAACCTGTGTCAGGCACTCTGCTGACTGACAAGAACATTGCAACTTCGTATCTGGCACTCTGCTGACTGACAAGAACAAGGCTACTCTGTTTCTGGCACTCTGCTGACTGACAAGAACAATGCTACTCTGTGTCTGGCACTCTGCTGACTGACAAGAACAATGCAACTACGTGTCAGGCACTCTGCTGACTGACAAGAACAATGCTACTCTGTCTCTGGCACTCTGCTGACTGACAAGAACAATGCAACTCCGTGTCAGGCACTCTTCTGACTGACAAGAACAATGCTAACCTGTGTCAGGCACTCTGCTGACTGAGAAGATCAATGCTACTCTGTGTCTGGCACTCTGCTGACTGACAAGAACAATGCAACTTCGTATTTGGCACTCTGCTGACTGACAAGAACAATGCAACTCCGTGTCAGCTACTGTGCTGACTGACAAGAGCAATGCGACTACGTGTCAAGCACTGTGCTGACTGACAAGAACAATGCAACTCCGTGTCAGGCACTCTGCTGACTGACAAGAACAAGGCTACTCTGTGTCTGGCACTCTGCTGACTGACAAGAACAATGCTACTCTGTGTCTGGCACTCTGCTGACTGACAAGAACAATGCTACTCTGTGTCTGGCACTCTGCTGACTGACAAGAACAATGCTACTCTGTGTCTGGCACTCTGCTGACTGACAGAAACAATGCTACTCTGTGTCTGGCACTCTGCTGACTGACAAGAACAATGCTACTCTGTGTCTGGCACTCTGCTGACTGACAAGAACAATGCTACTCTGTGTCTGGCACTCTGCTGACTGACAAGGACTATGCTACTCTGTGTCTGGCACTCTGCTGACTAACAAGAACAATGCTACTCTGTATCAGGTACTCTGCTGACTGACAAGAAGAATGCAACTCCGTGTCAGGCACTCTGCTGACTGACAAGAACAATGCAACTTCGTGTCAGGCACTCTTCTGACTGACAAGAACAATGCAACTCCGTGTCAGGCACTCTGCTGACTGACAAGAACAATGCAACTCCGTGTCAGGCACTCTTCTGACTGACAAGAACAATGCAACTTCGTGTCATGCACTCTTCTGACTGACAAGAACAATGCAACTCCGTGTCAGGCCCTCTGCTGACTGACAAGAACAATGCAACTTCGTGTCAGGCACTCTTCTGACTGACAAGAACAATGCGACTACGTGTCAGGCACTCTGGTGACTGATAAGAATAATGCAACTCCGTGTCAGGCACTTTGCTGACTGACAAGAACAATGCAACTCCGTGTCTGGCACTCTGCTTACTAACAAGAACAATGCTACTCTGTATCAGGTACTCTGCTGACTGACAAGAACAATGCAACTCCGTGTCAGGCACTCTTCTGACTGACAAGAACAATGCAACTCCGTGTCAGGCACTCTGCTGACTGACAAGAACAATGCAACTCCGTGTCAGGCACTCTTCTGACTGACAAGAACAATGCAACTTCGTGTCAGGCACTCTTCTGACTGACAAGAACAATGCAACTCCGTGTCAGGCACTCTTCTGACTGACAAGAACAATGCAACTTCGTGTCAGGCACTCTTCTGACTGACAAGAACAATGCAACTTCGTGTCAGGCGCTCTTCTGACTGACAAGAACAATGCAACTCCGTGTCAGGCACTCTTCTGACTGACAAGAACAATGCAACTCCGTGTCAGGCACTCTTCTGACTGACAAGAACAATGCGACTACGTGTCAGGCACTCTGCTGACTGACAAGAACAATGCTACTCTGTGTCTGGCACTCTGCTGACTGACAAGAACAATGCTACTCTGTATCAGGTACTTCGGCTGACGGACAAGAACAATGCTACTCTGTATCTGGCACTCTGCTGACTAACAAGAACAATGCTACTCTATGTCTGGCACTCTGCTGACTCTACTCTGACCGCGCAATTCTCTGCTGACCTCACACTTCTACTGAGGTTTAACTTGGTGAACCATTGCACAGACTGTCTCAACTTGGTCCACGTTGCTAACTGCGCAACTCTCTGCTGACCTCACACTTCTACTGAGGTTTAACTTGGTGAACCATTGCACAGACTGTCTCACTTGTTCCCCGTTGCTAACCGCGCAATTCTCTGCTGACCTCACACTTCTACTGAGGTTTAACTTGGTGAACCATTGCACAGACTGTCTCACTTGTTCTCCGTTGCTAACCGCGCAATTCTCTGCTGACCTCACACTTCTACTGAGGTTTAACTTGGTGAATCATTGCACAGACTGTCTCACTTGTTCCCCGTTGCTAACCGCGCAATTCTCTGCTGACCTCACGCTTCTACTGAGGTTTAACTTGGTGAACCATTGCACAGACTGTCTCACTTGTTCCCCGTTGCTAACCGCGCAATTCTCTGCTGACCTCACACTTCTACTGAGGTTTAACTTGGTGAATCATTGCACAGACTGTCTCAACTTGGTCCCCGTTGCTATCCGCGCAACTCTCTGCTGACCTCATACTTCTACTGAGGTTTAACTTGGTGAACCATTGCACAGACTGTCTCAACTTGGTCCCCGTTGCTAACCGCGCAATTCTCTGCTGACCTCACACTTCTACTGAGGTTTAACTTGGTGCCCCACTTCACGGACTGTCTCAACTTGGTCCCCGTTGCTAACCGCGCAATTCTCTGCTGACCTCACACTTCTACTGAGGTTTAACTTGGTGAATCATTGCACAGACTGTCTCAACTTGGTCCCCGTTGCTATCCGCGCAACTCTCTGCTGACCTCATACTTCTACTGAGGTTTAACTTGGTGAACCATTGCACAGACTGTCTCAACTTGGTCCCCGTTGCTAACCGCGCAATTCTCTGCTGACCTCACACTTCTACTGAGGTTTAACTTGGTGCCCCACTTCACGGACTGTCTCAACTTGGTCCCCGTTGCTAACCGCGCAACTCTCTGTTGACCTCACACTTCTACTGAAATTTAACTTGGTGCCCCACTTCACAGACTGTCTCACTTGTTCCCCGTTGCTAACCGCGCAATTCTCTGCTGACCTCACACATCTACTGAGGTTTAACTTGGTGCCCCACTTCACGGACTGTCTCAACTTGGTCCCCGTTGCTAACCGCGCAATTCTCTGCTGACCTCACACTTCTACTGAGGTTTAACTTGGTGAACCATTGCACAGACTGTCTCACTTGTTCTCTGTTGCGATCTGCACGACTATATACTAACCTCACCCTCCTTACCTCTCGCATTCTACTACCCCACTCCCATCTTATCATCCACTCTTTAATCCCTTCTACCTCCCTGCTTTATTGGTTCATAAGTTACGTTTTAGAAAGTATGAACGAGCTGTAAATAGACTGCCGTTTAGCTCACTTACTGAGTTGTTGATCTATTAGTTATTACAATCGTCACTCGCTTTTACCATCAAACGACACGACATGCTGTAGTAGCAGTAGCCTCCGTATGTCCTTGTTGACTGGATTTTCTAACACCCTTGGAAATATTCATTATTTTGACTTTCCTTTCGCCGTGAATTATCGTTTTTTTCTATGAATCTGTCTGCTTCTTTTTTGAGGTGGACCTATAGAATGTGTTTCTAGAAATTGCAGTCTGCAGCTATTTCTTCCCAGGCTGCAGGGTTTATGTGCAAACTTTATGAGGAAATATGACGATATGTTGTAGTATGTGGTTATATTTCCTCTCAATTTATGCATCGTGTTATAACAATCTAGGTATGGTGCTTTTGATCGCGTCGAACAGTTAAGGAAACTATACCTAAGGGAGGCTATTCTAATGTGCAGTTATACTTAACAAAAAGTGTCACAGAGAAAGTGTTAATAACTTGAAATCAACAAATACTAAAGCTCATCGTTAATTGATGGCATTACACATATCTCACAAATGTTTGTCACTGATATCATAGTCAATTTGGTCATGTATCTTTCCATGAACAAAAATAAACACAGTCGCTACTTCTTTCATACTTTTCACAGTGATTACAAGAAGTTACATCTTAAAATCTCTAACCTGTTGCTTTTACCAACTGATTTTGATACCTTGGGCTGCTCTCTGATTCGATAATTTTGGTCCGTTTTATTACCTGAATCATCTACTAAATTATCATCCGCTTATAAATGCTGTACGTGAGCTGAAACAATTACTAGTGTGTTTCGTGTCACAGCTGAAGCCACTTAAGCCCAGTAAATTATCGATTTTAACCCTACCAGACCGCTGAACCTAGTTTTCGGTAATTTCCGAATCTGCCGCTATACCACTGTCCCTAATTGTCGGTACTTTGCCAAGTACGCGAATAAATGCGTGACAAACTAAAAATAAAAAACCAATCGTGGTCAAACCTCATGGTTAGCCATTGCAAATGTCTGCCCACGTGTGTTTGAATTGACTGTGTGTGGTTTGACGTGAAAAATTATGGAAATTTCACAATGAAACGAGCGGCTGATGAACCAAGGAAAGCGAAGTTGGTCTACGCTTTTCTAATTCCAACAGGAGATCAATACTTTGGTTGATTCAGACATTGAGGAGTCAGATTTTCATAAAACATGTGTTTCCAGTTTAAGTGATTCAGACTTTGAGGAGACAGATTTTCATAAAACATGTTTCCAGTTTAAGTGATTCAGACTTTGAGGAGACAGATTTTCATAAAACATGTGTTTCCAGTTTAAGTGATTCAGACTTTGAGGAGACAGATTTTCATAAAACATGTTTCCAGTTTAAGTGATTCAGACTTTGAGGAGACAGATTTTCATAAAACATGTGTTTCCAGTTTAAGTGATTCAGACTTTGAGGAGACAGATTTTCATAAAACATGTGTTTCCAGTTTAAGTGATTCAGACTTTGAGAAGACAGATTTTCATAAAACATGTGTTTCCAGTTTAAGTGATTCAGACTTTGAGGAGACAGATTTTCATAAAACATGTGTTTCCAGTTTAAGTGATTCAGACATTGAGGAGTCAGATTTTCATAAAACATGTGTTTCCAGTTTAAGTGATTCAGACTTTGAGGAGACAGATTTTCATAAAACATGTGTTTCCAGTTTAAGTGATTCAGACTTTGAGGAGACAGATTTTCATAAAACATGTTTCCAGTTTAAGTGATTCAGACTTTGAGGAGACAGATTTTCATAAAACATGTGTTTCCAATTTAAGTGATTCAGACTTTGAGGAGACAGATTTTCATAAAACATGTTTCTAGTTTAAGTGATTCAGACTTTGAGGAGACAGATTTTCATAAAACATGTGTTTCCAGTTTAAGTGATTCAGACTTTGAGGAGACAGATTTTCATAAAACATGTGTTTCCAGTTTAAGTGATTCAGACTTTGAGGAGACATATTTTCATAAAACATGTGTTTCCAGTTTAAGTGATTCAGACTTTGAGGAGACAGATTTTCATAAAACATGTGTTTCCAGTTTAAGTGATTCAGACTTTGAGGAGACAGATTTTCATAAAACATGTGTTTCCAGTTCAAGTGATTCAAACTTTGAGGAATCAGATTTTCATAAAACATGTGTTTCCAGTTTAAGTGATTCAAACTTTGAGTAATCAGATTTTCATAAAACATGTGTTTCCAGTTTAAGTGATTCAAACTTTGAGTAATCAGATTTTCATAAAACATGTGTTTCCAGTTTAAGTGATTCAAACTTTGAGGAATCAGATTTTCATAAAACATGTGTTTCCAGTTTAAGTGATTCAAACTTTGAGTAATCAGATTTTCATAAAACATGTGTTTCCAGTTTAAGTGATTCAGACTTTGAGGAATCAGATTTTCATAAAACATGTGTTTCCAGTTTAAGTGATTCAGACTTTGAGGAATCAGATTTTCATAAAACATGTGTTTCCAGTTTAAGCGATTCAGACTTTGAGGAATCAGATTTTCATAAAACATGTGTTTCCAGTTTAAGCGATTCAGACTTTGAGGAATCAGATTTTCATAAAACATGTGTTTCCAGTTTAAGCGATTCAGACTTTGAGGAATCAGATTTTCATAAAACATGTGTTTCCAGTTTAAGCGATTCAGACAGTGAGAGCTCGAATGAGGAGGAGAGTCTTGAACCTTATAAATCTAGAGCTACATCGATAGCAAGAGATGAGGGGCATGTCCCTCAAATAGCTGATGGGGGGATACCTCAGTGTGAAACAAGGCTCATGCTGCTGGGTGGATTGGAACACAAAGGTGGAATATTGGTGCTAGATGAAAGGTAAACCTAGTTTCTACACAAGTTCCATCTTATTCTAACCACTTGTTTGCATGTAACTAACATTTTGTTCCATCTTATTCTAACTACTTGTTTGCATGTAACTAACATTTTGTTCCATCTTATTCTAACCACTTGTTTGCATGTAACTAACATTTTGTTCCATCTTATTCTAACCACTTGTTTGCATGTAACTAACATTTTGTTCCATCTTAATCTAACCACTAGTTTGCATGTAACTAACATTTTGTTCCATCTTATTCTAACCACTTGTTTGCATGTAACTAACATTTTGTTCCATCTTATTCTAACCACTTGTTTGCATGTAACTAACATTTTGTTCCATCTTAATCTAACCACTTGTTTGCATGTAACTAACATTTTGTTCCATCTTATTCTAACCACTTGTTTGCATGTAACTAACATTTTGTTCCATCTTATTCTAACCACTAGTTTGCATGTAACTAACATTTTTCTATATCCTGCTGGTTTTTTCTCTTTAATGCTCAGGAGCCCAGGTAATTGGGACAGTTAGGTTCAGATCCACAGGTCTGGTAAGGTTAAGATCGAGGGTAATATACTAGTCTCAGAACACCTTCACCCCTAAACGAGGCACATTTTCCTAGAAGAGATTGGAACTAACATGCCACTTTGACATGATAACAAGTAAGCTGTGATCTGATTTGAAAAATAAATGATTTTCTATTTAGTATCTCAGTTCTCATTGGTTCTCTTTAATTGCAGACAAAGGATTTTTCTAATGAAGTATGTCATGTTATCTAAAAAAGACGTCACTGTGATTACGAACTCATGATAGTTTAACTCATCGCTCATATTTTATAAAATATTTGATTTTAAGAAAACGTATGCCACAAGACGTTTATCTGATAACAATTAACTGCTATCTCTGTTCGACGTCTGTGATAAACAAATCTACGATCATTTAGTCGTGAAACAAGTGTTCAAACAATATATTAGTCAACTCTTTATGGATCCTACAGGTATTCTATAAACACTGTCCAAGACGTATTGTTTGCTGTCATTCCTTTAAGATCGTTCCATGTCTTCTATAAACACAGCCCAAGACGTATTGTTTGCTGTCATTCCTTTAAGATCGTTCCATGTCTTCTATAAACACAGCCCAAGACGTATTGTTTGCTGTCATTCCTTTAAGATCGTTCCATGTCTTCTATAAACACTGTCCAAGACGTATTGTTTGCTGTCATTCCTTTAAGATCGCTCCATGTCTTCTATAAACACAGCCCAAGACGTATTGTTTGCTGTCATTCCTTTAAGATCGTTCCATGTCTTCTATAAACACAGCCCAAGACGTATTGTTTGCTGTCATTCCTTTAAGATCGCTCCATGTCTTCTATAAACACAGCCCAAGACGTATTGTTTGCTGTCATTCCTTTAAGATCGCTCCATGTCTTCTATAAACACTGTCTAAGACGTATTGTTTGCTGTCATTCCTTTAAGATCGCTCCATGTCTTCTATAAACACTGTCCAAGACGTATTGTTTGCTGTCATTCCTTTAAGATCGTTCCATGTCTTCTATAAACACAGCTCAAGACGTATTGTTTGCTGTCATTCCTTTAAGATCGCTCCATGTCTTCCATAAACACAGCCCAAGACGTATTGTTTGCTGTCATTCCTTTAAGATCGCTCCATGTCTTCTATAAACACAGCCCAAGACGTATTGTTTGCTGTCATTCCTTTAAGATCGCTCCATGTCTTCTATAAACACTGTCCAAGCCGTCTTGTTAGCTGACATTCCTTTAAGATCGCTCCATGTCTTCTATAAACACTGTCCAAGCCGTCTTGTTTGCTGACATTCCTTTAAGATCGCTCCATGTCTTCTATAAACACTGTCCAAGCCGTCTTGTTTGCTGACATTCCTTTAAGATCGCTCCATGTCTTCTATAAACACAGCCCAAGACGTATTGTTTGTTGTCATTCCTTTAAGATCGCTCCATGTCTTCTATAAACACAGCCCAAGACGTATTGTTTGCTGTCATTCCTTTAAGATCGCTCCATGTCTTCTATAAACACTGTCCAAGCCATATTGTTTGCTGTCATTCCTCTAAGATCGCTCCATTTCTTCTATAAACACTGTCCAAGCCGTCTTGTTTGCTGTCATTCCTTTAAGATCGCTCCATGTCTTCTATAAACACTGTCTAAGCCGTATTTTTTTGCTGTCATTCCTTTAAGATCGCTCCATGTCTTCTATAAACACTGTCCAAGCCGTATTGTTTGCTGTCATTCCTTTAAGATCGCTCCATGTCTTCTATAAACACTGTCCAAGCCGTATTGTTTGCTGTCATTCCTTTAAGATCGCTCCATGTCTTCTATAAACACTGCCCAAGCCGTATTGTTTGCTGTCATTCCTTTAAGATCGTTCCATGTCTTCTATAAACACTGTCCAAGCCGTATTATTTGCTGTCATTCCTTTAAGGTCGTTCCATGTCTTCTATAAACACTGTCCAAGCCGTATTGTTTGCTGTCATTCCTTTAAGATCGCTCCATTTCTTCTATAAACACTGTCCAAGCCGTCTTGTTTGCTGTCATTCCTTTAAGATCGCTCCATGTCTTCTATAAACACTGTCCAAGCCATATTGTTTGCTGTCATTCCTTTAAGATCGTTCCATGTCTTCTATAAACACTGTCCAAGCCGTATTGTTTGCTGTCATTCCTTTAAGATCGTTCCATGTCTTCTATAAACACTGTCCAAGCCGTATTGTTTGCTGTCATTCTTTTAAGATCGCTCCATGTCTTCTATAAACACTGTCCAAGCCGTCTTGTTTGCTGTCATTCCTTTAAGATCTCTCCATGTCTTCTATAAACACTGTCCAAGCCGTATTGTTTGCTGTCATTCCTTTAAGATCGTTCCATGTCTTCTATAAACACTGTCCAAGCCGTATTGTTTGCTGTCATTCCTTTAAGATCGTTCCATGTCTTCTATAAACACTGTCCAAGCCGTATTGTTTGCTGTCATTCCTTTAAGATCGCTCCATGTCTTCTATAAACACTGCCCAAGCCGTATTGGTTGATGTCATTCCTTTAAGATCGCTCCATGTCTTCTATAAACACTGTCCAAGCCGTATTGTTTGCTGTCATTCCTCTAAGATCGCTCCATTTCTTCTATAAACACTGTCCAAGCCGTCTTGTTTGCTGTCATTCCTTTAAGATCGCTCCATGTCTTCTTTAAACACTGTCTAAGCCGTATTGTTTGCTGTCATTCCTTTAAGATAGCTCCATGTCTTCTATAAACACTGTCCAAGCCGTATTGTTTGCTGTCATTCCTTTAAGATCGCTCCATGTCTTCTATAAACACTGTCCAAGCCGTATTGTTTGCTGTCATTCCTTTAAGATCGCTCCATGTCTTCTCAATCTTTTTTTGTTTTACTTTTTGTATATTTTAACATCCCCCTTTGTTTCCTCACCTGAGGTTTCCAAAGAAAGGCATGCCTTGCAGTACTCTTAGTTTCCACAGTGTGTGTCCTACCCAACGCCTGATCTTCAACATATGGAGGCTCGTTTAACGCCCTTGTTGTGTCTAACGTTCAACTCTAAAGTTGACTGTGGGTGGATATGAGAAAACATAATTGAGAGTCAACTGTATGTCCATAGTAAGAATCATCCATTTCTTCATTTTGACACCTTGTCAAGTTTAGATATAGCATTTGGACAGCAGATCAAGACAAGAGAGAACCGGCTGTTGAGATTCAAAGTTTCCTGTACTACAGTCATGCTATCTACCGGAACATCCGAAAATGATATCATTGACCAAATGGTATTCTATAGAGAATATATTGATCACGTGAGAGATGGTGAAAGAATGAGTGGGAGATCAGGGGAGTGAAAGCGTGGGAACGGTGACGAACTGGTGAGTGAGTGAATGAGAGGGTTAGAGAGTTGTTGAGTTTTGTTTGTGAGTGGGTAAGTGAGTGAGTGCCTGAGCGAGGGAGTGAGTGAATGTGTGGATGACTGAGTGAGTGAGTGGGTTAGAGAGTTTTTGAGTTTGTTGGTGAGTGAGTGAGTGAGTGCCTGAGCGAGGGAGTGAGTGAAAGTGTGGATGACTGAGTGAGTGAGTGAGTGGTTAGAGAGTTGTTGAGTTTGTTGGTGAGTGAGTAAGTGAGTGAGTGCCTGAGCGAGGGAGTGAGTAAGTGAGTGAGTGTCTGAGCGAGTGAGTGAGTGGAGAGTGAGTTCCTGAGCGAGGGAGTGAGTGAAAGTATGGGTGAGTGAGTGAGTGGGTTAGAGAGTTGTTGAGTTTGTTGGTGAGTGAGTATGTGGGTGAGTACATGAGCGAGGGAGTGGGTGAGTGAGTGAGTGCCTGAGTAAATGAGTGAGTGAGTTCCTGAGCGAGGGAGTGAGTGAATGTGTGGATGACTGAATGAGTGCCTGAGCGAGGGAGTGAGTGAGTGAGTGAGTGCTTGAACGAGTGAGTTCCTGAGCGAGGGAGTGAGTGAATGTGTGGATGACTGAGTGAGTGAGTGGGTTAGAGAGTTGTTGAGTTTGTTGGCGAGTGAGTAAGTGAGTGAGTGCTTGAGCGAGGGAGTGAGTAAGTGAGTGGGTGCCTGAGCGAGTAAGTGAGTGAGCGAGTGAGTGCCTGAGCGAGGGAGTGAATGTGTGGATGACTGAGAGAGTGAGTGGGTGAGATAGTTGTTGAGTTTGTTGGTGATTGAGTAAGTGAGTGAGTGCCTGAGTGAGTGAGTGAATGTGTGAATGACTAAGTGAGTGAGCGAGTGAGTGAATGCGTTAGAGAGTTGTTGAGTTTGTTGGTGAGTGAGTAAGTGAGTGAGTGCCTGAACGAGAGAGTGAGTGAGTGAGTGATGAGTGAGTCAGTGTGTGTGTGTGAGTGAGTGAGTGAGTGAGCGAGTATATGAGTGAGTATATGAGTGAGTGTGTTAGTGAGATTGTGGGTGAGTGAGTGAGTGAGTGAACAATTGCAACACAACATTTATTATTGTTACATCATCGTTTTTCTTCCTCCATTAATGAGGTTAATAATTGCATAGATTATATTTGATGAAGAAGAAATAAACGATTAGTAGATAGTAACTCAATGATGAAACTAGCACTTATAATTAATGAGATAGATAATAGATGAGATGAAAACAAGTCATAAAATACACAAAGTGAATGCCTGGCTGAAAATATGAAGCGAGATGGGCATTATGGGAGAATACATAAGAAACTATGGGGAAGTAATTACAGTCAAAAACGTCAACGAGATGGGAAACAATCACTATATTAAACACCTTGATAACTTTGATATCATGTCTTCCCACCGCGTTACCCCCTACACTTGTTGAACAACTTATCTGTTGTCTCCAACTGAACAACAGTTGACTTCCGCAGTGTGTGTCCTATCCAGCGCCATCGTCTTCGTTGTATCTCTTTATCCACTGGTATTTGACTGGTACATATCCATAATTCTATGTTAAGTGATTCTGACATGACATTTCCATCCTTTTATTCTGCGTAAACATCCATTAATGAAAGTCTGTATCTTCACGATTGTCATTTTTTTTGTTCTCCATGTTTCACAGCCATATAATTGGATTGACTTAACATTGGAGTTGAACAATTTTATTCTTATATTTAAACTAATTTCTTTGGATTTCCATATGTTTCCCAGTGCAACAAAAGCTCCTCTCGCTTTTGATATCCTTATTTTGGAATTATTTTCTGTTCCTCCCTCTTTTATCTATATTACTGCCCAGATATATATATAAGATTGTACGTCTAGTAGAGGTATTTCTCCTAATGTTATTTGGTTATTGCCAACTGCATTAAATCTCATAAAGGTATCTATATTCTTATCTCTATAAATTAATGTCTTTTATCTATTAATTATCTGTATTAGCTGTTGTGATCTCTCATCAATTATGCTAATTTTATCCTGCATCTGTTGATGTCTGTGTGATATGAGAGCTATGTCATCAGCAAAGTCTAAATCATCAAGTTGTTTGGTCAGTGACCACTGGATTCCATTTCTGTTGTTTTGAGTTATTCTCATAATCCAATCTATGGCCAGTAGAAAGAGAAATAGAGACAGAAGGCATCCCTGCCTTACTTCTGCTCTTATTTCAAATGCTTCTGTAAGATGCCGTTCAACTGTTGCCCTAAACTACCTTCTATATTATCTGTATGTCCCTTGTTTATATCTTCCTGCCTATAATATATCAAGACCTCAACAAATATTTCCTCAGGGATTTAAGATATCTGTTGTGATTCGGCACATATTTTGTCGTTGCTACTTTAGTTGCTTTCTCATATGTGTCTTTCCAAAACGATAAAATACATGTTTCTTCTATTACATATTTGAACGTTTTAGACGAAGCTACATTAAACTGTTTTAAAAAGTTTTGTTTTTTAACATTGAATATTGCATGTCCAGAACAGGACACAATCGACTCCATAGTCACATGTATACAAAATTCAAGATCGACACCTCAATTATTTGTACATGTGGACAGGTGCCCCAGACTGCTGAACACATACTTTTAAGACTGCATTGAATATAGTAGACTGAGGAAAATCCATTGGCCCATAGATACAACACTACAGACAAAACTATATGGGCTACTGCAAGAATTACAAAAGACAGTAAAATTTATACAGGAAACGACTTTGCTGATGTAGACAATACTCCAGGCGAACGAAAGATAGATGGATAGATAGATAGATAGATAGATAGATAGATAGATAGATAGATAGATAGATAGATAGATAGATAGATAGATAGATAGATAGATAGATAGATAGATAGATAGATAGATAGATAGATAGATAGATAGATAGATAGATAGATAGATAGATAGATAGATAGATAGATAGATAGATGGATGGATGGATGGATGGATGGATGGATGGATGGATGGATGGATGGATGGATGGATGGATGGATGGATGGATGGATGGATGGATGGATGGATGGATTGATGGATAGATGGATAGATGGATAGATGGATAGATAGATAGATAGATAGATAGATAGATAGATAGATAGATAGATAGATAGATAGATAGATAGATAGATAGATAGATAGATAGATAGATAGATAGATAGATAGATAGATAGATAGATAGATAGATAGATAGATAGATAGATAGATAGATAGATAGATAGATAGATAGATAGATAGATAGATAGATAGATAGATAGATAGATAGATAGATAGATAGATAGATAGATAGATAGATAGATAGATAGATAGATAGATAGATAGAGAGGTAGGTAGGTAGGTAGGTAGGTAGGTAGGTAGGCAGGCAGGCAGGCAGGCAGGCAGGCAGGCAGGCAGGCAGGCAGGCAGGCAGGCAGGCAGGCAGGCAGGGAGGTAGGTAGGTAGGTAGGTAGGTAGGGAGGTAGGTAGGTAGGTAGGTAGGTAGGCAGGCATGCAGGCAGGCAGGCAGGCAGGCAGGCAGGCAGGCAGGCAGGCAGGCAGGCAGGCAGGTAGGTAGGCAGGCAGGCAGGCAGGTAGGTAGGTAGGTAGGTAGGTAGGTAGGTAGATAGAGAGAGAGAGAGAGAGAGATAGATAGATAGATAGATAGATAGATAGATAGATAGATAGATAGATAGATAGATAGATAGATAGATAGATAGATAGATAGATAGATAGATAGATAGATAGATAGATAGATAGATAGATAGATAGATAGATAGATAGATAGATAGATAGATAGATAGATAGATAGATAGATAGATAGATAGATAGATAGAGAGAGAGAGAGAGATAGATAGATAGATAGATAGATAGATAGATAGATAGATAGATAGATAGATAGATAGATAGATAGATAGATAGATAGATAGATAGATAGATAGATAGATAGATAGATAGATAGATAGATAGATAGATAGATAGATAGAAGAGAGATAGAGAGATAGAGAGATAGAGAGATAGAGAGATAGAGAGATAGAGAGATAGAGAGATAGAGAGATAGATATATATATATAGATAGATAGAGAGATAGAGAGATAGAGAGATAGAGAGATAGAGAGATAGAGAGATAGAGAGATAGAGAGATAGATAGAGAGATAGAGAGAGAGATAGAGAGATAGAGAGATAGAGAGATAGAGAGATAGAGAGATAGATAGAGAGATAGATAGAGAGATAGATAGAGAGATAGATAGAGAGATAGATAGAGAGATAGAGAGATAGAGAGATAGAGAGATAGAATTTTGCATCTGCTGAAACTCAACTTTCCCAAACTTTAGTATATACACAAATAAATACCACTTAACAACTAAAATCTCTGGCCTCTGTTGTCTTAGATGGGAACACCAGGAATCTCCAAACACTTCTGGATAGGCGGTGTGGGTAAAATGTGGGTAAAAACCCCGCTTGCTGAGACGCCGATTCAAGTCTCGTACCTTTACTCTACGTTACTCAAATATTCATTGACATAAAGACATTTACTTTAGCTATAAATGTTAGGTCTTTTGTGTGGTGTCACAAATTTAAACCACTCCCATACATAATATACATTTTAAGATTAAGAGGAATGTACTAAGCTTTAGAAATCGTCATCCATAAACGAAAAACTAGCTTTTAAAGACTTCAACTAAAATGTCACTTTGCGATGAAAACAAGCAAATGTGTTAAGGGCTGCCTCCCACACCAAACGGAAGATGTAGAGGGGATCCGCTATAGAGAACATTACACGACCGACAATGTTCAGAAGATCTATCAATAATAGAACTCACAGAAATCATATTCCCTACACACCATGGTCCGGAGTTATTTCAAATGTTTCAACTATTGATTTCTTATTACATAAAATCATGAATGCTTATTTATATAGGGTGTCTCTTTAATGACTGTGCATTTTTTGTTGTTGAAATAATTACGCTCCTAAATGTTATCTATGTATGACGTAATAGTTCAAGCACCATTTACGTGTTCATTTAAACATCACTGCTACATGATAGATCTGGCTTACAATGGTGTTAACGATTGAAGAAAGAGTATTTATAGTGGAGCATGTGTTCCGTAACGGGGGCAAGTATTCGAATGGGGTTGTTGAACAATTTGTTAATAGATTTCCTGATACACCAGTGCCTCATCGAAATACTGTGAGTAATTTAATAATCAAATTTCAAAACACCGGTAGTGTACATGATGTTAGCCGTCCTGGTAGACCATCTGTTCTTAAAGTAACATCTCTCAACATCCAGGACAGCATTCTAATGAGTCCTGGCAAATCAATAAGAAAGCTGGCTCAACAAGTACACAAATCAAGCAGTACTATTCATAGAGTTCTGAAAAAAAAATTAAAGTTACATCCGTACAAATTTTCCGTCGTTCCTCAATTAAAAGAATTAGATCACCAATCCAGAATTAATTATTGTATGTGGTTTGAGAATTTTCTAGCCCAAGAAGGTGAGGAAATCCTTGATTTCACTTTCTTCACAGATGAAGCATGGTTCCATTTGTCTGGGTACGTGAATAGGCAGAATGATCGTCTTTGGAGTGATGAAAATCCACATGCATTGCACCCAGTGCCTCTCCACGATCAAAAAGTCGGAGTGTGGTGCGCGATAAGTCGTATGCGGATAATAGGACCTATATTTTTTAATGAAACAATAAATGCAGAACGTTACCGTACTTTAATTCTGGAACCGTTCATAGCACACCTTACAGAACGGGAAATTATGGAATCCTGGTTTCAGCAGGATGGGGCAACAGCACACACAACCACAACAACACTCAATTATTTAGAAAGCATATTTGCAAATCGCATTATTTCACGTGGAATCTGGCCTGCTCGTTCACCAGATCTAACACCCCCAGATTATTATCTGTGGGGGGCATTGAAGGGGAAAGTTTATGAAAATAATCCGCAGACAATCAATGACCTAAAGACTGAAATAGTAGACAAGATTAAACAAATATCACCAGACATTATTCTGAAGGTTTTCGCAAATATGGAAAGACGAATCACGACATGTCTTGAGGCCCGTGGTGGACATTTTCAACATATGCTTCAGGCACTTTATTGTGTTAATACCAACATTACCCATTATAAGCTTGCCGATAGCAGTCAAGTATATTTGAATATTTTACAATTTGTGTGACGCATTAGTTAACCGCATTTCTGGTGACGTTTTTCTTCCGAGAGTAGAAATTCACTGCACTGCGACTTTAAAAACACCCACTTCAATTCATTAGTAAAAACTATGCCAATAGAAGTGAGAAAGAAAGTACATCGGTACTATATAGTGCCAATTCTGACGCATGAAAGTGAATCATGGACAGTAGGCAAACAAATGAAAAGACGATTAGAGGCCACATAGATGGGATTTCTCAGAAGAATGTTGAAAGTTCCCTGGACTGCTAAAAAGACCAATAAGGACATTCTCAAAAAGGCCAACACAAAAAGGAAGCTCCTAAGAAACATCAGAAAGAAACAATCGACATTTTTCGGGCACATCATGAGAAGAGGAAAGTTGGAATACTTGGTTACAACTGACAAAATACAGGGAAATAGTGATCGCTAACGACAAAGAGAGAAAATACTGGATAGTTTAATGTCATACCATTGAAAACAGTCAACAACAGAACTGATATGATGGACATATCAGAGATAGAGGATTCTGGAAGGGCATTATCGCCTACGCCAACCGGTATGGCACATGATGATGATGAATCAGATCTAAATTGTAAAGGTTCCCTCAAAGGCATGTGGCGAATATCATGTTAGGGACCATTATTTTTGTCATGACCACGTCACTTTAGTTGGTGTCGTAGTCGGCATCACGCCAGGCCGCCTTTACTTTCTAGAAAAATATATTGCACCCACGTTTAGAGGGTGGGTGAACCTCGCGGACTTGTCGGTCCGAACAATATTCAAACTTCTGGGAATCGAACACACAACCTTCTTTGGGGGCCTCGGTAGCCTAGTAGGGAAAACCACCCGACTAGACTACCGACGTTCGGACAACCCGTGTTCGATTCCCGCTGGGAGCAGTGTGAATTGTACTCGTGGTTGGGAAAAAAAATACCCCCACGGTCGACCCAGCCGTTGGCAGAAATGGGTACCAGGGTATTATCCTGGGAAGGTGAGGAATGTCGCTTCGCATCTGAGTTTCGATGCTTGAGGCGACACTATACAGAAATATCCGAACATTTCTGGATAGGCGGCCGAGCACATATGGGTGTAAACTCGCGTGCTAAGACGCCGGTTCAAGTCTCGTACTTTACCTTGACCTTTACCTTCTTATCTGGAAGCGAGCACACTAACCGCTCAGCCACTGAGGCTCCCATTTCGTAAGCCTCGGTTATCATTCGCTTCACCGCACATGTTTCTTTACAGCCGTCCATCGTGTTCTCATTACTCTTCTTTACAGCCGTCGATCGTGTTCTCATTACTCTTCTTTACAGCCGTCCATCGTGTTCTCATTACTCTTCTTTAGAGCTTCATCTATCCATCTTTTCTGGTCTGATGTCCAAATGTTGAAATGTCACTTCCCAATGTCACAGAGTTAGATCATTTATGATAAGAATAGACTCATTCACTGAGTGCGGTCATCATTCATTATCACTGATAGCTGTTTCCGCATCGAGGGTTCGCTATCATGGAGCGCCATTCCGATCTTTCTCTTGCATTGATAGTGCAGGTTGTCAAAGGCTGATTTGTCCATCTTTTGATACCGCTGCCTCTTTAACCTTGTATCTCCGTTACAAGAATAGAAATCGTGATGTTATCGGGTTAGAGATGCCATGGAGCGCTCAAAAGAGGATAACATAAAAGTGGAAATTTGGACTCACTTTTTTTTTCTCTTGGGCATATGGTCAAAGTCATAATTCTCCACGTCTGGTTATTTTGTTGTTAATTATTCGTCTTTCTTGTTTCTTAGTTTCACAGGTGACCGAGACGTCCCTAATAATTGTTCTGCTTAGCAATCTTTCGGTCATCCTTATTTACTTCCACCAGATGGCTTCCACACGAATGCTTCATTGAGAAGTCTTTTTTCATTCATTCTCAGAACATGGCCGATGTATATGTATATATATATATATATATATATATATATATATATATATATATATATATATATATATAAAACGCCACCATAACAAGCTCGACAGGTTTTCTTGCTTAAATCCATATCCACAATAATCCTCACCTGTCCTATGTACACAGTCTCCATATCTCCAACCACCCTCCTCTGTCCAACTCGGGCCGCATCATCCAATGATAAACACGACAGACCAGCCACTGAGTAATAAGTATCCCAGATCTCGCCTTCACTTTGCGTTCACAACATAAACTCTGCACAAGCGGCAATCTAAAACAATGACAGCAATGACTGGACCTCACATCCCGTTCTCATTCTTTTATTTCTGGCAATAGATTGTATATAATCATGGAGTTGTTTTACAAAACTCACTTTCCTGATACAACAAAAACAATTAGCCCAGTGATCTGATGTCCCTGATATAACAAAAACAATTAGCCCAGTGATCTGACGTCCCTGATATAACAAAAACAATTAGCCCAGTGATCTGACGTCCCTGATATAACAAAAACAATTAGCCCAGTGATCTGACGTCCCTGATATAACAAAAACAATTAGCCCAGTGATCTGACGTCCCTGATATAACAAAAACAATTAGTCCAGTGATCTGACGTCCCTGATATAACAAAAACAGTTGGCCCAGTGATCTGACGTCCCTGATATAACAAAAACAGTTGATCCAGTGATCTGACGTTCCTGATATAACAAAAACAGTTGGCCCAGTGATCTGACGTTCCTGATATAACAAAAACAGTTGGCCCAGTGATCTGACGTCCCTGATATAACAAAACAGTTGGCCTAGTGATCTGACGTTCCTGATATAACAAAAACTGTTGGCCCAGTGATCTGACGTTCCTGATATAACAAAAAACAATTAGTCCAGTGATCTGACGTCCCTGATATAACAAAAACAGTTGGCCCAGTGATCTGACGTTCCTGATATAACAAAAACAATTAGCCCAGTGATCTGACGTTCCTGATATAACAAAAACAATTAGCCCAGTGATCTGACGACCCTGATATAACAAAAGCAATTAGCCCAGTGATCAAGGCTGTAGTTTGTAATAGAAATACGCCTTTCTCTCTCGGAATATAAGTTGGAGTATCGTAGTAGATCACTGGAGACCAAAAACAACATCGATTTGATGTCCCCATAATACAAGCCAGGGCAAAGTGTTTGGAGATTTCTTATTGTGAAGTTTAAGAATCTCGCTTTTAATATTTAGAACAGATTAATTAATAATAATGATGATTGGGTGAATTTAGCTTTCCAAGACTAAATTAATGATTGTATATTTAGGTTGTCACAATGGTGGGTTCAGCAAACAAAGTAAGTAATTTGATCAGAACTGTCGCAGTATAACGTAAACATGAACAATTAACATGACCATATGTTAACGTACATGACGTCCGTGCGCTGCCTGGGCCCGAAAGGGGAGTAAAGAATAGTGGCGATGTACCCTACCAGGCATGTTCGTAAGAGGCGAGAAAGGAGGGTTAGGCATGGGACTGGTTGTCCTGTATTGTAAAATAAAAAATGAGCTGAAAAAACTTCACAAACATGGACAAGTAAAAGAGAGAAAAAGTAAATCAGCCATCCAGGAAAGATAAAGGCTCTCTGTCTAAGAGACGTATGACGCAATCCGGACAATACGTAAGGAGTCCGGGTTGCCGACTCACTTTTTGTCTACCAGGAATGTCCTTGACTTGTTTAAAAACGTAATAACTCGTGTCAGTAGTTGATGTCTTGACGCAAGCTTGTGTCTATCTACGACAGTCGTACGCTATGAATGACTCGTAGTCAGTCTCGCGTTTAGACTTTGCGAAGCCCTAAACTAAATGAAACGTTAAGCTCCAGTCATTTCTTTTCTTATTTATCCACGAACACAGGACATTTTGGGTGATATGATCAGTATCACACCAGGCCGCTTTTCTTTCCAAGAAAAATCTCTGGTATCAATTTTTTGTTTGAGTTGGGTATTTGAAGCCATGTCGGTCTTAAACAAAACAAAAATAAGCCGCTTGTGAAGATCGAATTGGGAACCTTGTTATCAGGAAGTGGGTGCATTAAGCACTCGACCACTGAGGCTCCAGTTACATGTTTGACATACACAAACTAAGATGTTTCACAAGACCCTGTAGGCTCATACTTAACTCTTTCTGTTCGGGGGCTTTTCTGTCAATGAAACGGACGATATTTCAGAGATACGATTGATTTTATGACTTTAAGAATAAATCGACATATATATATATAACACATAACCTGTTATATATATGGATTTTTAGATAACTGAACAAGGTATTAGATTTCCCCATGACCAAGATGATAAATGACATGTAAAAAGAATATGGTTTGATAACGGTGTACACTAATCAAATTGAGAGTGACGCACTGTGAGGCAAAACGTACGGAAAGAGTTAAGATACTCTACAAGCAAGTTGTTACAGCTCCTCATTTGTTTACATCAGTCGGTGTGTACGAGGAGCTACTTGCTACCGACAAGACGTGAAAGACGTGAGAGGATGTTTTATGAAGTGTCTTGTGTCTGACATAGCCAATCATACAAGTACTTGTGAGATGAAGTGTCTTGTGTCGGACATAACCAATCATACAAGTAACTGTGAGATGAAGTGTCTTGTGTCTGACATAGCCAATCATACAAGTAACTGTGAGATGAAGTGTCTTGTCTCACACTATAACATGATACTCACCGTGTGGCTGCAGAGGCGGAACCACGTTCCGAGGAGAACAGAGTGGAGTCACTGTCACGCATGTAGTAAGTGCTGATTAAGGAGGTTAGGGTCAAGGAGGTTAGGGGTCAAGGAGGTTAGGGGTCAATAACCTCCATGTTGCTACGGTGTTCGTGCAATTAAATGTAAACTATCATTAACGCTTTAGTTAGGGTTGTTGTTGTTGTTGTTATTGTTGTTGTTGTTGACGGTTTGCCACGAGTTGAAGCGGGCAGGGTTTGCCCTTTGACTCATTAGATGTGGCGGGTCATAATGGCTTTCTTGACCTTCCCGGCACTTACTGGAGAAGCCGGAGTTCGTCTATCCCATGCTATGCTGGGAAACTACTAGTCCAGCCCTGAGGTACTGCAATCAATGCTAGACCGTCTATATCAGAAACAGCCACTACTACAGGGACACACGACGATCCTAGCTTCTGTTACCAGGGGAGACCACGAGGAGGTAGAACTGCTAGGTCTTGGTCGGCTGATGGTGCGCCGACCCTGCTATTGCAACCGTACGTCGCAGGCGCTTCTGCTCCCCGAAATGCTTTCGTTAGTGTCTGGTGGGAGTGCTTTATATTAGGGAAGGTCATGAGAAAGTGATCTGAGTAATATGGGGTTATCTGTAGCGTATGTAAAATGATCAGTCAACTGAATTAGATCACACATTGTATGTGCTATTTTATAAACAGAATAATTAATTATAACAATATGTGGAGGTGACGAGAGAAATGTTTGTATCAAATAAAATCTCCTTTCGTTTCAGACATTAGTTTTTGCACAGCGAGTAAGTTATTTGATCCAGAAAGAGTGTGAAAGTAACTAGAAGGAAAAAATCAAACATCCATAGACACACGACATTGTATTGAGCGAATGCGGTGTTAATGCACATATTTTTATAGTACTTAATTTTCATTATTTCGGATAAAATGGTCGGCGTTAGGCCAGGGCTGGCTTCTTTTCCAGAAAAAAAACCCCTGGCATTCATTAAAGAATGTATGAACGTGAAAACCGCCGTTCAGGATCGAGCCAGAACTCTTGTCCGTAGCTGTCAACTTCACTAACCACTGAGCTCCATGAATGTAACTAACTAAACATTAAACTCATGTACGTATTAATCATTGTATAAAGAATATATATATATATAGTCATATTTCTTTCTTCTTCCTAATCTAGAGTAATCATCATGAATTAATTTGCGTTTACCTTCTCTCAAGGCGGTATATACCTACCTCTGTGTCTGTTTTGAGATACGCTGTGTTCTTCTCTAGCTCCCCACACTTTCCGATGACTTTGAACCGAATCCATAACTAATTTGCTTCTGTTGCCAGTGGTTACTTCGATCTATATAGGCTGTGTCTTTTGCAATTTGACCCTTCACGTTCCGGCTCAACAACGCCCAGTAAATGTTGATCACGTTGCACTAGGATGACAAATATTCAGCCAATGTTTACACTACCGATCACTTTAATACTGTTACTTTTTCATCTCCATTTCTCTCCAACAAGCAACGCTCGTGACCTGTGTCCATCCCTCTCCAACAAGCAGCGCTCGTGACCTGTGTCCATCCCTCTCCAACAAGCAACGCTCGTGACTTGTGTACATCTCTCTCCAACAAGCAGCGCTCGTGACCTGTGTCCATCTCTCTCCCACAAGCAGCGCTCGTGACTTGTGTCCATCTCTCTCCCACAAGCAGCGCTCGTGACTTGTGTCCATCTCTCTCCAACAAGCAACGCTCGTGACCTGTGTCCATCTCTCTCCAACAAGCAGCGCTCGTGACTTGTGTCCATCTCTCTCCCACAAGCAGCGCTCGTGACTTGTGTCCATCTCTCTCCAACAAGCAGCGCTCGTGACCTGTGTCCATCTCTCTCCAACAAGCAGCGCTCGTGACTTGTGTCCATCTCTCTCCAACAAGCAACGCTCGTGACCTGTGTCCATCTCTCTCCAACAAGCAGCGCTCGTGACTTGTGTCCATCTCTCTCCCACAAGCAGCGCTCGTGACCTGTGTCCATCTCTCTCCAACAAGCAACGCTCGTGACTTGTGTCCATCTCTCTCCCACAAGCAGCGCTCGTGACCTGTGTCCATCTCTCTCCAACAAGCAGCGCTCGTGACCTGTGTCCATCTCTCTCCAACAAGCAACGCTCGTGACCTGTGTCCATCTCTCTCCAACAAGCAGCGCTCGTGACCTGTGTCCATCTCTCTCCAACAAGCAACGCTCGTGACCTGTGTCCATCTCTCTCCAACAAGCAACGCTCGTGACCTGTGTCCATCTCTCTCCAACAAGCAGCGCTCGTGACCTGTGTCCATCTCTCTCCAACAAGCAACGCTCGTGACCTGTGTCCATCTCTCTCCAACAAGCAGCGCTCGTGACCTGTGTCCATCTCTCTCCAACAAGCAACGCTCGTGACCTGTGTCCATCTCTCTCCCACAAGCAGCGCTCGTGACCTGTGTCCATCTCTCTCCAACAAGCAGCGCTCGTGACTTGTGTCCATCTCTCTCCAACAAGCAACGCTCGTGACCTGTGTCCATCTCTCTCCAACAAGCAGCGCTCGTGACCTGTGTCCATCTCTCTCCAACAAGCAGCGCTCGTGACTTGTGTCCATCTCTCTCCAACAAGCAACGCTCGTGACCTGTGTCCATCTCTCTCCAACAAGCAGCGCTCGTGACTTGTGTCCATTTCTCTCCAACAAGCAGCGCTTGTGACTTGTGTCCATTTCTCTCCAACAAGCAGCGCTTGTGACTTGTGTCCATTTCTCTCCAACAAGCAGCGCTCGTGACTTGTGTCCATTTCTCTCCAACAAGCAGCGCTTGTGACTTGTGTCCATTTCTCTCCAACAAGCAGCGCTCGTGACTTGTGTCCATTTCTCTCCAACAAGCAGCGCTCGTGACTTGT
The DNA here is from genome assembly GCA_032433765.1 of Megaustenia siamemsis. Lineage (NCBI taxonomy): Eukaryota > Metazoa > Mollusca > Gastropoda > Stylommatophora > Ariophantidae > Megaustenia > Megaustenia siamemsis. The sequence goes on from JAVIAB010000101.1 coordinate 31,631,695, forward strand.
GTCCATCTCTCTCCAACAAGCAACGCTCGTGACCTGTGTCCATCTCTCTCCAACAAGCAGCGCTCGTGACTTGTGTCCATCTATCTCCAACAAGCAGCGCTCGTGATTTGAGTCCATCTATCTCCAACAAGCAGCGCTCGTGACTTGTGTCCATCTATCTCCAACAAGCAACGCTCGTGACCTGTGTCCATCTCTCTCCAACAAGCAGCGCTTGTGACTTGTGTCCATCTATCTCCAACAAGCAGCGCTCGTGATTTGTGTCCATCTATCTCCAACAAGCAGCGCTCGTGACTTGTGTCCATCTATCTCCAACAAGCAGCGCTCGTGATTTGTGTCCATCTATCTCCAACAAGCAGCGCTCGTGACTTGTGTCCATCTATCTCCAACAAGCAACGCTCGTGACCTGTGTCCATCTCTCTCCAACAAGCAGCGCTTGTGACTTGTGTCCATCTATCTCCAACAAGCAGCGCTCGTGATTTGTGTCCATCTATCTCCAACAAGCAGCGCTCGTGACTTGTGTCCATCTATCTCCAACAAGCAGCGCTCGTGACTTGTGTCCATCTATCTCCAACAAGCAGCGCTCGTGACCTGTGTCCATCTATCTCCAACAAGCAGCGCTCGTGACTTGTGTCCATCTCTCTCCCACAAGCAGTGCTCGTGACCTGTGTCCATCTCTCTCCCACAAGCAGCGCTCGTGACTTGTGTCCATCTCTCTCCCACAAGCAGCGCTCGTGACCTGTGTCCATCTCTCTCCCACAAGCAGCGCTCGTGACTTGTGTCCATCTATCTCCAACAAGCAGCGCTCGTGACTTGTGTCCATCTATCTCCAACAAGCAGCGCTCGTGACCTGTGTCCATCTCTCTCCCACAAGCAGCGCTCGTGACTTGTGTCCATCTATCTCCAACAAGCAGCGCTCGTGACTTGTGTCCATCTCTCTCCCACAAGCAACGCTCGTGACCTGTGTCCATCTCTCTCCCACAAGCAGCGCTCGTGACTTGTGTCCATCTCTCTCCCACAAGCAGCGCTCGTGACCTGTGTCCATCTCTCTCCCACAAGCAGCGCTCGTGACTTGTGTCCATCTATCTCCAACAAGCAGCGCTCGTGACTTGTGTCCATCTCTCTCCCACAAGCAGCGCTCGTGACCTGTGTCTATCTCTCTCCCACAAGCAGCGCTCGTGACTTGTGTCTCTCTTTACCGAGCGGCATGTAGTCAAAGATCAGCTACAATAAACTACGGCACTGCTAAAAAACGAATCAATTCAGAGGAAGAGGTATGTTTACAGCACTCGGAAAAATGACAAATAATCAACAACAGAAAACAAAAAAAGAACAATATATGTTTTTCTGTTGTTTATCTTTTTATTTTTTTGGTTTTTATTTTTTTTTCTGTTGTTGATTATTTCCATTTTTTTCCCGAGTGCTGTAAACATACCTCTTCCTCTGAATTGATTCGCTGATTATCGCCTCGGAAGTTTCCCTCTATAATAATATTCATTTATTATTATTTGTCTACAGCACTCGAAATTCGAACGAATTCAGGGGCTGTGGTAAAGACAGTCCGTATTTGATTTCGTTGTGCTCTTTGAGCCAATCTGCGTGTGGTTGCTGCTACCTGAAATAATTTTGTTGGCAACTTCTGAAATAAACAACGGAACAATTAATGAGATTACAACATTTTAGATCGGACAAAAGTAATCTATGAAAATAAAGGAGATAACTGTAGTGTATTGGCAATGTTGGGATAAAGATGGCAATATAAATTCGACTATATTAGGCGATTTATAAAATGGAAAATTGCTAAAGTTTCGCAGCAATAAATGATGTCAACAAGTGATGCAATTATAACGATACAGCAAACAATAATGACAACATGTGATAGTGCTGTAGCTTTGAAGCAATAATGACCAAAAATGAAAAAGGTTGCTAATATTTACGTCGATAAATCATGACAAAAAGTGATGTAGCGATAACTTCACAGAGATTACTAATAGTTCGTTCAGAAATTCGTGCCCACAGAATGTATCAATTATCTCTGAAACTGTTTGATGAATTTTTGTAATTCTCTTTCATTAACTCTTATTTTTAAAACTTAAACTTTCTTTTTACACTTAAAATTAAAACTTTCTTTTATGACCGATCTTAAGATTTTATAACATTTAAGAACAAAGGTAGTCTGAATTTTTCACAAATGTTTTTTGTTATATAATTTTAGGAAAAAATAAAACCGTGTGCTCTAAACATTAGATTATACTGTAAATTATATTAATTTTTTTAACAAACCTCTCAGTGGATTGCGTTTTACATGTTACGCTTCTGTAAGCGCGAGGCGATGCTAAGATTGTGTGGAGAGCATGTGAAATGTGTCTTTTTAAACGGTGAGTTGATTACAACAAATGGGGGTATTGTAACATCCTAAAAATTATGACCAGCAAGAAAATCATATTTTTATATACCTCAAATAATCAAAAATCATTCCTAAATGCACGACAGTAGGAATAAAAATCAGACTTAATGTCAGTGAAAAAATAAGATTTCATGAAAAAGAATTACTGTACTTCATCAAACACGTATCCGAGGTAATTAATAAACGCTGTGGGCACGAATTTGTGAACGAACTATAATAACAAAGTAGGATACTGTTATTCTTTCTTCGCAGCGATAAATATTGACAGTGATACTGTGATGCTGTGAAGCTTTACGTCAATAAATAATGACAAGCAGTGATCCTGTAAAGCTTCACGATATTAAATAATGACAAGCAGTAATACTGAACAGCTTTACAACAATAAATAATGACAAGCGGTGATCCTGTAAAGCTTCACGATATTAAATAATGACAAGCAGTAATACTGTACAGCTTTACAACAATAAAACTTGACATAAATCAAAATGACGTTCCTGTTTAAAATGTTTTCCTACACGGATATATTCGTAAAAATGTACACATACTATAAATAATGTACACAAACTATAAACAATGTACGCAAACAATAAAATGTCCCCTAACATAAATTTTTTTAAATAAAATTTTAAATACTTTATTTTATCTAATTAATGTCAAAATGTGATACACTTAACACGTCCAATTAATGTTAATGTTAACAGATAAGAAATCGCACGTTAGTGTTCATCCTGTGAGACAACACACATGTGTTCAACAATGTAAAAAATAGTGTCTGGGGCAAGTAAAGACAAAGGTAGCCCCATGACATTTGATGTTGCGTAATTAAATGTTAAACTGCATAGTACTTCAACTTCAACTTTTCGTGGTGGTTTGGCCAATTCGCTCTATCCGTTTCAGATATTATCGTTGGTTATGGTTAAGGAAGGTCCCGGTATCACTGCAAACGAATTAAAATCCATAATAGTTCAACCGCCCGTGCCAGTGGAATTATCTGAATTAAAATCTCATCTCCTGAACAAAGAAAGGTAGCTGCAGTCCCCCTCATAGCAGTCTCGGTACACGCCAAAAGACATAAAGTGAAACCACACAGAAAGTGAACACATCCATCTGTTCCCCGTCATACGATATCAATAATCGTAAGCAATCGTAATATCGAAACACTATTAAAACGGATGAAACGCACAGCTCACGGGTTGAACAGAGCACTAAACTCAGTAGCTCCTGCAGCAAGACGGATCTTAGGTATCCAGACTGAGTGGAACCTGAAAGGATTTTAGACCTTAGGGAAAAATAAATGTCCTCAAGAAGAATTTGAACCTCTGAACCTTCAGAGCGGCAGGCTAGCGCACTAACCACAACGGCGGTGCAAGTGGGTTAACGTAGAGTTGAGAGACAAGAAAGGTGGACTAGTTATGACCTAGGAGACGGGGTAGGGTGGAGAGTGACAACCGTCAGGACAGAAAACCACAACACATGCATATATATATATGTATACCAACGTCGTTCTTCCAATGGACATGTTCGGAGTGCAATGATGATGTCCCATTAATAACTCAATAACCAACGTCGTACGGTCATGTTTAAAACATGAATGTAAATATATCAGTTTAGCATAAGACTCAAGAGTTCTGGAAGTTAACGTTCTGGTTTGGCAATAAGCGACGCAAAGTTGGCAGTGCTTAACGCCTGACGCTATCCAAATGTTTCAGTTGAAACGGTAATGTATATATGTCTCAACGATTGTGCATCGCAAAAAACAGCGAGGAAGAGAGGTAGCCTCATTAACTAAAAATTCTGTGGCTTACAACTGTGGAGTTTAAAACGTCACTCCCGCTAGACTGTTTATATTCATAATGTGTTCTGTGTGTAACCCAAACCGATATTCTGCATAATGAAAATGAGCACTAAAACACATCACAGCTTCAAGATTAACAAAAACTGGCTATAAACAATATAATACAAAGGAATTACAATACTATCTTCTTCTACCTTTCAGCTCCCTGTGGAGCATAAGTCTTCAACAAACACTTTCCTAGCCGTTCTGTTTCTTGCCATTGGTATAAGATTATTCCATGTCTTCCCCATCATTTTCATCTCTGCTTCTATCTGTCTTCTGCGTCATAAAACTCTTAGACAGAGAGCCCTTATCTTTCCTGTATGGCGGATTTACTTTTATTATTTTCTTTGACTTGTCCATGTTTGTGAAGATTTTTTCGGCTTATTTTGTTTTCTAGACGACACATCAAATAGTTAGAACAAGAAAAATGTTGGATATCTGACTAGAAACATATATTATTTTGGACGGGCTATGGTGAATGCAATCGTGTACAGTAGACAAACAAATATAAAGACGATTAGAGGTCACAGAGATGGGATTTCACAGAAGAATGTTGAAAGTTCCCTGGACAGCTAAAAAGACCAATGAGGAAGTTCTCAAAGAGGCCAACACAAAAAGGGAACTCCTAAAAAAACATCAGAAAGAAATAATCAACATTTTTGGGCACGTTATGAGAAGAGGAAAGTTGTAATACTTGGTAACAACTGGTAAAATAAAAGGAAAGAGAGATCGTGGACGACAAAGAGAGAAATTACTGGGCAGCTTGGTGTCATGGCATGGAAAACAGTCAACAACAAAACTGATACGATGCACTGAAGATAGAAGATTGTGGAGGGGCATGATCGCCTACGCCAACCAGTGTGGCACATGATGATGATGATGATGATGGTGGTGAATGCACCGTTATGGGGTAGATCTTACTAGAAACAGACATTCTTTCTGGTTGGCTATGGTAAATGCAACGTTCTGTGGGAGATCTGGCTAGAGACAGAGATTCTATCAGAAGGGCTATGATGAAGGCACCGGTCTGCAAAGGTCATGCGTCCTGATGACAATGAAGGTGTTTGCATTTGTTATATATTTTTGTTTGCATGTTTCTTATAATCAATCTTTGATACCTGCAATAAATTGCCCATCTGTTCTTTCATTGTCTATCACTTTGCTTTTTTTACTAGATACCCTTCTCTGGATTGTAGATCTAGTTGCACTCACTTAGTTTCTTGTCTTTTTTTTCGGATGAAATTCAACATATATTATATTTAATGTTTTTTTTTAGGAAAGGCACTCAAAGAATGAAAACACAAACAGACACATTATATCATTAACATAAAAAATATAAATGAAAAATCAATGATTAAAAAAAAAATGTATAGTAATGAGAGAGTAAAATGTTAACAAAAATGAAAAGTTTGACTGCTACATGACGTATTCTACATTAGCGACACCATCATAACTTCTGTTGTAATTGGTACAGTACACACATCTTGGAAGGGAAAATACAAGGTAATAGAGGCAGAGGCAGATCAAGACTAACATTGAAGAGTACCATTAAAAGATGGACAGGTCAACCTACGACAATCTGCATCATCAAAGCAAGAGACAGAGCAGAATGACGTTCCATGGTTGCTAAACTTCGATCCGGCACTCAATGAAAGAATGAATGAAACACAATTGCTATCAGTCTAGCCTAATTAGAGTTTCTATCTCATCATCAAGTACCGGGCCTAGTGGCGTAGGCGATCATGTCTCTCCACAACTTTCGATCTCGGCAGCTATTTATCATTTCTGTTGTTGACCTGCCAAGTCTAATAATAGATATTCTATCTACGCGGAATTTAAGTTGCAGTAAATGCATGACTAGTTTACTTCTATTTTTGTAGTTTGCTTTTTTTTCGAGAAATGTGTAATCGATATTAAAGTTGCAAGTCTCATCTTACCAGTTCTTATCGGCAGTAGCAAAGGTAAGTGAAGTGCTTAATGCGTGAATAGGGGCAAGTCACGCACCAATTTTTACAGTTGAGATATCTAAAGCGTGCTCCTTAGATGCACCTGAGAGCTGAAATTATTCGATTCATGTACATTTTAAGGTTTTGTTATCATGTAATATAATTGTACGTTAAAAAATAAACAAATAAAGAGTCCCCGTCACGCCAAGTGGCGTTTAGGGAATATGGTGTTAGTGACCAGGCACGCCAAGTGGCGTACAGGGAATATGGTGTTAGTGACAATAAATTGTACTGACCTTCCGCACATGGAGTTTTGGTGTAATGTGGTCGGTATTACGCACGTGCCGCTTTACTTTCCCAGAAAAAAAAATTCGGTACCCATTAAAGGCTGGGTGAACCCAGAAGCCGTTGGTTGGGATCGAACCCTACCTCTTGTCCTTTGTAGTCCAGTTCACTAATCCACTGAGCTATCGCGGCTTCCTCATATTATTATTATTGTGGCGATTCATAATTGTACAAAGATATTTTTGGCCATGTTATGAGTAGGGAACAGCTGGAATATATTGTAACGACTGGAAAAATCAAAGGAAGAAGAGATAGGGGGAGGCAAAGAGAAAAGATACCAGACAGTTTTAGAGAATGGCTTGGCAAGATGTCAACAACAGAAATGATAAATAACTGTCGAGATCGGCATTGTGGAGATGTAGATGTAGATGTAGATGTATATGAATGAATAAGGAATAGCGAAACACTTGAATGGATGTACAACACATCCCAGATGGTCTACTACAATATATAAACTAGAGCACTACAAAAAATACATGACATAACAGCTTCCGACCCACGGAACTAATTTGATTGACCCGTGCACTTTTCGACAGTTTTCAGCTATTCAATTTTATAGTTAAAAAAAAAAAAACTTTACGACACATAGTACCATTACCGCTGTATGTCGGGAGGCAACGATAGACCCAGAGGGATAAAGGCCGCTTGGTCAGGCAGTCGCCACGACGTGTGCGACTCAGGATTTTTATTTCACCCACAGGTGGTTTCATAATTTGCCTACATTTCTGCACGTTTCTCTACGTTCACGACAGCCGCACTTGGTTGCTATTTCCTTTTGTTTTGACATGATAGATAATTTTGTTTTCTTTAACACATTTCGATTGTTTTTGTTTTGGTTGTTTCGTTATTAGTTTTGTGTGTGTGTGTTTTTTTGTTTGTTCATGATGAAGGCCAATTGGGCCGAAACGTCGTTTAGTCTGTGTCGTCCACTTATCATGTAAAGCTTCTTACATACCATTTTTTTTATTTTTTATTTTTCTTCATAATTTGCCGCAGGACTATATGCTTTGCATTGATCTAACAGTGTGGTCATTGCTTCAGGAAGTATAACAGAATTGATAATAGTTTCGACAAGATTCGAAAGACTTTTACAAAGACTTCCAAGGAAAATCGATCTTTATGCATGTTCAGTAATGTAATATATTCAAAAATCGTCATATCCTAGAAACAATCATCGCCATCATGCAGTGTTAAAATAAACAGGACAAATCTGAAATAAGAGCAACGCGTCGAATTCGTGGGCACAATAATAACATCAGATGGAGGATGCAAATCAGAAATAAAAAGCAGAATAACTCAAATAAAATATGCCAAAATAGCATTTCAGAAAATGAAATACGTATTATGCAACAGGCATGTGCCAATAGAAGAAGTGAGAACTAGTTTATTGGTGCTATATAGAGGTAATTCTGACCTATGGAAGCGAATAATGGACAGTAGACAAACAAATACAAAGGCGATTATAGTCCACAGAGATTGCATTTCACAGCAGGGTGCTGAAAGTTCCCTGGATAGCTAACATTTCACAGCAGGGTGCTGAAAGTTCCCTGGATAGCTAACATTTCACAGCAAGGTGCTGAAAGTTCCCTGGATAGTTAAAATTACTAATGAGAACATTCTCAAAGAGGCCACTACAAAAAGGGACTTCCGGTCAAATGGTGGATAGGTGACAGAAACCGTTATAACTGTGTCTGAAAAATGTTCCCTGTTGCAGTTTCCTAATATTCTGAGTCCGGGGGCTAGTTGATCTCTAGACAAGACGCTGGCATCGAAACATAGTGGTTATGGGTTAAAATGCCGGCTGCACCGGTTGGGATTTTTTTTATCATTTCTGTATGCGGCAACCACCCCAGGTCTCGGCAGCGAGGCCCAGCTTGAAACGTCAATTACTTATCGACGGAAACAATATGAGTACCTTCGAAATTGGGGTTTTCTGCCTGTGCGGCGAGGGACTCCTGTGTACATGGCTCACAGGGAAAAAATGGACTAACACGCAAAATATAGTTCCTAGTCCCTAGGGACTTCGTCAGAGGTAAAAGTTGGCGAACGAAAAAACAAAACAACATATTCCAAGTCCGGCATAATGCTTGAGCTACTGAGTTTAGTGTTCTGTGCTCAATGTGACCTGTGTGTTTCATCGAGGTCTTTTTTCCATAATCAGATTTCTTACGATAAATGATGATATCGCGTGACAAAGGACACATAGCCAAATTCGCTTTCGGTGTGGTTTCGAATGTCTTTGGCGTGTGGTGACACTGCTATACCTTTCTTTTTTGGGGATCATTCAATGAAATGAGTTTTAATTCTGATGATTCCACTGGCACGGGTGGTTGAGCAATTATGGATTTTAATTCGTTTACTGTGGAACCAGGCACTTCGACTAATCTTAACCTTAACAAAAAGAGAGCCCCTAAAAACATCAGAAAGAAATAATAAACATTTTATTGGGCACATCATTAGAAGAGGAAAGTTAGGCTACTTAGTTACAACTGTCAAAATACAAGAACAGAGAGATCGCTGACGACAAAGAGAGAATATAGTAGACATCTTGGTGTCATGGCATGGAAAACAGTCAACAACAAGATTGATACGATGAATGTTGATATAAGATTGTGGAAGGACACAACAGGTATGAAACGTGATGATGATAAGTAATGTAATTCTAGTAGTGGTGTGAATTTAGACTACGGCGGATGACCGAGGTTTTAGTCCAGTGGAAGCGACGTTGTCTTTACGAGAAAATATCTCGATAACTAAAATCTCAAGCAGGGAGTGAGAAGGAAGCATTTCCTCTACCAGCCACAAGGATAGTTCAATCTAGGCGACTCAAAGTCAACAAATACATAAGTTACAAAAATGTTACAGAGAGAGAGAGAGAGAGAGAGAGAGAGAGAGAGAGAGAGAGAGAGAAGAGATAGATAGATAGAGAGAGAGAGAAAGAGAGAGAGGGAGATAAATATATATATCTATTGTCCTTTCGAGCCGAAGACGGCACATAGGGCAGAACTACAATCTCAAAAACAGAAACCCTGCGTGCCGAAGTGGCACATATTGCAGAGATCACTGCTTCTAAAATCTATGGCTCTGTTCCCATAACAATGCTTTTTACAATGACAGCTTGTCAAGCCATCGATCAACCTCCTTAGTCGCCTCTTACGACATGCCTGGAAGGTCACAGTGTCACTATTCTTTACTTCCCACATAATGAGGCCCCGGTAACACACGGGAGGAGATAAATACAAACTATAAAAAAAATAGTGATGAACAATGTATGTGTTTTGAGGGTACCAACATCGCCTTATAAGCTTTCAGTAAAGTTCAAAAAATACACGAAAGTTGTATAGATTGTATAGATGTATATGCCAAAGTAAAGCATGAAATAATAAACACTTATTTAGAAAGTATAAACTAAACTAAACTAAATACAACAAAACAGAACAAAACATAACTGAACAGAACAGAACAAAACAAAATAAAACTAAACTAAACATTAACTAAACTAAAACTAAACTAAACTAACCTAACATTAAACTAAAGTAAAGTAAACCTAAACTATAGCGAAGTAAACCTAAACTAAACTAAAACTAAAAGTAAAAGTAAAACTAAAACTAAACTAAACTAAACTAAACTAAACTAAACTAAACTAAACTAAACTAAACTAAACTAAACTAAACTAAACTAAAACAAAAATTACAACTAAACATAACAAAACATAACAGACAAGAACATAACTGAAATGAACAAACAGACCAAAAAAAAGACCTAAACTAAACTTAACTAAAACAAAACAAAACTAAAGCAAAATAAATAATATATATATATATATATATATATATATATCATCGGTACGCGCAGAATCTTTACTCATCTTCCTCTCATACGTGACATCATCCACACAAAAATTCACATCTGTGAATTGAGTGTGGGACATTCAAATATGTGTTCTGTGAATTCATTCGTGCAAGATGAATGTGATTTTAAGTCTTGATCTAGTTAGAGAGTTTAAAGTGAGTTAAAGAGAGTTTAGATATAGTTTAGATAGAGCTTAAAGAAGAGAGTATAAAGAATAGAGTTTAAAGAGAATTTAGATAGCGTTTAAAGTAAGAAGTTTATATACAGCTTAAAGTAGAGAGCTTAAAGAAGAGAGTATAAAGAATTGAGTTTAAAGAGAATTTAGATAGCGTTTAAAGAAAGAAGTTTATATACAGCTTAAAGTAGAGAGCTTAAAGAAGTGAGTATAAAGAATAGAGTTTAAAGAGAATTTAGATAGCGTTTAAAGAAAGAAGTTTACATACAGCTTAAAGTAGAGAGCTTAAAGAAGAGAGTATACAGAATAGAGTTTAAAGATAATTTAGATAGCGTTTAAAGAAAGCAGTTTATATACAGCTTAAAGTAGAGAGCTTAAAGAGAGATGAAGTGCGATGTAAATATCTCTATTCTGAAATGTGTTTCAAAATTGTAATTCTATTTCTTCTTTTTTTCAGAACAAAGACCTCAGAGTGCTTGTATGTGTTATGATCTAGATCGTATAGTCTGTATATGTGGAAAAAAAAAAAACCCAACCAAGAATCGTCAACAGTGAAGAATTTGAAATTGTAATAAACTATGAATACATGAGACCTGTAGTAACTAACAATGGAGACTGCCAGAAAGTGATCAAAAGAAATTAGGAAAAGAAACACCAAATGAAACATTATGACAAATAAGTAGCTCAATATTTTTCTTGCATTGTTACAAGGGAATAAAATTACAATTACTAAGGTCTTGTGCATTTCTCAAAAGCAGCATTAGTTATGAATCATGGACAATCTCGCCAAAAGTAAGGAAGAAAATCGACTTTATAAAAAAAGTGCTTCAGAAAATCCATAAGATAATTTAAAAAAGGGCAATTAAGACATAACAAAACTTAAACATTAAAAAGATCTGGCTCATAAACATCATTCTACAGAGGGAATTTAAATGACATTGCCCGTCAAAGAACACAGCGGGCAGGCTCATAAACATCATCCTACAGAGGGAATTTAAATGACATTGCCCCGTCAAAGGACACAGCGGACATCTGGCTCATAAACATCATTCTACAGAGGGAATTTAAATGACATTGCCCCGTCAAAGAACACAGCGGGCATCTGGCTCATAAACATCATTCTACAGAGGGAATTTAAATGACATTGCCCCGTCAAAGGACACAGCGGGCATCTGGCTCATAAACATCATTCTACAGAGGGAATTTAAATGACATTGCCCCGTCAAAGAACACAGCGGGCATCTGGCTCATAAACATCATTCTACAGAGGGAATTTAAATGACATTGCCCCGTCAAAGAACACAGCGGGCATCTGCTCATAAACATCATTCTACAGAGGGAATTTAAATTACATTGCCCCGTCAAAGAACACAGCGGGCATCTGGCTCATAAACATCATTCTACAGAGGGAATTTAAATGACATTGCCCCGTCAAAGAACACAGCGGGCATCTGGCTCATAAACATCATTCTACAGAGTGAATTTAAATGACATTGCCCCGTCAAAGAACACAGCGGACATCTGGCTCATAAACATCATTCTACAGAGGGAATTAAATGACATTGCCCGTCAAAGAACACAGCGGGCATCTGGCTCATAAACATCATTCTACAGAGGGAATTTAAATGACATTGCCCCGTCAAAGGACACAGCGGGCATCTGGCTCATAAACATCATTCTACAGAGGGAATTTAAAGGACATTGCCCGTCAAAGAACACAGCGGGCAGGAAGAACCGCAATGAAAGGCATGGTTCCAGAACAATGCATTACAACCTTACTACAAAGAAGACGGTTTCAAGACATCAAGGAAACCTGAGAATTACAAAAGAAGAAGTGAAAGATCTGGCTTAGCACCTGGATTCTTTCAAAAGGGCTTTGGTTAATACAATCTTCATTTTTGGTCATGTAATTAAAAGGGAACAGATGGAAAATAGTGTAACAAAGGTGAAAATTGTGGGACGAAGAGATAGAGCGAAGTAAAGAGAAAAGAGAACAGACAGCTTAGGAGAATGGCTTGGCAGAAAGTCAACAACGGAAATGATAAATACATGTCGAGATCGAAAGTTGTGGAGAGACATTATCACCTGCGCCAGCAGGCACGGTAACTTGACGATGGTATTGATGATAGTAAATTCAACTTTCTGCAAAGGACATGCGACCTGATGATGACACACAAACATGAACTGTGTTGCACCATTCATCAAATGACAAGAAAACTCCAAAGAGAGATTATGAACACATTTTTAAAGACTGATTAAGAAGTGAGTGTTTGTGATAATATATATTCCATTGCGTGTAGGTACTTTCATCACCATCAAGTACCGGGCCTACTGGCGTAGGTGATCATGTCTCTCCACAACTTTTGATCTCGGCAGCTGTTTATCATTTCTGTTGTTGACCTTCTGCCTAGCCATTCTCCTTAAGCTGTCTGGTATTTTTCTCTTTGCTACCTAGGTACTTTAGTATTAATGAAAATTAGGGCACAAAGTTAGAAATACGTTATAGTATCTGTTTCCTGTTATAAAGACAATGCCTTCACACAGTCTGTAGCTGTCCTATTTTGTTTCGATGTTTGAAGCGACACTATCCAGAAGACACCGAACACTTCTGGGTAGGCAGCCGAGCATTGGTGAAAGCTCCCGTGCTAAGACGCCGATTCAAGTGTGGTACTTTACCTTTACCTTTAGGTCCACTCTTTTAAAACAATTTTTACAAGCGTAACCAAATATATCTTTAATTGTAGAAGATGGACTATTCAAAGGCTGATATTGTTATGCACATATTTAGTTTTAATGAGACTTTTTCAGGGCACAAAAGCTAATTAAGAGATTCACTGTCTTCAAACTTAGTACATCTAAAAAATGTATACGGATTAAACACGAGACCAATTCAAGAAGTTAAATATATTCAGCCTTCAAAAAACATACATAAATGTAGACTTAGCTATCCGAAGAGACATCTTTATGTTATACAACCCTATAACATCAAGAACTCTTTGAAGAGAAAAAAGATTCATGAAAAGGATGGAAAACCGTGTGGATCAGTGGGCTTGATTTGTTCATTCTGTGAACGTGTGTGTTGTCAAACATTGGTAGAATTAGCCACGAGAGAAGCTGTTCGACACAACAAAACCTCAACAACAAAAAAACACATACAACAGCCTTCACTAGACTGTCTAGCAAGACAAAAAGGTCCATATATAACATCTGGGACACATCATCAAAAAAGAACAACTGACGACTAATTAAATGAAAACAATGAAGCAATCGATACTCTTGTAACTGAGAAGAATCAGATCTTTGAATAATATCAACATAAACATAAATACAGAAAGCAATTACTGGCATACACATAATGGCTACACAAGACACATAATGGCTACACAAGACACATAATGGCTACACTAGACACATAATGGCTACACAAGACACATAATGGCTACACAAGACACATAATGGCTACACAAGACACATAATGGCTACACAAGACACATAATGGCTACACAAGACACATAATGGCTACACAAGACACATAATGGATACACAAGAAACATAATGGCTATACAAGACACATAATGGCTACACAAGACACATAATGGCTACACAAGACACATAATGGCTACACAAGACACATAATGGCTACACAAGACACATAATGGCTACACAAGACACATAATAGCTATAAAGACACATAATGGCTACACAAGACACATAATGGCTACACAAGACACATAATGTCTACACAAGACAATAAGGCTACACACAAGACACATAATGGCTACACAAGACACACAATTCAGCAAAAATTAAATTAAGTTAAGATGTTTCCTGACTACATAACACAGATGTTTGCTAACAAAGTACTGACATGTTTGATAAAGAGAAGACCAGAGATGTTTGCTAATGGAGTCGATCAAGATGTTTGCTAACAGAGACGACCAGAGATGTTTGTTAACAGAGACGACCAGAGATGTTCGCTAACAGAGACGACCAGAGATGTTTGTTAATGGAGTGGTCGCTATGTTTGCTAACAGAGACGACCAGAGATGTTTGTTAATGGAGTGGTCGCTATGTTTGCTAACAGAGACGACCAGAGATGTTCGCTAACAAAGACGACCAGAGATGTTTTCTAACAGAGACGACCAGAGATGTTTGCTAACAGAGACGACCAGAGATGTTTGCTAACAGAGACGACCAGAGATGTTTGCTAACAGAGACGACCAGAGATGTTTGCTAACAGAGACGACCAGAGATGTTTGCTAACAGAGACAACAAGAGATGTTTGCTAATAGAGACGATCAGAGATGTTTGCTAACAGAGACAACCAGAGATGTTTGCTAATAGAGACGACCAGAGATGTTTGTTAATGGAATGAGTCAAGATGTTTGCAAACAGAGACGACCAGAGATGTTTGTTAACAAAGACGACTCAAGATGTTTTCTAAATGAGACGATCAGAGATGTTTGTTAATGGAATGAGTCAAGATGTTTGCAAACAGAGACGACCAGAGATGTTTGTTAATGGAATGAGTCAAGATGTTTGCAAACAGAGACGACCAGAGATGTTTGTTAATGGAATGAGTCAAGATGTTTGCAAACAGAGACGACCAGAGATGTTTGTTAATGGAATGAGTCAAGATGTTTGCAAACAGAGACGACCAGAGATGTTTGCTAACAGAGACGACCAGAGATGTTTGCAAATGGAGTCAGTCAAGATGTTTGCTAACAGAGACGACTAGAGGTGTTTGCTAACAGACCATGACTTGAAATATTCAACGATGTTAGATCAATACAAACGAAAGGTCAACATCTAATCATTAATTAGCTACAAGTGACATATCTCTACGACCAAGTGCTGTCACACGTCCTTCTCAACTGATTGAGTGACCACGGAGAACAAAATCTACTACCAGAACGCTCATGTTATTGTACGTCACACTTAGAAATAGAGGACACGATTTTAGAAGCTGGAATTTCTTGGAGAAATGTTAGGAGCAAGGGTATGTCCTTCTCAATTGTTCATAGATATGATCAAAAGTGAACTATAGAAGGTTGTGGGTAATGTTGAATGTACCAGCAAGTGTATAATGTAGCTGTACCAGAATAATGAGAGCAAGATGGTACATGTGTTTAATGAGAGCAAGATGGTCCATGTGTTTAATGAGAGCAAGATGGTCCATGTGTTTAATGAGATTAAGATAGTCCATGTGTTTAATGAGAGTAAGATAGTCCATGTGTTTAATGCAAGCAAAATGGTCTATGTGTTTAATGAGAGCAAGATGGTCCATGTGTTTAATGAGAACAAGATGGTCCATGTGTTTAATGAGAGCAAGATGGTCCATGTGTTTAATGAGAACAAGATGGTCCATGTGTTTAATGAGAACACGATGGTCCATGTGTTTAATGAGAACAAGATGGTCCATGTGTTTAATGAGAGCAAGATGGTCCATGTGTTTAATGAGAGCAAGATGGTCCATGTGTTTAATGAGAGCAAGATGGTCCATGTGTTTAATGAGAGCAAGATGGTCCATGTGTTTAATGAGAGCAAGATGGTCCATGTGTTTAATGAGAGCAAGATGGTCCATGTGTTTAATGAGAGCAAGATGGTCCATGTGTTTAATGAGAGCAAGATGGTCCATGTGTTTAATGAGAGCAACATGGTCCATGTGTTTAATGAGAGCAAGATGGTCCATGCGTTTAATGAGAGCAAGATGGTCCATGTGTTTAATGAGAGTATGATGGTCCATGTGTTTAATGAGAGTATGATAGTCCATGTGTTTAATGAGAGCAAGATGGTCCATGCGTTTAATGAGAGCAAGATGGTCCATGTGTTTAATGAGAGTATGATGGTCCATGTGTTTAATGAGAGTACGATAGTCCATGTGTTTAATGAGAGCAAGATGGTCCATGTGTTTAATGAGAGAAAGATAGTCCATATTTTTAATGAGGAAAAGAAGGCACATGTTTTTAATAAGATCAAAATCCTATATCTTTTTATTGATAAAACATCATGTTTTAACGGAAGATAAATGGAAGGTTGTAAATGTTGCCAAGCTAAGCTGTGAGCTGGTAACAACACTAGCCGGTGTGACGTTTGAAAGTTACCTTTCTTTGTTTGGAAGATGAGTTATAATTCGGATGATTCCACTGGCACGGGCGGTTGAGCAATTATGAATTTTAATTCGCTTGCAGTGATACCGAGGCCTTCCATAACCAATAACCAATAACGTTTGATTTCGTTCTCACAACTTATTTTTTTCAGGATTGCTGTGATGACATAGTAAAGATCCAACGTATAAAAGATATATACAACAGAACAATATTGAAATTAAAACTATAACAATATTTAATTTGCCAATTTAAATGCCTAGAAAAAAAAAAAACTTTCAACAATTAAAGCTATAAACCAGAAATATCGGTTAGAACAGCTCAAAACACAACTCTTGCAAGGCGAACACCGATTTGGAAAATTAAGAACATCACTCTTGAAGCTAAAACCATGATGACGTGTACTCTTGATATATCATATTTTTTATACGTTGGTGAAACATAGACCCTAACTGCAGAGCTAAGAAGATAGACTCTGTGCAGATGAAATGTTATCACCAGCTTTTTGACATTTTAAATTTCGATATTACGACGAATGCCAGGCATTGAGAATAATTCAGACTGGCTATTATATACTAACTCCTGTTTCAGTGAAGACTTGTTATGGGTTGTATGGAATTTAAAGGGATAATTAAAATAAAGAATATAAATATAGACATATATGTTTTGAAATTAACATTTTCTTTTTTTTTTCTTTTTTTCAGAAAGATGATGTATACGAATACGTGAGTAGTATTATGTAATAATAATGGGTCGTCAAAATTATGTACGTTTCGTAGTCCGGCGATATTTTAACTTTCATCATAGAGGTTAAAGCAGACAATTATGTGCTACGGTTGGCTGGTTAACTAGAGCGTGTTTCGCCAGGAGAAATATTTCCGGTTTTTGATTACTTCATTATCATCATCATCAAGTACCGGGCCTACTGGCGTAGGTGATTATGCCTCTCCACAACTTTCGATCTCCACAGTTATTTATAATTTCTGTTCTTGACCTGCTACCAAGACATTCTCTTAAGCTGCCTGATATCTTTTCTCTTTGCTTCCCTCTATCTCTTCGTCCCTCAATTTCACAAGTTGTTACAATATATAGTCCTGCTGTTCTCTTACCATTACATGGCCACAAAATGATGATTGTTTCTTCCTAATATTGGCAATTAGCTCTCTTTTTGCTTCGGCCTCTTTCATAACGTTTTCTTTACTCTTCTTAGCTGTTCAGGGTATTCTCAATATTCTTCTGTAACACCACATTTCTACACTCCAGTGATTTTCTTGTCTTGTGTCCTATTGTCTATAATTCTCATCCATATGTTAAGACTTGTTCTACATAAAATATAAGAATTATTTTTATTGTTTCTATTGTCCAAAATGAGTTCCATAGTATCATCCTCATTTTTTTGGAAAGCTGCTTTTGCCTTAGCCATTCTGCATCTCACCTCTGTTGTACATATTCCGTCTGAGGTTAAAAAAGTGCCCACATATTTAAATTCATTTACTTGTTTTAATATTGTTCTACTTGCCTCTATTGTGCACTGAGGTAATGTCTTGTTCTTTGTTGTTACCATTACTTCTTCATTTTGCTGTTAAGGCTGAGTACTTTATTATTGCTTTCTTTCACTATAATATCTAACATTTCTTGTAAATCAGTGTTGATTACTTAAAGAATCGTTAAAACCACATCAATTAACTGCTATAAGGTAGCATTAGCCGTCCATTGATAGCCGAAACATACTTCAGGCTTGTGTAGTTTCACCGACGACCCTGTGTGCCCAGAAGTTACTGTAACTTCAAATTATCATATAAGATTTGCTGTTTCAACGTACACATATTTAATCAAAAGTGATATCATTAAGTGGTATTAGTATCAACGTAATTTAACAATAAATTGCAGCGTTCACTATGAACTATTTTGAAACCATTACTTATGTTCTACAGGATTTCCCCCAGTACACAGTCCTGAGAAGGACAATGTGGACCACACCCACCTCCCTGGAAAAGAAACTATACGGGGCAACCGAATCACTTAAACAGACAACGGCTTTCATAAGAGAGTCTGGAATCCTAGTCTGAATGAGTCACGATCGTAGAAGAAAAAAGAAGAAGCCCTTACTTGTAATTTCACTTTTAATGTGAGCCCTTAAGCTATCTGACCATCCATAATCGATGTACATATGTCAATCTTTCACTTGTAGCTACCGGTACCGCCACGGTGAGAGGAAAAGAAATAGAGCCACTTTGTCCTCCACGCATGTCGTAAGAGGTGACTAAGGAGTTTGAAATCGTCTCTTGCACATTTGAATATGACGTCAACAGAATTTTGCACTTTTGGGAATTGCTGTGACTAGCGGTGTATCAAATATGATGGATTCATATTTCATTAAGATCAGATTTCTTTAACATGCGAGAATGTATACATGACCTCCTGTGTATTGCCGTTGTCTGAGAAGGCTAAACAAATGATCTCTCTACTCGTGAGATCAGTGGAGGCAGTGCCACGAAGAAACCACGAATTAATGTTTTCTCATTTTTCTGACAATTCACTACCGCTTGTGGTGGGCTTTGTACTCGGATAGGTCATATGTAGAGGTTGGCATGTGGTGGGCTTTGTACTCGGATAGGTCATATGTAGAGTCAAGCGTGTGGTGGGCTTTGTACTCGGATAGGTCATATGTAGAGGCCGGCGTGTGCTGAGCTTTGTACTCGGATAGGTCATATGTAGAGGCCGGCGTGTGGTGGGCTTTGTACTCGGATAGGTCATATGTAGAGGTCGGCGTGTGGTGGGCTTTGTACTCGGATAGGTCATATGTAGAGGCCGGCGTGTGGTGGGCTTTGTACTCGGATAGGTCATATGTAGAGGCCGGCGTGTGGTGGGCTTTGTACTCGGATAGATCATATGTAGAGGTCGGCATGTGGTGGACTTTGTACTCGGATAGGTCATATGTAGAGGTCGGCGTGTGGTGGGTTTTGTACTCGGATAGGTCATATGTAGAAGCCGGCGTGTGCTGGGCTTTGTACTCGGTAGGTCATATGTAGAGGTCGGCGTATGCTGGGCTTTGTACTCGATAGGTCATATGTAGAGGATGGCGTCACCGTCTCTAGACAAACCAACGTCCCCACTCCCCAGAGAGAAAGAGAGAGAGGGAAATAGAGAAAGAGAGGGAGAAAGATATATATATATATATATATATATAGAGAGAGAGAGAGAGAGGGATGGAGAGCGATAGAGATAGAGAGAAAGAGAGTGATAGAGATATATATAGAGAGAGAGAGAGAAAAAGAGAGAGAGAGAGAAATGGAGAGAGAAAGAAAAAGAGAAAAAGACAGAGAGAAAGAGAAAGACAGAGAGGAAGATATAGAGAAATACAGAGAGAGATAGAGAGAAAGAGAGAGAGAAAAAAGAGAGATAAGGAGAGAGAGAGTGAAAAAGAGAGAAAGAAAGACAGAGAAAAGAAAGAGATAGAGAGAGAGTGAATGATAAAGAGAGAGGGAAAGAGGAAGAGAGAAAAAGCGAAGGAGAGTAAGAAAAAAAGAGAGAAAGAGAAAAAGAGTGAAAAAAGAGAGAGAAAAAGAGATAGAAGGGGTGAAAGAGAAAAAGAGAGAGAGAAAGGGAAAGAGAGAGAGGGGAAAGAGAGAAGGGGAAAGAGAGAGAAAGAGAAAGAGAGAGGGGAAAGAGAGAGAGAAAGAGAAAGAGAGAGAGGGAAAGAGAGAGAGAACAAGATATAAAGAAGGAGAAAGAGAGAGAGAGAAAGAGAGATAGAAAAAGAGAGAAAGAGAGAGAAAGAGAGAAAGAGAAAGCGAGCACCAGCGAAATTAAGAATACATGCATACAGAAAAAAAAGTGCACTTGGATACACTAAACACGAAAACGATATATCTGATCAGACATCAATATCAGAAACCTGACAATACAAATGCGTAAACATAACCAGAACTGAAAGAGGAATATTTCTCAAGTGTCTGTAACCATCCGCAGGTTGACACATAATGTGGTCGGTGGCACGCTCGACTTCCCTACATTCAAAGACAAACATGCATGACCTATTATCTGGAAGCAAAGTAACCAAATCCGTCGGTAAAATATAGCCACAATTACGATATTAACCCTCAATACTTCACCTATCTCTAAAGTGTAGCCACATTTACGATATTAACCTTCAATACTTCACTGATCTCTAAAGTGTAGCCACAGTTGCGATATTACCCCTCAATACTTCACCGATCTCTAAAGTGTAGCCACATTTACGATATTAACCCTCAATACTTCACCGATCTCTAAAGTGTAGCCACATTTACGATATTAACCCTTAATACTTCACCGATCTCTAAAGTGTAGCCACATTTACTACATTAACCCTCAATACTTCACCGATCTCTAAAGTGTAGCCACATTTACGATATTAACCCTCAATACTTCACCGATCTGTAAAATTTAGCCACAGTTGCGATATTAAAGATCAATACTTCAACGATCTCTATAAAGTGTAGCCACATTTACGATATTAACCCTCAATACTTCACATCTCTCTCTATAGTGTAGCCACATTTATGATTTTAACCCCCAATACTTCATCGATCTCTAAAGTGTAGCCACATTTACGATATTAACCCTCAATACTTCACCGATATCTAAAGTGTAGCCACAGTTGCGATATTATCCCTCAAAACTGCACCGATCTCTAAAGTGTAGCCACACTTACGATATTAACCCTCAATAATTCACCGATCGCTAAAGTGTAGCCACACTTACGATATTAACCCTCAATACTTCACCGATCTCTAAAGTGTAGCCACACTTACGATATTAACCTTCAATACTTCACCGATCTGTAAAATTTAGCAACAGTTGCGATATTAACCATCAATACTCCATTAACTTTAGATAACTTTGCGGAAGTACCTTACTATAGTTCGTTCAGAAATTCGTGCCCACAGAATTTATCAATTATCTCGGAAACTGATGAATTTCTGTAATTCTTTTTTTCATGATATCCAATTTTTTTATGGACCCTAAGATTTTATAACATTTAAGTACAAAGGTAGTCTGAATTTTGCACAAATCGTTTTTTGTTATATACTTTTAGGAATCTATCAAACCGTGTGTTCTAAACATTAGATTTTACTGTAAATTACGTTAATTTTCTAACAATTCAAGTCAAAGGCGTATCCGTATCACATTATAGATGGTCACAATTTTTCATTTGGTTTTTGTATCATCGTCACATATATAGGTAATTACAAAAGTGCCTGCACAATAACACAGTTAGCTTTTGCATAGTGATGAATTTACACTTTAAACTCTGTTTGATTTTTTAAAAATCTAGTAGTCACTTCACAACAGTTTACAAAATATCACATATAAAGGAATATACATTAATTGTAAATATTTTGTCAAAGTACGCCTCGGGACCTATTTAACAAGAAATCAGAAATGACAAAAGTCGCGCGTCTTTCAAAATCACGTTCAGTAAGTGCGAGCAAGTGCTAAGATTGTGTGGATAAACACGTGAAATTTTGCCTTTTTAACTGACAATGTTGATTACAACAAATGTGGGTATTGTAAACTCCTAAAAATTAGGACAACCAAGAAAATCATATTTTTATATACCCTAAGGAAACAAAAGTCTTTCCTAAACATGACATGCATGACAGAAGGGAAAATAAATCAGGCTTAAGTTAGGTGAAAAAAATAAGATTTCATGAAAACAAATTATTTAAATTCATCAAACAGTTTTTGAGATAATTAATAAACTCTATGGGCACGAATTTCTGAACCAACTATAATACCGAAACGTTCAGCCTTGAATATGAAAGAAGTCGCTATCTCTTGTCTCCGCACATACTGGGACATACAGAGGAGTTGGTCTGAGCACGTAATTAATTGTCCGATGTGCATTCTGGATGATCCGTCGACTACACTAAAGCAAACTACGAGGTCTCCGCACATACTGGGGCATACAGAGGAGTTGGTCTGAGCACGTAATTACATTGTCCGATGTGCATTCTGGTTGATCCGTCGACTACACTAAAGCAAACTACGAGGTCTCCGCACATACTGGGGCATACAGAGGAGTTGGTCTGAGCACGTAATTACATTGTCCGATGTGCATTGTGGATGATCCGTCGACTACACTAAAGCAAACTACGAGAAAGTATCCGTCGACTACACTAAAGCAAACTACGAGAAAGTATCCGTCGACTACACTAAAGCAAACTACGAGAAAGTATCCGTCGACTACACTAAAGCAAACTACGAGAAAGTATCCGTCGACTACACTAAAGCAAACTACGAGAAAGTATCCGTCGACTACACTAAAGCAAACTACGAGAAAGTATCCGTCGACTACACTAAAGCAAACTACGAGAAAGTATCCGTCGACTACACTAAAGCAAACTATGAGAAAGTATCCGTCGACTACACTAAAGCAAACTACGAGAAAGTGTCCGTCGACTACACTAAAGCAAACTACGAGAAAGTAACAATACAAGACACCTTAACTTCGGTACTCACTAGAAAGTTTAACAAATATGCAATGATGTATGTACATGCATGTGTGTTAAGAACTGTGTCTTCAAAACTATTCTTCTTTGTCCTTCTTCTCAGACTAAAGCCCGCAAAGCCAAAGTAAGTAGTATTGATCTCGAGTGAGTGGTTGTATTGAATTAGCCATATTATGTAGCCGCCATTATATATATACATTGTCCTTTCGAGTCGAAGACAACACACAGGACAGACATTTTAGACTATATATGTCTGGCGATCTTTGTTAGCAAATAGCAGACCTTGCAGAGGATCCGCGCTGTATCTCACCACATGTGCCTTATCTGGACGAACCATTCCATCTTGGCATGATACTATTACTACTTCTTCGTCTCAGTGCTCTTTCCAGCGGATTTGTTAGTTCTGCCTATATTTATTTACCCGCCTCTGATTTCCAATTGTTAATGAATGTTGAAAGTTCCCTGGACAGCTAAAAAGACCAATGAGAAAGTTGTCAAAGCGGCCAATACAAAAAGGAGCTCTTGAAATACACCAGAAAGAAACAATCAATATTTTTCGGCCACACCATGAGAAGAGGTATACTTGGAATATTTGGTTACAACTGGCAAAATAAAAGGAAAGAGGGATTGCGGACGACAAAGAGGGAAAATACTGGATAGCTTGGTGTCATGGCACGGGAAACAGTCAACAACAGAACTGATACGATGCACTGTATATAGAAGATTGTGGAGGGACATGATCGCCTACGCCAACCGGTATGGCACATGATGATGATGATTTCCATTTGAGGACTTGCTTTGAGATTCTCTTGTTGTATTTTTAAAAGACATGACCAGCATACGACCAAACCTCTCTTGATTATAGATGCTATTTTTGTATTCTTTGTTATTTCCTTTTTTGTGTATCTCTCACTCATATCCAGCGTTGAGATTTATGTTTCAGTAACAAAATATCTTTCACGATGACAGATTGTTATGACTCTGATACCGCCCATACTAAGGGGAAAAATATATTTGTGTAATGGAATATTCATTAATTAAAATTACCATGAGCAGTCATGTACACATTTTAACTCTCTGGTTAACAAGCGCCAGTACCGAAATATTCAACTTTTCAGGAAACCACGACGCTTGACTGCCTTGACGTCATGTGTCTCAACCTCAAGCTGTGATGATAAATATTCCGACTTGTTCAGTTGTCCCCTCTCTCTGATGCAGACTGACGTCACTGTACACATCTGTTTGTGTTCATCTCAAAGTGACACTTTAGTTCTAACCTTGATCATTTACATCGTTTATGGAGATGAAGATGCCCGGACCCTAACACACTCCCCTCATCCTAAAAAATAATATTTTTTTTTTTTTTTGGGGGGGGGGGGGAAGTGGTTTACATTTCTGACACTAGACACAAAAAGTAAGATTTGCAGCCAAAGTGGATATTTATATGTCATTTTTTTTTCCTTCCTCATTTGCCTTTCATCAACGAGATGAAATATTATTTTTGTTTTTTTTTTTGCTCTTCTGTTACTCTGCTACCATTATGTTTTCTACTGTTTTAAATATTCCGTTAATTAAAATGTTTCGGTGAGTGACCCTTGAGTCTCCTGTTCTCGAAACGTTTATTAAAGGCCTGCCGCGTTGTGTTTTGGTTTTTCTATCTTATAATGTGGCCACATCATTCTATCTGTATTT
The DNA here is from genome assembly GCA_032433765.1 of Megaustenia siamemsis. Classification (NCBI taxonomy): domain Eukaryota; kingdom Metazoa; phylum Mollusca; class Gastropoda; order Stylommatophora; family Ariophantidae; genus Megaustenia; species Megaustenia siamemsis. The sequence goes on from JAVIAB010000101.1 coordinate 31,656,550, forward strand.
TATATATATATTATATGGCAGGATTTATTCCTGGCTTTTTTTTTCTCAGTTCTTTATTTCTGATCTTATCTCACAAGCTGTTTCCGGCTATTTGTCTAACATTTATGTATGAATGATGTTTTACTAGTTAATGTGGTAGCAACAAGATACCAACTAGTAAATATGAGTTCCCATATTCAGTACAAAGTTCTAGACACAAGTTTATACATTGTAAAACTCAGATTCGTTGAATCACTTTCAATATATTAAAGAAGAAGTGTGTGTTTTTTTTTTTTATCTTTCCTGGAGAGACAAATAAGCAGATAAACTAAAGTAACGGCGAGAAACGTGTGTGCACTGTGATATAGAACCACTGCCACAGGCCAAGACGTATATATCTGAATGGTTGTACCACCGTTTCTGTGTCTATATATTTGACTATAACTACACACTTTCTCTTCACATCTGCTGCCACAGATCATGTCGTATAAATCTGTGAGGTTGTGCCACCGTTTCTGTGTCTATATATTTGACTATAACTACACACTTTCTCCTCACATCTGCTACCACAGATCATGTCGTATAAATCTGTGAGGTTGTACCATCGTTTCTGTGTCTATATATTTGACTATAACTACACACTTTCTCCTCACATCTGCTGCCACAGATCAAGACGTATATATCTGAATGGTTGTGCCACCGTTTCTGTGTCTATATATTTGACTATAACTACACACTTTCTCCTCACATCTGCTACCACAGATCATGTCGTATAAATCTGTGAGGTTGTACCATCGTTTCTGTGTCTATATATTTGACTATAACTACACACTTTCTCCTCACATCTGCTGCCACAGATCAAGACGTATAAATCTGTGAGGTTGTACCATCGTTTCTGTGTCTATATATTTGACTATAACTACACACTTTCTCCTCACATCTGCTACCACAGATCAAGACGTATATATCTGAATGGTTGTGCCACCGTTTTCGGCGATTTGTATTTCGGTGAATGATAAACTATCCTTTCAACCTCTGATAGTATTTCTGGTTCTAGTGACGTCATTTCCTGGTCCCGTGTTATTATATTCTGTATCTTGCCCAGGGGATTGAGAAGCTCCTTGACGGATTGTCTCCATCGGCTGGATATTTTTACTGGATCTCTTGGAAGATTTCCTTGTGGGCCAATAATTCTTTCAGTTGGGTTATAGATTGCATCTCTTTCTCTTATACTTCTAAGGGAGCCGCGATATCTCAGTGGTTTGTGAACTGGACTACAAAGGACAATAGGTAGGGTTCGATCCCAACCGACAGCTTCCTGGTTCACCCAGCCTTTAATGGGTACCGGATTTTTTTCTAGGAAAGTAAAGCAGCGCGGGCGTAATATTGACCACATTACCCAAAAATCATGTTCTGAAGGTCTGTAAAATGTATGGTCACTAACACCACATTCCCTATACACCACTAGACGTAAAAATGCTCTTTAATTACTTACTATATTTGCAACTGTTTTGTGAAAAGTTCAAATAATTGTTTTCTTATATTTATTTTAAAGCTTTAATATATGTATTTACTACTTTAATTGTTATATCTCACAGCTCACAGAGCCAGCTATATATCATGTAAGGCGGGACATTACGACAAAAGCTGGTGAAAACCGCATTCACTTTGTGTAGCAGTAATATATGCAAATGACCTAAAGGTCAAGTTTAGCGGAAGTTGAGTCAGAGACAGACCCAAATAAAACAAGAACGGAACCATCGTTAAACTCCCTAGAATGTGTCTTTTGTTATCGATAGAAATAAACAACGTTCGAAATTAATGGTTTCTTTTTGTTATATTATTCATGAATGTACGGTTGAGAAGCAAGGCAGAATAAAGACAGAAAACACGTATTGTTTTTAAAGCAGCTACTTTTGAACAATAATCATCTGTTGTGCCTGGTAGTGTCAGTGATAAAACACTTCTACAACCATCATCTGTTGTGCCTGCTGGTGTCAGTGATAAAACACTTCTACACCCATCATCTGTTGTGCTTGGTGGTGTCAGTGATAAAACACTTCTACAACTATCATCGGCTGTGCCCGGTGGTGTCAGTAATAAAACACTTCTACAACCATCATCTGTTGTGCCTGCTGGTGTCAGTGATAAAACACTTCTACACCCATCATCTGTTGTGCTTGGTGGTGTCAGTGATAAAACACTTCTACAACTATCATCGGCTGTGCCCGGTGGTGTCAGTAATAAAACACTTCTACAACCATCATCTGTTGTGCCTGCTGGTGTCAGTGATAAAACACTTCTACACCCATCATCTGTTGTGCTTGGTGGTGTCAGTGATAAAACACTTCTACACCCATCATCTGTTGTGCCTGGTGGTGCCAGTGATAAAACACTTCTACACCCATCATCTGTTGTATCTGGTGGTGTCAGTGATAAAACACTTCTACACCCATCATCTGTTGTGCCTGGTGGTGTCAGTGATAAAACACTTGTACACCCATCATCTGTTGTATCTGGTGGTGTCAGTGATAAAACACTTCTACAACTAGCATCTGTTGTGCCTGGTGGTGTCAGTGATAAAACACTTCTACTCCCATCATATGTTGTATCTGGTGGTGTCAGTGATAAAACACTTCTACAACTAGCATCTGTTGTGCCTGGTGGTGTCAGTGATAAAACACTTCTACAACCATCATCTGTTGTGCTTGGTGGTGTCAGTGATAAAACCCCTCTACAGCCATCATCTGTCTTGCCTGGTGGTGTCAGTGATAAAACACTTCTACAGCCATCATCTGTCTTGCCTGGTGGTGTCAGTGATAAAACACTTCTACAGCCATCATCTGTCTTGCCTGGTGGTGTCAGTGATAAAACACTTCTACAGCCATCATCTGTCTTGCCTGGTGGTGTCAGTGATAAAACACTTCTACAGCCATCATCTGTCTTGCCTGGTGGTGTCAGTGATAAAACACATCTACAGCCATCATCTGTCTTGCCTGGTGGTGTCCGTGATAAAACACATCTACAGACAACTCTTTCTGCAACATCTCTCTATCTTATCTCATCTCTTTATTCACGTTGCCAATTTTATCTCTCAGCACAAAGAGTTCCATTGTCTCTTATATTCCTTGATATGTTTCCTGTTGCCATCACAAAGAACAGAAAACAGAAGTAATGGTTATATCGAAGAAACAACCATCACCATCATGCAGCATAAAAATAAACGGGACAAATCTGAAACAAGTACAACGTTTCAAATACTTGGGCACAATAATAACATCAGATGGGAGATGCACCACAGTAATAAAAATCAGAATAGCTCAGGCCAAAATAGCATTTCAGAAAATGAAAAATATCGTACCAAAAAAATCTATGTCAATAAAAATGAGAAAGAGAGTTCCTTTCATCGGTGCTATATGGAACCAATTCTGACCTATGGAAGCGAATAATGGACAATAGACAAACAAATGAAAAGACGATTAGAGGCCACAGAGATAGGATTTCTCAGAAGAATGTTGAAAGTCCCCTGGACAGCTAAAAAGACCAATGAGGAAGTTCTCAAAGAGTCCAACACAAAAAAGGGAGCTCTTAAAAAACATCAGAAAGAAGCAATCAACATTTTTCGTGCACATCATGAGAAGAGGAAAGTTGGAATACTTGGTTACAACTGGCAAAATAAAAGGAACGAGAGAGATCTCGGACGACAAAGAGAGAAAATACTGGATAGCTAGGTGTCATGGCATGGAAAACAGTCAACAACAGAACTGATACGATGCACTGTAGATAGAAGATTGTGGAGGGACATGATCACCTACGCCAACCGGTTAAGCACATCATGATGATGATGATGATGATGATGATGATGATCACAAAGTAGGCAGTGTTGATAACAAATTCAGAAGACATAAGGCGCAGGAAAAAGGCAGGACACTAAGTAAACATCTTGTTCTTTCAGAGGATGTACCTATCTATCCAATATTGACAAATTCAGCCACAAGAAAAACTGAGCAGAGCAGCATCCAACATAAAATACTCATATTTTTACTAAAATAATGACTTATCATGAATGCTTGCTCCTAACCGTTAATCATGACGCCAAAGGCCTTATATGCCTATTAATTTCTGCTCTAAGAGATTTTGTATTTATTTATTTTGTTCATATCTACGATGTCTCAACCAATATTTTATTAAATTCATGTTATGTTGGGTCATCGTCATACAGATAAGCGGGTCATCGTCATATAGATAAGCGGGTCATCGTCATACAGATAAGCGGGTCATCGTCATACAGATAAGCGGGTCATCGTCATACAGATAAGCGGGTCATCGTCATATAGATAAGCGGGTCATCGTCATATAGATAAGCAGGTCATCGTCATATAGATAAGCAGGTCATCGTCATATAGATAAGCCGTCATCGTGATATAGATAAGCAGGTCATCGTCATATAGATAAGCAGGTCATCGTCATATAGATAAGCGGGTCATCGTCATATAGATAAGCAGGTCATCGTCATATAGATAAGCAGGTCATCGTCATATAGATAAGCGGTCATCGTCATATAGATAAGCAGGTCATCGTCATATAGATAAGCAGGTCATCGCATATAGATAAGCGGTCATCGTCATATAGATAAGCAGGTCATCGTCACATAGATAAGCAGGTCATCGTCATAAAGATAAGCACGTCATCGATTTATAGATAAGCAGGTCATCGTCATAAAGATAAGCAGGTAATCGATTTATAGATAAGCGGGTTATCGTCATATAGATAAGCAGGTCATCGTCATATAGATAAGCAGGTCATCGTCACATAGATAAGCAGGTCATCGTCATAAAGATAAGCAGGTCATCGATTTATAGATAAGCAGGTCATCGTCATAAAGATAAGCAGGTCATCGATTTATAGATAAGCGGGTTATCGTCATATAGATAAGCAGGTCATCGTCATACAGATAATCAGGTCATCGTCATATAGATAAGCAGGTCATCGTCATAAAGATAAGCAGGTCATCGATTTATAGATAAGCAGGCCATCGTCATAAAGATAAGCAGGTCATCGATTTATAGATAAGCAGGTCATCGTCATATAGATAAGCAGGTCATCGTCATAAAGATAAGCAGGTCATCGTCATAAAGATAAGCTTGTCATCGATATATATGGAAGTATGTCTGAGGGCTGGGAGGGAAACTTCAAAAATCCCCAACAAAGGTGACGTTTTGAGCTTTGGAGCTAAGGCCGCTGTGGATAAAAAGACATCTATATTCTATATATCTGGTATTCTTTGTAGCCCCCCAAGTCTTAATTCAATTGATGGCGATGAGCTGGCTCCTCTATGAGATGGTGAAGTTATGTAGCTCCCAGTACTTTGATGCTGAAGTCGACGAGCATCTGCATTATTTTATAGAATTATCCACCCATTGAAGGAAATGGATTTAGACTGTTGGAGTAATAACTCCCCTTGTTTTGATTTCTCTCCCTTTATTGCACATTCACAACAGGCCTCTGTGTTTATCAAAGCTTCCACATTAAGCCACGTGCGGTTGACAACAAATATCTCATGTTTACTGTAACTCTGTTTTGGGGGCATGTTATTAAGACAACCCAACGGGTGTCAGTCTCTTCCAACAGATGTCGTGGATACAGTTAGATCGTTAATAAAATACAAATACACATCTGGACGCATGTGTAAACATAACGAGAGTTCAACGTCACTTTAACTGGATTAATGATAAATTTAGCGCTACAATAGGAATATGACAGACCTAGAACACGTGTTCGGCTGAGCTATTAGTAAAGAATGATTAGCAAAATGAAGCAGGTCAACAACTGTTGTCGCGTCATCAGTATTATCAATCCTGCATTTCACGTATAAATTTAATAATTCTACGATCAACCAATGATGTCAAGTTCCAGTGTTGTTCTTTCACACAAATTAAATAGTTCAATATGTTTCCCTTCACAAAAACATCAAATAAAACATCTAGGAAAACAATCTCACAAGAGCTAACAACATCCACCTCTTCACCAACAGTAACAACTTCCATCTCTTCACCAAAACTAACAACTTTCATCTCTTTACCCACACTAACAACTTCCATCTCTTCACCAAAACTAACAACTTCCATCTCTTCACCAACACTAACAACGTCCATCTCTTCACCAAAACGAACAACTTTCATCTCTTCGCCAAAACGAACAACTTTCATCTCTTCACCAACACTAACAACTTTTACTTCTTCACAAACACTATAAACTTTCACCGCTTTAGCAACACTAACAACTTTCATCTCTTCACAACACTAACAACTTTCATCTCTTCACAACACTAACAACTTTCATCTCTTCACCAACACAAACAATTTTTATCTCTTCACAAACACTAACAACTTTCATCTCTTCACCCACACTAACAACTTCCATCTCTTCATCACAAGTAACAACTTCCATCTCTTCACCAAAACTAACAACTTCCATCTCTTCACCAACACTAACAACTTTCATCTCTTCACCAACACTAACAACTTTCATCTCTTCACCAACACTAACAACTTTCATCTCTTCACCAACACTAACAACTTTCATCTCTTCGCCCACACTAACAACTTTCATCTCTTCACCAACACTAACAACTTTCATCTCTTCACCAACACTAACAACTTCCATCTCTTCACCAACACTAACAACTTCCATCTCTTTACCAACACTAACAACTTTCATCTCTTCGCCCACACTAACAACTTCCATCTCTTCACCAACACTAACAACTTTCATCTCTTCACCAACACTAACAACTTTCATCTCTTCACCAACACTAACAACTTCCATCTCTTCACCAACACTAACAACTTTCATCTCTTCACCAACATTAACAACTTTCATCTCTTCACCAACACTAACAACTTTCATCTCTTCGCCCACACTAACAACTTTCATCTCTTCACCAACACTAACAACTTTCATCTCTTCGCCCATACTAACAACTTTCATCTCTTCGCCCACACTAACAACTTCCACTTCTTCACCAACACTAACACCTTTCACCTTTTTACCCACAATATCAACGTCCAACTCTTCACTAACAACCCCACATCTTCATCACAACTAGCAACCTCCTTCTTCACCAACACAAACTACTACCACCTGTTCATCTAAAGGTGTCACTTTCAACTTCTTCTACATTATGTGCAGCATTCAACTAATTTTCAACAGGTAAAGTACGAGACTTGAACCGGCGTCTTAGCAGCAAGTTCCCACCGATACGTGCTCTGCCGACTTTCCAGAAATGTTCGGAGATTTCTGTATAGTGTCACCTCAAACATCGAAACTCCCCATGCGAGGCGACATTCCTCACCTTCCCAGGGTAATACCCTGGTACCCGTTTCTGTCTACGGCTGGGTCGACCGTGGGTGGGGGGGGGGTATTTTGTTTTCCGATCACGAGTGCAAGTCACACTGCTCCCACCGTGAATCGAAAACGAGCAGTCCGAAAGTCGGTAGTCCAGTGGAGTATTTTTTTTACATTCTTTCTTCTTATTTTCTCTTTTCACTGATACCTAAAAGGTGTCGTGGTTATATTATTTGTCGTTCTTGTGCTGCTCGAATTGTCTGAATTAGTGATTTTCCTTTGTTGTTAGATGTCTCTGTCACTGCATCTATCCATCTTCTTCTGGGTCTTCTTCTTGGTCTTTTTCCATGCATTCTCGAGAATAATGCCCTTGATGGTGATTGGTGAGTGTTCATTCTGACCAGGTGGCCAAACCATTTTTAAACCATTTATTATTTTTTTTATTAAATAGAAAATGGTTAATTTTTCCATTTTAACCAACATATACTTATCGCTCAATCCAAACACTTCCCCTGTGGTTACTAATAGTTTCTTTTCTTTGTTTTTGTGATATTCTTAACTTCATTCTGGTGGAATATGATTATAGTTATGATTATTCGAAGGCCCTGGTATCACTGTAACCGAATTAAAATCCATAACTGCTAAACCGGCCGTGTAGTGGAATCATCAGAATTAACATATCATCTCTCTGAAGGATCCAAACAAAGAAAGACTCCATCACAGCAGCTACAGCACACTCCAAAAGACATAATGCGAAGCCGCACAGAAATAGAATGCAGCTGAACTGTCCTTCGTCATACGATATCATCATTTATCTATCGGAAGTTATTGAAATATCGAAAACTATCCGGATGAAAAACACAGCTCCCTGTGCACAGAGCACTAACTCATAGCTCAGGTAGCAAGCCGGACTTGGAATATGAAGAAAATGTAACAAGGAACACTTTTCAGAGTAAGCCTCAAGGGTTCTTGCCGTCTATTCGCCATATTGACCGGTATTGCAACGATGTCGTATATTACAATCAACACAGAACACACTATTGTGCACACTGTGGAAGATTTCAGATCACATGCACTTAATCCACTTCACCAGCGATGATCCCAGCAGCGTAACTTCCTATCTACACACTTATCTACATTGGAAAGATAGAATTAACCATCTTTCCGGCCGAAAAAAAAAAAACAAACAAAACAAAAACGTAACAGTGAACGTAGACACAAACATGACCGAGCCATCTTTAAACCGGTTGTCCTTTCGACAACTATTTGAATGTACAATATTTGAATTACATATTTCTGATATACCGGTCCATCCAAAATTATTGCTTAATAATGCTCTACTTTCTCAATAACAACTCTTGTATATCATATTAATTTAATAAAAAACAAAAAAAAAAAGTATATATATTTAAACTGACTCTAGAACAATCTGAAATTATGACATTATCTCAACAGGGGCTTCTTGTATTCTCTGGCGACTAGGTCTAATTACACCCTACTTTATAAACAATGTGTCAGCGACTATCTAACAAATAAAATCATGTATTTTCCTGTTATATCAACGATTCATCACCATCATCATCATTATGTACCGGGCCTGCTGGCGTATGTGATCATGTCTCTCCACAGCTTTCGATCTCCACAGTTATTGATCATTTCTGTTGTTGACCTTCTGCCAAGCCATTCTCTTAAGCTGTCTGGTATTTTCTTCTCTTTGCTTCCCTCTATCTCTTCGTCCCTCAATTTTCACAGTTGTTACAATATATTCCAGTTGTTCTCTTCTCATTACATGGCCAAAAATGATCATTGTTTCTTCCTAATATTGGAAATTAGCTCTCAGAACATTTTCATTACACTTCTTTGCTGCCCATGGTATTCTCAACATTTTTCTGTAAAACCACATTTCCACAAACTCAAGTGATTTTCTTGACTGTTGTCCTGTTGTCCATGATTCTCACACACACACACACACACACACACACACACACACGCACACACACACACACGCACACACACACACACACGCACGCACGTACGCACGCACGCACACACACATATATGTTAAGATTGGTTCTACATAACATTTAAGAACTCTTTTTCTTGTTTCTATTGTCAAAAATGTATTGCACATTATCTTCCTCATTTTTTGGAAAGCTGCTTTTGCCTGAGCCATTCTGCATCTCACCTCTTTTGTACATCTTCCGTTTGAGGTTAACAAAGTTCCCAAATATTTAAATTCATTTACCTGTTTTAATATTCTTCCCCTTGTCTTTATGTTGCACTGACGTGATGCCTTTATCTCAACGATTGGAGATAACTAATAATGTCAAAAACAACAATTTGATATTGCGTGATACAGTAACTTCGGAATGTTACAATGACTAGGAATCATACCAGCACCAGAGGCAAACAGATGAGCAGAAGACTTCATAAAATATCTCCCCTAGACGCCGAAAGGCCGATAACGAAGAATAGATGTGACTGGCTTTGCCATAAATATAAAATCGTTGAATTTGAATAATGGGTTTTGAAAATGGTTACTTTAATACATCAATTTGAATTAATCAAACCATTTGATAGAATACACCATAATCAACGTATAGACTGCCTAAAAAATATAAATCTGGACGACGCAGACATACGACTAATATGTAATTTGTATTGGGAGCAAATAGCAATAATAAAATATAACAAGGAGAACTCTACACCCATTGATATAAAAAGAGGAGTAAGACAAGGATGCATCCTATTACCAAGCTTGTTCAATCTATACACTGAGCAAATCTTTGAAAACATTACAGAGATTCCAGGCCTAAACATTTAATGGAAAGATAATAAATAACCTAAGATATGCTGATGTTACTGTTCTACTAGCAGAAAATCCTGAAGATCTACAACAATTGCTTAATGTGATAAACATAACGAGCAAAAAATATGGACTAGAAATAAATATCATAAACAAAGATAATTCTCAAGACCTACAAGTTAATATCACAGTTGAAAGAATACATCTGGTGACAGTTCTGAGCCACAACTACCATGGACATACTATAACCCGTGATGGAAAATGTACAACTGAAATAAACAAAAGAATAGGTATGCAAAAATAATTTTAATGCCATGAAAAATATACTGTTTCCAAAACAAATAACACCAGGGCTAAAGCTAAGAATAGCAAAATGTTACATCTTCTCAATATTCCAGTATGGTGCAGAAACATGGACATTAGACCAGAAAACAGAACAAAAAATTGAAGCCTTTGAAATGTGGATCTATAGAAGAATAGGTAGAATTGGATGGAAAGAAAAGAAAACAAACGATGACGTTCTAAAACCACTAAATATGAAAAGAGAACTACTAAACACAATTAGAACAAGACAAATGACATTTTTGAGGCATGTTAAAAGACACAACAACCTAATAAAAGTAATATTTGAAGGGAAAATACAAGGTAAAAGAGGCAGAGGCAGACCAAGACTAACATGGACGAGTAACATCAAAAGATGGACAAGTCAACCTATGACAGTCTGAACCATCAATGCAAAAGACAGAGTGGAACAGCGCTTCATGGTAGCCAACCTTCGATGTGGAGACGGCACTTAATGATGATGATGAATCAATCAATCAATTGATTATGCTGTAAACCTGTTGGTATCTGGGTCACCGTAGATGACTTTTTCAAAATGTGCATCCAGTCATCGTGATCTAGAGCAAATCTCTGCGATACCACGAAAGACATTCGTGTACATTCTTTGATTTTATCCACCCATACTTTGATCACTGCGTGGCTGGCCCGTTATTGAATAAAAAATGTATCACGAATTTATTGATGGACAGGTTCTTGCTAACAATAAGGGCGTGGATATTTATAATTAGCTACAATTGAGCCTCTTCTGTTTCATCACGCCCCTTGGTGCTAAGATTGGTATATGCATAAGTTGTTAGAGGTGAAGTTTCATCAACTTAATTATTTTAGGGCTGCTGTTTTTGAAACTCTAAAAAGGTTTACATTTTGTACGAGTCTTGAGTTAACGTGACAGTATCAACTTCACAAGATCGGTAAGTTTATTTGAAATAAATAACGTTTTGTTTCTATTCTGTAGTGTAATATCATCATCATCACGTACCGGGCCTGCTGGCGTAGGTGATCATGTCTCACTACAATTTTCGATCTCGAAATTTATGGTGTTATTTATAATTTCTGTTGTTGACCTTCTGCCAAGCCATTCTCTTAAGCTGTCTGGCATCTTTTCTCTTTGCTTCCCTCTATCTCTTCGTCCCTCAATTTTCCCAGTTGTCACAATATATTCCATTTGTTCTCTTTTCATGACATGGCAAAAAAATGATGATTGTTTCTTCCTAATATTGGAAATTAGTTCTCTTTTTGCTTTGACCTCTTTCAGAACATTTTCATCACTCTTCTTAGCTGTCAATGGTATTCTCAACATTCTTCTGTATAATCACATTTCTACAGACTCAAGTGATTTTCGTGTCTGTTCTCCTATTGTCCATGATTCACATCCATATGTTAAGACTGGCTCTACATAACATTTGAGAACGCTTTCTTGTTTCTATTGTCAAAAATGGAATGCACAGTATCTTCAGCATTTTTTTGGAAATCGGCTTTTGCCTGAGCCATTCTGCATCTCACCTCTTTTGTACAACTTACAAATTACACATTACCTAAATTATATATGAAAACCACAATAGTTCAGTGTTTAGGATATTGTACTACGAATGATAAACCACAATAGTTCAGTGTTTAGGATATTGTACTACGAATGATAAACCACAATAGTTCAGTGTTTAGGATATTGTACTACGAATGATAAACCACAATAGTTCAGTGTTTAGGATATTGTACTACGAATGATAAACCACAATAGTTCAGTGTTTAGGATATTGCACTACGAATGATAAACCACAATAGTTCAGTGTTTAGGATACTGTACTACGAATGATAAACCACAATAGTTCAGTGTTTAGGATACTGTACTACGAATGATAAGAAGATGGATTCTATTCTGATCGTGAGACCTGGCAATGAATTTTTTGCAAGAAACTGTGAAAGGCGAAGGAATGTGAGGTGGACAGGGAAAGAGTTGGGACAATAGCATACAGGGACAGAGTTAGGACAATAGCATACAGGGAAAGATTTGGGACAATAGCATACAGGGACAGAGTTAGGACAATAGCATCCAGGGAAAGAGTTGGGACAATAGCATACAGGGAAAGAGTTAGGACAATAGCATACAGGGAAAGAGTTTTGACAATAGCATACAGTGAAAGAGTTGGGATAATCGTATACAGGGACACAGTTAGGACAATAGCATACAAGGAAATAGTTGGTATAGTAGCATACAGGGAAAGAGTTGGGACAATAGATTACAGGGAAAGAGTTGGGACAATAGCATACATGGACAGAGTTAGGATAATAGCATACAGGGAAAGAGTTGGGATAATCGCATACATGAAAAGAGTTTGGACAATAGCATACAGGGACAGAGTAAGGACAATAGGATACAGGGAAAGACTTTGGACAATAGCATACATAGACATAGTTAGGACAAGAGCATAGAGGGGAAGAATTGGGACAATAGCATACAGGGAAATTGTTGGGATAATAGCATACAGGGAAAGAGTTGGGACAATAGCATACAGGGAAAGAGTTGAGACAATAGCATAAAGGGAAAGAGTTGGGATAATAGCATACAGGGAACGAGATGGGACAATCGCATTCAGGGATAGAGTTGGGACAATAGCATAGAGAGAAAGAGTTGGGACAATAGAATACAGGGAAAGAGTTGGGACAATAGCATACAGGGAAAGAGTTGGGACAATAGCAAACAGGGAAAGAGTTGGGACAATAGCATACAGGGAAAGTGTTGGGACAATAGCATACAGGGAAAGTGTTGGGACAATAGCATACAGGGAAAGAGTTGGGATAATAGCATACAGGGAACGAGATGGGACAATCGCATTCAGAGATAGAGTTGGGACAATAGCATAGAGGGAAAGAGTTGGGACAATAGAATACATGGAAAGAGTTGGGACAATAGCATACAGGGAAAGAGTTGGGACAATAGCATAGAGGGAAAGAGTTGGGACAATAGCATAGAGGGAAAGAGTTGGGACAATAGCATAGAGGGAAAGAGTTGGGACAATAGCATAGAGGGAAAGAGTTGGGACAATAGCGTAGAGGGAAAGAGTTGGGACAATAGAAAACATGGAAAGAGTTGGGACAATAGCATACAGGGAAAGAGTTGGGACAATAGCATACAATGAAAGAGTTGGGACAATAGCATACAGGGAAAGAGTTGGGACAATAGCATACAGGGAAAGAGTTGGGACAATAGCATACAGGGAAAGAGTTGGGACAATAGCATAGAGGGAAAGAGTTGGGACAATAGCATACAGGGAAAGAGTTGGGATAATAGCATACAGGGAAAGAGTTGGGACAATAGCATACAGGGAAAGAGTTGGGACAATAGCATACAGGGAAAGAGTTGGGACAATAGCATACATGGAAAGAGTTGGGACAATAATATACATGGAAAGAGTTGGTATAGTAGAATACAGGGAAAGAGTTGGGACAATAGCATACAGGGAAAGAGTTGGGACAATAGCATACAGGGAAAGTGTTGGGACAATAGCATACAGGGAAAGAGTTGGGACAATAGCATACAGGGAAAGAGTTGGGACAATAGCATGTATGGAAAGAGTTGGGACAATAGATACAGGGAAAGAGTTGGGACAATAGCATACAGGGAAAGAGTTGGGACAATAGCATACAGGGAAAGAGTTAGGACAATAGCATACAGGGAAAGAGTTGGGACAATCGCATACAGGGAAAGAGTTGGGACAATAGCATACAGGGAAAGAGTTGGGACAATAGATTACAGGGAAAGAGTTGGGACAATAGCATACAGGGAAAGAGTTGGGACAATAGCATACAGGGAAAGAGTTGGGACAATAGCATAAAGTGAAAGAGTTGGGACAATATATTACAGGGAAAGAGTTGGTACAGTAGCATACATGGAAAGAAGTGGGGCAATAACATACAGAGAAGGAGTTGGGACAAGAGATTACAGGTAAAGAGTTGGAACAAGAGATTACAGGGAAAGAGTTGGGACAATAACATACAGGGAAAGAGTTGGGACAATTCATACAGGGAAAGAGTTGGACAATAGCATACAGGGAAAGAGTGGGGACACTAGATTACAGGGAAAGAGTTGGGACAATATCATACAGAGAAAGAGTTGGGACAGACAATTGCATACAGGGAAAGAGTTGGGACAATAGCGTACCGAGAAAGAGTTGGGGCAGACAATAGCATACGTGGAAGGAGTTGGGACAATAGCTTGCATAGAAAGAGTTGGGTAAATATCATACAGGGAAAGAGTTGGGACAATAGCATACAGAGAAAGAGTTGGGACAGACAATAGCATACATGGAATGAGTTGGGACAATGGTATACAGGGAAAGAGTTGGGACAATAGCGTACAGGGAAAGAGTTGGGACAATAGCATACAGGGAAAGAGTTGGGACAATAGCTTGCAGGGAAAAAGTTGAGACAATAGCTTGCAGGGAAAGAGTTGGGACAATAGCTTGCAGGGAAAGAGTTTAGACAATAGCTTGCAGGTAAAGAGTTGGGACAATAGCTTGCAGGGAAAGAGTTGGGACAATAGCTTGCAGGGAAAGAGTTGGGACAATAGCTTGCAGGGAAAGAGTTGTGACATTAGCTTGCAGGGAAAGAGTTGTGACATTAGCTTGCAGGGAAAGAGTTGTGACATTAGCTTGCAGGGAAAGAGTTGTGACATTAGCTTGCAGGAAAAGAGTTGTGACATTAGCTTGCAGGGAAAGATTTGGGACAATAGGTTGCAGGGAAAGAGTTGGGACAATAGCATACAGGGAAAGAGTTGGGACAATAGCATACAGAGAAAGAGTTGGGACTAAAGTATATAAAGCTGGACATTCGACTTCACAGAGTAATGTTCATGAATGACAGTAGCTGAAATAAATCAATAAAGGTAATGAAATCTGACAGTAGATGACATAAATCAATAAAGGTTAATGAAATCTGACAGTAATGCCACAAAGACCACTCGCAGTTAATGAACTATAAAGGCAAGAAGGAAGAAAGTGTATCTCGGGCCGTGATTGTGAATTTCTTGAAAGTTACGAGAAAACACGAACAAAGAAACACAACAAATTTGTAATAACTTTACTTGAATTAAGATTACATTTATTCATCTTACGCGTTAGTTCATCAAGTAATGGGCTATTTAGTTATCATCATGTATATTGACTATTTCAGTACGGAAAGTTTTTATCAATTCAGTGGTCGAGATTTCAGAGACAAAATGTGTCTCATGTTTTAAAATATTAATCTACATGTTTATGTTTATCTAACTCTTAACATAGTATATATGGATTTTTAGATAATTAAGCAAAGAATTAAATTTCACCAATACAAAGATGATACAAGGCCTATAAAAGAATATAGTTTGATGACAGTTTACACAAATAAAATTGCGAGTGACGCTCTATGCATAACCGAAATCGACATGGCGCGCAGTGCGTCGAAACGTAAGGAAAGAGTTTAATATTGTATCATCTATTGTTTTGTAAATGTGAATTACTTTTTAATTAACCATAGTAAAGGAAATGATAAATGTAGCTGATGTAAGACATCTTCACTTACAATTTCAATTAATTGTTTTTGTAAATGTTATATTTAGATTTGCCAGCCATTCTAAGAGAGCCGTCCTGTCCACAGTGACAACATTGAACAGTGTCTAACTACAAGGCCTATCATATTTGTGTGTTGAACACAAACTTGAAATGACGGGCCCAACTCTTCTTTCAACGTGTATTATTGCGTGCTACGTCATCATCACGTTGGTCTTTTCTGAATCTACACATAACTCACTCATGAACGATACCATCGTTTATAATACAAGAGATATTAAAAATGAAGTGGATGCACACAAAAAACGGGACAAAACAGGAACAGGTAAGTAAGATAGATGTGAATTGTTATGTATATAACAATTATAGAATGCTAAAGATTTGCAGATTAGACTAGTATTGACTAATATTGGAAATTAGCTCTCTTTTTGCTTTGACATCTCTCAGAACATTTTCATTACACTTCTTAGCTATCCATGGAACTCTCAACATTCTTCTGCAAAACCACATTTCTACAGACTCCAGTGATTTTCTTGTCTGTTGTCCTATTGTCCATGACTCGCTTCCATATGTTAAGACTGGCTCTATTTCTCGATATATGTTAATGTTTCACACACATAAAATAACCCTTTTCAAAACTCATGTCGGTCTTGCAATAGAGACAAATACTAATAAATGAATATTATTATAGAGGTAAACCTCCGAGGCGATAACTCAGTGAATCATAGGAGGAACAGGTATGCATCACAGCACTCAGAAACAATGACAAATAAGCAAGAACAGAAAAAAAACAAAGAACAATATAGGGTCCGAAGCAGGATCGAACCCTTACTCCATGGCATTGCGCCTTGCCACGAGAAGCTGAACGCTGGGGAACACTGCCACTCAGCTAAGTGAAAAATTTGCTATCGTGGACAATGTCTTACGCGCGGCCGATCACATGATTATAGCATAGGGTTACGATCACAGCTCGGGAATAAATTGTATTTCTGTACTTTCCTATTATGGCAAGTATCTCCCAGTATGGCTGAATACTTGTGTTGCAGACAAACATTTATTGGACGAAACTGCACGAATTGTAGTTTCCTATGGTTTTTATACTGGAGAAAAATATTAATCTAACGATCTATCTATCTATTGACCTTTCGAGCCGTAGCCGACCCATAGGGCGTAGATCAAGATACTCCTTCTTTTATCTGAATTTTCGTTCTAGCAGTTTTCAATTCTTTTAAAGATATTTTATCAAATCTCGCCATTTGTTTCTGTTCTGTGCAAGCAGCTCTATCTCATTGAGGGGGCAGATTCCTGCTGCTCTTGCCTATCTCATCAATGTTCTTCTCAGTGTCTCTCTGGGTCTTCCTCTTTTCCTCTTACCTGTTGTTACCCACATGAGGGCTTGCTTTGCTATACGGTTATTATCTCTTCTCATCACTTGTCCAAAATATGACCATCGCCTTTTCTTTATTACTGAAGATATTAGTGGTTGATCAAATAATAATAAATGAATATTATTATAGAATGAAACTTCCAAGGCGATAATTCAGTGAATCATATGAGGAAGAGGTATGTACTACGTTCGGTACGGGTCATCATCAAGTACCGGGCCTAGTGGCGTAGGCGATCATGTCTCTCCACAATTTTCGATCTCGGCAGCTATTTATCATTTCTGTTGTTGTCCTTCTGCCAAGCCATTAACTTAAGCTGTCATTTTTTTCTCTTTGCTTCCCTCTATCTATTCGTCCCTCAATTGTCCCTGTTGTTACAAAATATTCCAGTTGTTCTCTTCTCATTACGTGGCCCAAAAAATGATAATTGTTTCTTCCTAATATTGGAAATTACCTCTCTTTTTGCTTTGACCTTTTTCAGAACGTTTTCATTACTCTTCTTTGAATCCTAGTCTGAATGAGCAATGATTGGAGAAGAAGTAGAAGAAGAAGAGGAAGAGAAGAAGAGGAAGAATAAAAAGAGGAAGAAGAAGAAGAGGAAGAAGAAAAAGAGGAAGAAGAAAAAGAGGAAGAAGAAAAAAAGAGGAAGAAGCTGAAGAGGAAGAAGAAAAGAAGAGGAAGGAGAAGAAGAGGAGAGGCAGAAGTAAAAAAGAGGAAGAAGAAGAAGAGGAAGAAGATGAAGAGGAAGAAGATGAAGAAGAAGAAGGAAAAGAGGAATAGGAAGAGGAAGCAGAAGAAGAGGAGGAAGCGGAATAGGAAGAAGAAGAAGAAGAAGAAAAAAGAGGAAAGAAAAGAGGAATAGGAAGAGGAAGCAGAAGAAGAGGAGGAAGCGGAATAGGAAGAAGAAGAAGAAGAAAAATAAAGAGGAAAGAAAAGAGGAAAAAGAAGAAGAAGAGGAAGAAGAGGAAGAAGAGGAAGAAAAAGAAGAGGAAGAAGAAGAAGAAGAAGAGGAAGAGAGAAGAAGAAGCGGAAGAAGAAGAAGAAGGAGAAAAAGAGGAATAGGAAGTAGAAGGAGAAGAAGAAGAATATACACTCCTAGCTGGGCTCACTTCTCTCGGGACCTGGCCAGAAGCAAGCTTGTTTCTTTTCATTCAGTCTTAATATCACTTTCTTTCTTTTAAAGTTATTTCATTGTTATTTTGCTACGCAGTGTTAAGCTTATTTGTTTACATTTCTGTGTGTTTGTGATGTCACTGATCCCACTGAAGGCCTATTGACCGAACTGAAACGTCGTTCGATTTTGTTGTCCTTTACTTATGCTGAGCAGCAAACATACATTTTCTTCTTTTTTTTTTTTCTTTCATTTCACCTTTATTCTCAGCTTTACAGCCTCGTCGAATCTCCATACATCTATATGGATTCGTATGTCTTTACCCTTCCTGAGAAATCAAATAAACATGTAGGCTGGTCAAGTGACAAGGGATTTTAATCAACTAAACTAATCTACTTTTTAATCAACTAAACGAATCTACTTTATAATCAACTGAACTAATCTACTTTTAATCAACTAAACGAATCTACTTTTTAATCAACTAAACGAATCTACTTTTTAATCAACTAAACTAGTCTACTTTTTAAAATTGTTGTTTTAGCTCATTAACATTATGTGTCTCCTCCACAGATGATGATTATGATTCTAAAGACAGGTAGCTAATATTGTATGTCCATTATTTAGGTGTTCTATGGTATTCATTACTTGCAGACCAAATCGTTTGATTTTATAAACGATTAGATTGTTTAATTGTTAATTATATTTATTAAATTAATATTTATTTTTTATTATTATTAATTTACAAGTTTTTGAAGACCACACTGTGTCCATGATGTGTGTACTATATGGTGTCCATAATTTTAGTAATATGAGTCCAAAACTTACGTACTATTTTTTGTCAATTATTTGAGTCTTACAAAGTGACTCTTATTTAAGAACTAAAGTACATCCAGTATTTAGTAAATAGTACATCATATATAGAAATATATATCCGTATTTCATTTTTAAAGAATTGAGGGAAATTATGTCGTGCAATGTTGTTCTATCATTTTCAAAAATAAATGTTGGTATTAAATGTATAGCCGCCATATGTGCACATTTCATCTCATGAAGCTGTTCAAACTTCGGATTTATACGAGTCCTGAATCAGTTTTTTTTACAAATAAATAACGTATATTGTATTAATCCGTTTCAGATATTATAGAAAAATATACATACTACACGCACGCTACTTAATGCAATAAATTATACGTGAAAAGAAATAAAACTAATACATGTACGTGAAATCCTGACAATTCAATTGTAACGTCGTTACATCTACTGAAAACAGCTGATGGCGAATGTGGAAGGGGCAGAGGAGACGAAAGGTTATGTTTTGGAGTTATCTGTAACAGAGGAGACGAAAGGTTATATTTTGGAGTTATCTGTAACAGAGGAGACGAAAGGTTATATTTTGGAGTTATCTGTAACAGAGGAGACGAAATGTTATATTTTGGAGTTATCTGTAACAGAGGAGACGAAAGGTTATATTTTGGAGTTATCTGTAACAGAGGAGACGAAAGGTTATATTTTGGAGTTATCTGTAACTGAGGAGACGAGAGGTTATATTTTGGAGTTATCTGTAACAGAGGAGACGAAAGGTTATATTTTGGAGTTATCTGTAACTGAGGAGACGAAAGGTTATATTTTGGAGTTATCTATAAACGGAAATAATTTAAGATCGTCTGATGAACACAAATCAGGATTTAGAAAATCATATTTTGGTATTTCTGCCTTCAAAAAAAATTATCCACTATTTTCTGCTTGTAACGATTTTCTTCTGTTTGTTTGTTAAGTTTTTGTAACAATGAAACCCACGTAATTGGACAGACTAACGCTCATGATGACTACATAGATGTTGAACTTGGCTTCCGGTCAATATGGCGGAGAGGCGACAGTGATACTTTTAGGTTCAATCTGAGAAGGGTCCCTTGTTTGCAGTTTCCTCATATTCCAAGTCCGGCTTGTTGCAGGAGCTTCTGTGTTTAGTGCTCTGTGCACACCGTGTGATTCTTACTGATGATGTTTCTATATTCAGATTGCGTACGCTGAATGATGATATCGTATGACGAAAGACAGTTTATTGAGTTATTTGCGGGTCATCATCATTGCACTCCGAACATGCCCATAGGTGCTCAGTTCCCCTCCTCAGCAATTCCCTCAGTGTCCAGCGACTGACAACTCCAGTTCTATGTTGGTTGATAAGTCTTCTTACACGGCTACTAAGTTTCTCATTTCTGGCTGTGCTCATCTTAACTCCTATTTCCCTCATCCGAAGAAGTGACGTGGATATGTGTTTGTCGAAGTCATTGCTCTTCTCACATCTCGGAGGGCATTATGATGTCCACCCGATCCATTGGTTGCCCGTCCTCAACGACAGCGCAGCTAGCCAACCTGTCCGCTCTTTCATTTCCCCGTACTCCCGCATGTCCAGGGACATAGACAAAGGTGACCTTACGTATTTTGGATTTCTGCAACGACTCTACCCATTGCTGAAGGACAGTTCAGATGCGTTCACTGTCGGTACTATAATACGCCTAATGTCTTTTGACGTGTGCTGTGTTTGCTACGATGGGGACTGCAACTGCCTTTCTTTGTTTGGATATTCGATGAGTTTTAATTCGGATGATTCCACTGGCACAGGCGGTTGATCAATTATGGATTTCCATTCGTTTGCAGTGATATTTGGTCCTTCGAATAACCATATCCATAACCATAGATGTTGGGATACAATGTGTCCAACAAGTTATGATATTTTTTTCTCTATTTGGTAATAACGTTTATTGTGTGCAGTGGGAAAGATCGTTCATCCTCATTCTCCTCTTCGTGTTAACAAAATATCGGGGAGGGAACAGGCAAATGTTTGCAATGTTGCCGTAAAGCTTGTAGCAGGGAGCCAGTAGTGGAGTGTGATAAACACTCCAAGGCATGGTGACAGTTTTACAAGGAAGGAACACAACACAATACTGACATTTCGGCCGGTGACCAGAATACAGGGACAACGACAACAAACGGTGAAGCACAATTATCTAGAACTACATGTTAGATGATCAAGTGGAGTGAGAGGAAAGTAGGAAGTTGAAATAAGAAAGGACAGAGAGAGAGAGAGAGAGAGAAAGAGAGAGAGAGAGAGGAGAGATGTATGCTACATGAGGAGAAGTAGGATGAGCGTCGAGATATATAAGGAAGAGCTCGAGAAAAATGTATCATAAAAAGTATATGAAAATCACTTAGCAGGAACAGCAGGTATGTCCTCTGTGATGGAATACATCAGAATGACTTAGCGCGTTCAGGATATATCCAGAAAGCAACACGTGACGGAAACACGCGAAGTATTGACAGACAAAGGACCTGGGTCGTAGGATAACAACTATGAGGGGGGGGGGGAGGGGATATGCGTGGCAGCCAGACTGCTGTGAAAACAATGGTCGATGGTCAGAGGAGAAATTATAACAAAATATTATTTTCTCCTTCTTGCAACTCTCAGTTTTTGTGGCTCCTCAGTTATCTGTTCATTTGGAGTTATCTGTAACAGAGGAGACGAAAGGTTATATTTTGGAGTTATCTGTAACAGAGGAGACGAAAGGTTATATTTTGGAGTTATCTGTAACAGAGGAGACGAAAGGTTATATTTTGGAGTTATCTGTAACAGAGGAGACGAAAGGTTATATTTTGGAGTTATCTGTAAAAAGACATCATGTAAGATCGTCTGTTGAACACAAATCAGGATTTAGAAAATCATATTTTGGTACAGGGTGTTTCTAAAGTCGCAGTGCAGTGAATTTCTACTCTCGGAAGAAAAACGTCACCAGAAATGCGGTTACCTAATGCGTCACACAAATTGTAAAATATTCAAATATACTTGACTGCTATTGGCGAGTTTATAATGAGTAATGTTGGTATTAACACAATAAAGTGCCTAAAGTATATGTTGAAAATGTCCACCACGAGCCTCAAGACATGTCGTGATTCGTCTTTCCATATTTGCGAAAACCTTCAGAATAATGTCTGGTGATATTTGTTTAATCTTGTCTACTATTTCAGTCTTTAGGTCATTAATTGTCTGCGGATTATTTTCATAAACTGTCCCCTTCAATGCCCCCCACAGATAATAATCTGGGGGTGTTAGATCTGGTGAACGAGCAGGCCAGATTCCACGTGAAATAATGCGATTTGCAAATATGCTTTCTAAATAATTGAGTGTTGTTGTGGCTGTGTGTGCTGTTGCCCCATCCTGCTGAAACCAGGATTCCTCAATTTCCCGTTCTGTATGGTGTGCTATGAACGGTTCCAGAATTAAAGTACGGTAACGTTCTGCATTTATTGTTTCATTAAAAAATATAGGTCCTATTATCCGCATACGACTTATAGCGCACCACACTCCGACTTTTTGATCGTAAAGCGGCACTTGATGAAATTCATTGGGGTTTTCACTGCTCCACAGCCGATTGTTCTGACTGTTCACATAACCGGATAAATGAAACCAGGCCTCATCAGTGAAAAAAGTGACGTCAAGGATGGCAGCGCCATGTTCATAAATAAAATTCTGAAACCACATGCAGTAGTTTAAACGGGATTCATAATCTCTTTCTTGGAGTTGAGACACTTCAGTTAATTTGTATGGACGATAGTGTAGTTCACTTCTTAAAACCTTGTGAACAGAACTCTTAGATATTTGCACCTGTTGAGACAAGTGGTTTAAAGATGCATTTGGACTCATTGTAATTCTGTCTTGCAGTTCCATAATTTGGTCTTGTGAAATTGAAGGTCTTCCAGATCGGTGGGTGTTTCTTTAATGACTGTGCATTATTTGAAAATCTAGTTGTTCCAATTTATTTATGTAAATCACGCATCATGTACTGCAGTAGCTTGTTCCTTTTTCGGTAAAGTTAAACATATAACATCACTATTCACAAAAGGTATTTTAAATATCCACCACGTTTTAGTTGGCAAATATTGATACGTTTTTTCATATTGTCAAAAACCTTACGCAGTATGGGCTGTGTAACATTATTAATGTTGTTGGCGATTGAAACCTGCAGCTCATCGAGTGTGTGGGGATTGTTTTCGTACACTTTTCCTTTCAGTTCACCCCAGAGATAGTAGTCCATGGGAGTAAGATCAGGAGACCGTGCAGGCCAAATTCCGCGAGAGATTATACGATTAGCAAAAATTTCATATAAAAATTCCAGTGATTTTACAGCAGTGTAAGCAGTTGCGCCATCTTGTTGAAACCAAGCTTTTTCAATTTCTGGCTCAGAAAGTTGGGTTACGAATCGCTCCAGTATGTTAATCCTGTATCTTTCTGAATTTATTGTGTCATAGAAGAAAATTGGGCCGATTAGCCGCTGACGACTCATTGCACACCACACTCCTACTTTCTGATTGTGGAGAGGCACTGGGTGTAATGCATGTGGATTTTCATCACTCCAAAGACGATCATTCTGCCTATTCACGTACCCAGACAAATGGAACCATGCTTCATCTGTGAAGAAAGTGAAATCAAGGATTTCCTCACCTTCTTGTGCTAGAAAATTCTCAAACCACATACAATAATTAATTCTGGATTGGTGATCTAATTCTTTTAATTGAGGAACGACGGAAAATTTGTACGGATGTAGCTTTAATTTTTTTTCAGAACTCTATGAACAGTACTGCTTGATTTGTGTACTTGTTGAGCCAGCTTTCTTATTGATTTGCCAGGACTCATTAGAATGCTGTCCTGGATGTTGAGAGATGTTACTTCAAGAACAGATGGTCTACCAGGACGGCTAACATCATGTACACTACCGGTGTTTTGAAATTTGATTATTAAATTACTCACAGTATTTCGATGAGGCACTGGTGTATCAGGAGATCTATTCACAAATTGTTCAACAACCCCATTCGAATACTTGCCGCCGTTACGGAACACATGCTCCACTATAAATACTCTTTCTTCAATCGTTAACACCATTGTAAGCCAGATCTATCATGTAGCAGTGATGTTTAAATGAACACGTAAATGGTGCTTGAACTATTACGTCATACATAGATAAAATTTAGGTGCGTAATTATTTCAACAACAAAAATGCACAGTCATTAAAGAGACACCCTATATTTCTGCCTTCAAAAAAAAATTATCCACTATTTTCTGCTTGTAACGATTTTCTTCTATTTGTTTGTTAAGTTTTTGTAACAATGAAACCCACGCAATTGGACAGACTAACGCTCATGATGACCACATAGATGTTGAACTTGGCTTCCGGTCAATGTGGCGGAGAGGCGACAGTGATACGTTTAGGTTCAATCTGAGAAGGGTCCCTAGTTCGCAGTTTCCTCATAGTCCAAGGCCGCAAAGTATATCTCCCCTCGACGCTGAAGGCAGATGAGAAAGGAAAGAAGAAGAAGACGT
This sequence comes from Megaustenia siamemsis, assembly GCA_032433765.1. Lineage (NCBI taxonomy): Eukaryota > Metazoa > Mollusca > Gastropoda > Stylommatophora > Ariophantidae > Megaustenia > Megaustenia siamemsis. The sequence goes on from JAVIAB010000101.1 coordinate 31,681,436, forward strand.
AGATTACTGTTTTATTGTTTCTTTTTATTCCATTAATTGTTCTTAGTTCCAAAAAGCCGGTCGTGTTTTATATTTCATTGTTTATATATCCGGCTTGTTGCAGGAGCTTCTGTGTTTAGTGCTCTGTGCACACCGTGTGATTCTTACTGATGATGTTTCTATATTCAGATTGCGTACGCTGAATGATGATATCGTATGACGAAAGACAGTTTATTGAGTTATTGAGTTATTTGCGGGTCATCATCATTGCACTCTGAACATGCCCATAGGTGCTCAGTTCCCCTCCTCAGCAATTCCCTCAGTGTCCAGCGACTGACGACTCCAGTTCTATGTTGGTTGATAAGTCTTCTTACACGGCTACTAAGTTTCTCATTTCTGGCTGTGCTCATCTTAACTCCTATTTCCCTCATCCGAAGAAGTGACGTGGATATGTGTTTGTCGAAGTCATTGCTCTTCTCACATCTCGGAGGGCATTATGATGTCCACCCGATCCATTGGTTGCCCGTCCTCAACGACAGCGCAGCTAGCCAACCTGTCCGCTCTTTCATTTCCCCGTACTCCCGCATGTCCAGGGACATAGAGAAAGGTGACCTTACGTATTTTGGATTTCTGCAACGACTCTACCCATTGCTGAAGGACAGTTCAGATGCGTTCACTGTCGGTACTATAATACGCCTAATGTCTTTTGACGTGTGCTGTGTTTGCTACGATGGGGACTGCAACTGCCTTTCTTTGTTTGGATATTCGATGAGTTTTAATTCGGATGATTCCACTGGCACAGGCGGTTGATCAATTATGGATTTCCATTCGTTTGCAGTGATATTTGGTCCTTCGAATAACCATATCCATAACCATAGATGTTGGGATACAATGTGTCCAACAAGTTATGATATTTTTTTCTCTATTTGGTAATAACGTTTATTGTGTGCAGTGGGAAAGATCGTTCATCCTCATTCTCCTCTTCGTGTTAACAAAATATCGGGGAGGGAACAGGCAAATGTTTGCAATGTTGCCGTAAAGCTTGTAGCAGGGAGCCAGTAGTGGGGTGTGATAAACACTCCAAGGCATGGTGACAGTTTTACAAGGAAGGAACACAACACAATACTGACATTTCGGCCGGTGACCAGAATACAGGGACAACGACAACAAACGGTGAAGCACAATTATCTAGAACTACATGTTAGATGATCAAGTGGAGTGAGAGGAAAGTAGGAAGTTGAAATAAGAAAGGACAGAGAGAGAGAGAGAGAGAGAGAAGAGAGAGAGAGAGAGAGAGGAGAGATGTATGCTACATGAGGAGAAGTAGGATGAGCGTCGAGATATATAAGGAAGAGCTCGAGAAAAATGTATCATAAAAAGTATATGAAAATCACTTAGCAGGAACAGCAGGTATGTCCTCTGTGATGGAATACATCAGAATGACTTAGCGCGTTCAGGATATATCCAGAAAGCAACACGTGACGGAAACACGCGAAGTATTGACAGACAAAGGACCTGGGTCGTAGGATAACAACTATGAGGGGGGGGGGGGGGGAGGGGATATGCGTGGCAGCCAGACTGCTGTGAAAACAATGGTCGATGGTCAGAGGAGAAATTATAACAAAATATTATTTTCTCCTTCTTGCAACTCTCAGTTTTTGTGGCTCCTCAGTTATCTGTTCATTTGGAGTTATCTGTAACAGAGGAGACGAAAGGTTATATTTTGGAGTTATCTGTAACAGAGGAGACGAAAGGTTATATTTTGGAGTTATCTGTAACAGAGGAGACGAAAGGTTATATTTTGGAGTTATCTGTAACAGAGGAGACGAAAGGTTATATTTTGGAGTTATCTGTAAAAAGACATCATGTAAGATCGTCTGTTGAACACAAATCAGGATTTAGAAAATCATATTTTGGTACAGGGTGTTTCTAAAGTCGCAGTGCAGTGAATTTCTACTCTCGGAAGAAAAACGTCACCAGAAATGCGGTTACCTAATGCGTCACACAAATTGTAAAATATTCAAATATACTTGACTGCTATTGGCGAGTTTATAATGAGTAATGTTGGTATTAACACAATAAAGTGCCTAAAGTATATGTTGAAAATGTCCACCACGAGCCTCAAGACATGTCGTGATTCGTCTTTCCATATTTGCGAAAACCTTCAGAATAATGTCTGGTGATATTTGTTTAATCTTGTCTACTATTTCAGTCTTTAGGTCATTAATTGTCTGCCGATTATTTTCATAAACTGTCCCCTTCAATGCCCCCCACAGATAATAATCTGGGGGTGTTAGATCTGGTGAACGAGCAGGCCAGATTCCACGTGAAATAATGCGATTTGCAAATATGCTTTCTAAATAATTGAGTGTTGTTGTGGCTGTGTGTGCTGTTGCCCCATCCTGCTGAAACCAGGATTCCTCAATTTCCCGTTCTGTATGGTGTGCTATGAACGGTTCCAGAATTAAAGTACGGTAACGTTCTGCATTTATTGTTTCATTAAAAAATATAGGTCCTATTATCCGCATACGACTTATAGCGCACCACACTCCGACTTTTTGATCGTAAAGCGGCACTTGATGAAATTCATTGGGGTTTTCACTGCTCCACAGCCGATTGTTCTGACTGTTCACATAACCGGATAAATGAAACCAGGCCTCATCAGTGAAAAAAGTGACGTCAAGGATGGCAGCGCCATGTTCATAAATAAAATTCTGAAACCACATGCAGTAGTTTAAACGGGATTCATAATCTCTTTCTTGGAGTTGAGACACTTCAGTTAATTTGTATGGACGATAGTGTAGTTCACTTCTTAAAACCTTGTGAACAGAACTCTTAGATATTTGCACCTGTTGAGACAAGTGGTTTAAAGATGCATTTGGACTCATTGTAATTCTGTCTTGCAGTTCCATAATTTGGTCTTGTGAAATTGAAGGTCTTCCAGATCGGTGGGTGTTTCTTTAATGACTGTGCATTATTTGAAAATCTAGTTGTTCCAATTTATTTATGTAAATCACGCATCATGTACTGCAGTAGCTTGTTCCTTTTTCGGTAAAGTTAAACATATAACATCACTATTCACAAAAGGTATTTTAAATATCCACCACGTTTTAGTTGGCAAATATTGATACGTTTTTTCATATTGTCAAAAACCTTACGCAGTATGGGCTGTGTAACATTATTAATGTTGTTGGCGATTGAAACCTGCAGCTCATCGAGTGTGTGGGGATTGTTTTCGTACACTTTTCCTTTCAGTTCACCCCAGAGATAGTAGTCCATGGGAGTAAGATCAGGAGACCGTGCAGGCCAAATTCCGCGAGAGATTATACGATTAGCAAAAATTTCATATAAAAATTCCAGTGATTTTACAGCAGTGTAAGCAGTTGCGCCATCTTGTTGAAACCAAGCTTTTTCAATTTCTGGCTCAGAAAGTTGGGTTACGAATCGCTCCAGTATGTTAATCCTGTATCTTTCTGAATTTATTGTGTCATAGAAGAAAATTGGGCCGATTAGCCGCTGACGACTCATTGCACACCACACTCCTACTTTCTGATTGTGGAGAGGCACTGGGTGTAATGCATGTGGATTTTCATCACTCCAAAGACGATCATTCTGCCTATTCACGTACCCAGACAAATGGAACCATGCTTCATCTGTGAAGAAAGTGAAATCAAGGATTTCCTCACCTTCTTGTGCTAGAAAATTCTCAAACCACATACAATAATTAATTCTGGATTGGTGATCTAATTCTTTTAATGAGGAACGACGGAAAATTTGTACGGATGTAGCTTTAATTTTTTTCAGAACTCTATGAACAGTACTGCTTGATTTGTGTACTTGTTGAGCCAGCTTTCTTATTGATTTGCCAGGACTCATTAGAATGCTGTCCTGGATGTTGAGAGATGTTACTTCAAGAACAGATGGTCTACCAGGACGGCTAACATCATGTACACTACCGGTGTTTTGAAATTTGATTATTAAATTACTCACAGTATTTCGATGAGGCACTGGTGTATCAGGAGATCTATTCACAAATTGTTCAACAACCCCATTCGAATACTTGCCGCCGTTACGGAACACATGCTCCACTATAAATACTCTTTCTTCAATCGTTAACACCATTGTAAGCCAGATCTATCATGTAGCAGTGATGTTTAAATGAACACGTAAATGGTGCTTGAACTATTACGTCATACATAGATAAAATTTAGGTGCGTAATTATTTCAACAACAAAAAATGCACAGTCATTAAAGAGACACCCTATATTTCTGCCTTCAAAAAAAAATTATCCACTATTTTCTGCTTGTAACGATTTTCTTCTATTTGTTTGTTAAGTTTTTGTAACAATGAAACCCACGCAATTGGACAGACTAACGCTCATGATGACCACATAGATGTTGAACTTGGCTTCCGGTCAATGTGGCGGAGAGGCGACAGTGATACGTTTAGGTTCAATCTGAGAAGGGTCCCTAGTTCGCAGTTTCCTCATAGTCCAAGGCCGCAAAGTATATCTCCCTCGACGCTGAAGGCAGATGAGAAAGGAAAGAAGAAGAAGACGTAGATTACTGTTTTATTGTTTCTTTTTATTCCATTAATTGTTCTTAGTTCCAAAAAGCCGGTCGTGTTTTATATTTCATTGTTTATATATCCGGCTTGTTGCAGGAGCTTCTGTGTTTAGTGCTCTGTGCACACCGTGTGATTCTTACTGATGATGTTTCTATATTCAGATTGCGTACGCTGAATGATGATATCGTATGACGAAAGACAGTTTATTGAGTTATTGAGTTATTTGCGGGTCATCATCATTGCACTCCGAACATGTCCATAGGTGCTCAGTTCCCCTCCTCAGCAATTCCCTCAGTGTCCAGCGACTGACGACTCCAGTTCTATGTTGGTTGATAAGTCTTCTTACACGGCTACTAAGTTTCTCATTTCTGGCTGTGCTCATCTTAACTCCCATTTCCATCATCCGAAGAAGTGACGTGGATATGTGTTTGTCGAAGTCATTGCTCTTCTCACATCTCGGAGGGCATTATGATGTCCACCCGATCCATTGGTTGCCCGTCCTCAACGACAGCGCAGCTAGCCAACCTGTCCGCTCTTTCATTTCCCCGTACTCCCGCATGTCCAGGGACATAGAGAAAGGTGACCTTACGTATTTTGGATTTCTGCAACGAGTCTACCCATTGCTGAAGGACAGTTCAGATGCGTTCACTGTCGGTACTATAATACGCCTAATGTCTTTTGACGTGTGCTGTGTTTGCTACGATGGGGACTGCAACTGCCTTTCTTTGTTTGGATATTCGATGAGTTTTAATTCGGATGATTCCACTGGCACAGGCGGTTGATCAATTATGGATTTCCATTCGTTTGCAGTTAAGCCGAAAAAACTTCACAAACATGAACAAGTCAAAGAAAGATAAAGTAAATCCGTCAACCAGGAAAGTGAAGGGCTCTCTGTCTAAGAGACGTATGACGCAATCCGGAGAAAGCCATAAGGAGTCCGGGTTGCCGACTCACCCTTTGTCTACCAGGAAATCATCCAGAATTGGCACCTGGAATGTTCGTACCCTTAACGAACAGGGAAAAGCGGCACAAGTGGCAGCAGAAATGAACAACTACAAGATAGATATTCTGGGAATGTGTGAAACAAGATGGCTGGGAGCGGAGAGAATAAAATTGAATACAGGGGAGATGTTTATCATCAGGACACCAGGAACCAGGAGCACAACATAGCGAAGGGGTAGCTATAATGCTATCAAAGAATGCACAGAAGACACTAATAGAATGGGAGGCAGTGGGACCAAGACTGGTGAGAGCAACATTTAGAACAACCAAAAACAAAATAAAATTACACATTATACAATGCTATGCACCAACCAACGATAAAGATGACTCAGTTAAAGATGATTTTTATAAACAGCTACAATGCCAGATGGATGCAAGACGAGCCAAGGATATTATAATCTTGATGGGAGACCTAAATGCTAAGGTAGGATCAGACAACAGAGGCTTTGAAGAGATTATGGGAAAACATGGACTTGGAGATATAAACGAGAATGGAGAGATATTTGTGAATTTCTGCGCCCTTAATCAAATGAGCCTAGGAGGAACAATATTCCAACATAAAAGAATACACAAAGCTACATGGGTGTCACCAGATCATAGAACGGAAAATCAAATTGATCACATATGTATTAATAATAAGTTTAAGTCATCCTTACAGGATGTAAAAGTATATAGAGGGGCAGATATAGCTTCTGATCATCATCTGCTGTTAGCCAAACTTAAAATTAAATTAAAAAGGTATACTACAACGAATAAGGGCAGAACGTATTTCAATGTAGGGTTTCTTAAAGAACAAGGAATTAAAGATAAATTCGCAGTCACAATATCAAACAAATACCAAGTCCTCCAACAACTAGAAAATACAATAAATATAGAAGATCATTGGAAACAGGTAAAAATATATGGAAAGAGACATGCGAAGAAACACTGGGGAAAGAGAACGCCAGAATAAGGCATGGATGACAGCAGAGACCTTGGATAAATTAAAGAAAGAAAGAACAAGAAAGCAGACATAAATAAAAGCAAAACAAGAAGTAATAAAGCCAAGACACAGGAAGCTTACACAGAGGTGAACAAAGAAGTGAGAAGATGCATTAAAAGGGATAAGAGGAAATATATAGATGAATTTGCTAAGAGGCAGAAGAAGCAGCAAATAAAGGGAATATGAAAGAACTGTACAACAGCACAAAGAAATTAGGTGGAAAATACAAACAGATCAACGCCTTTATCAAAGATAAGAAAGGAAATCTGCTTAGTAATATAAAGGAACAAATGGAGAGATGGAAGGAGCACTTTGAAGAACTTTTGAACAGACCTGGCTCAAATAATCCTCCAGATATACTACCAGCAGAAGAAGAATACACGTTAACTGCGGAAAACCAAGCAAAGAAGAAATAATGAAAGCCATCAAACTGTTAAAATGGTAAAGCCACAGGACCAGATGAAATTCCTTCGGAAGCCATCAAAGCAGATATTATCACCTCTACCAAGATGTTACATAATCTATTGGATAAAATTTGGGAGAGGGAAGAAATACCTAAAGACTGGAGAGAAGGTTATATGATCAAACTACCAAGAAAGGAAGTTTACAGGAGTGCACAAATTATAGGGGAATTATGCTACTATCAGTGCCAGGAAAAATATTAGGCAGAATCATTCTGGAGAGACTAAAAGAGGCTATAGAGAAACACTTGAGAGATGAACAAGCAGGTTTTAGGAAGAACAGATCATGTGCTGATCAAATAACTACTCTACGTATAATAGTTGAACAAAGTTTAGAACTAAAATCCCCACTTTATATTGGATTCATAGATTACGAAAAGGCATTTGATAGTTTAGACAGAAGAATGCTTTGGAAGTTGCTGAGTCATTATGGAATCCCCATAAAGTTTATTAACCTGATAAAAACAATGTATGAAGGAACAAAATGTAGTGTGGTGCATGAAGGACAGCTTACAGAAGCATTTGAAATAAGAACAGGAGTAAGGCAAGGATGCCTTCTGTCTCCATTTCTCTTTCTACTGGCCATAGATTGGATTATGAAAATAACTCAAAACAACAGAAATGGGATCCAGTGGTCACTGACCAAACAACTTGATGATTTAGACTTTGCTGATGACATAGCTCTCCTATCACACAGCCACCAACAGATGCAAGATAAAATGAGTATATTAGATGAGAGATCACAACAGCTAGGACTAAAGATTAATAGAGATAAGACCAACATTATGAGAATTAATGCAGTTGGCAATAACCAAATAAAACTAGGAGAAATACCTCTACTAGACGTACAATCTTATATATATCTGGGCAGTAATATAGATAAAGAGGGAGGAACAGAAAACGATACCAAAATAAGGATATCAAAAGCAAGAGGAGCTTTCATTGCACTGGGAAACATATGGAAATCCAAAGAAATTAGGCTAAATACAAAAATACAAATTTTCAACTCCAATGTTAAGTCGGTTCTATTATATGGCTGTGAAACATGGAGAATAACAAAATTGACAATCACGAAGGTACAGACTTTCATTAATGGATGCTTGCGCAGAATAAAGGGATGGAAATGGCAGGACAAAGTCACAAACGTGGAATTATGGAAATGTACCGGTCAAATACCAGTGGATAAAGAAATACAGCGAAGACGATGGCGATGGATAGGACACACACTACGGAAACCAACTGAGAGTATTACACAACAGGCCCTTTTTTGGAATCCCCAGGGGAAAAGACAAAGAGGAAGACCAAGGAATTCTTGGAGAAGACAGATTGAAGCAGAGATGAAGATGATGGGGAAGACATGGAATGATCTTAAAAGAATTGCAAAAAATAGAACGACTTGGAAAGTGTTTGTGAAGACCTATGCTCCACTGGAGCTAAAAGGTAGAAGATTCGTTTGCAGTGATATTTGGTCCTTCGAATAACCATATCCATAACCATAGATGTTGGGATACAATGTGTCCAACAAGTTATGATATTTTTTTCTCTATTTGGTAATAACGTTTATTGTGTGCAGTGGGAAAGCTCGTTCATCCTCATTCTCCTCTTCGTGTTAACAAAATATCGGGGAGGGAACAGGCAAATGTTTACAATGCTGCCGTAAAGCTTGTAGCAGGGAGCCAGTAGTGGGGTGTGATAAACACTCCAAGGCATGTGACAGTTTTACAAGGCAGGAACACAACACAATACTGACATTTCGGCCGGTGACCAGAATACAGGGACAACGACAACAAACGGTGAAGCACAATTATCTAGAACTACATGTTAGATGATCAAGTGGAGTGACAGGAAAGTAGGAAGTTGAAATAAGAAAGGACAGAGAGAGAGAGCGAGAGAAAGAGAGAGAGAGAGAGAGAGAGAGAGAGAGAGAGATGTATGCTACATGAGGAGAAGTAGGATGAGCGTCGAGATATATAAGGAAGAGCTCGAGAAATATGTATCATAAAAAGTATATGAAAATCACTTAGCAGGAACAGCAGGTATGTCCTCTGTGATGGAATACATCAGAATGACTTAGCGCGTTCAGGATATATCCAGAAAGCAACACGTGACGGAAACACGCGAAGTATTGACAGACAAAGGACCTGGGTCGTAGGATAACAACTATGAGGGGGGGGGGATATGCGTGGCAGCCAGACTGCTGTGAAAACAATGGTCGATGGTCAGAGGAGAAATTATAACAAAATATTATTTTCTCCTTCTTGCAACTCTCAGTTTTTGTGGCTCCTCAGTTATCTGTTCATTCTTCTGGTCTCTCCCCAACTCCTCCGCGTTGTCACCACTCACATCCAAAGCCATGAACCTTAATGAACACAGGATCATCAACCGCAACTGCTTCCTGTTGAGGCTTTTCTTAAGATCTGCAAGTCATCTGGGCCAAATACACAGTCTGATCACACCTCCATTTTGGTAGAGTTAAATGGCACTTGACAAACGTTTCCTCATTTGTTTGATTATCATCATTATCATCAAGCAGTGGGCCTGCTGGCGTAGGAGATCATGTCTCTCCATAACTTTCGATCTCGACAGTTATTTATAATTTCTGTTGTTGACCTTCCGCCAAGCCATTCTCTTAAGCCGTCTGGTATTTTTTTTCTCTTTGCTTCCCTCTATCTCTTCGTCCCTCAATTTTTCCAGTTGTTACGATATATTCCAGTTGTTCTCTTCTCATTACATGACCAAAAAATGATGATTGTTTCTTCCTAATATTTTGAAATTAGCTCTCGTTTTGCTTTGACCTCTTTCAGAACATTTTCATTACTCTTCTTTGCTGTCCATGGTATTCTCAATATTCTTCTGTAAAAAACACATTTCTACAGACTCCAGTGATTTTCTTGTTTGTTGTCCTATTGTCCATGATTCACATCATAAGTTAAAACTGGATCTACATAACATTTAAGAACTCTTTGCCTTGTTTCAATTGTCTATTATACATTAAGTAAAACAATTGGTCATACTAAAAGTTCTGGAGGAAATACATACAAAGAATGAATTTCTATTTGGAATTCGGTGTACAAAGATGCCTAACTGAAAACCATTGGATGTACTCCGTGAAAGTCAGATACGTGACTGAAAACTGCTGTCCATCAACTGCGAACGTAAAAATGCCAAGCATAATCTTCAGTAATTAATATTTTTTTGTCTGTCATATTCATGCCGGCATTTCTACATAATTGTAATAAATGCAGATCTAACTTGTCCACAACTTTATTTATGCTGTATAGTTTGTCTCAATTGTTTTGGACCAGAGTTTTCTATCAGTTCCATCTTTATTCTCCCCACAACTAGATGATGGTCTACACCTGCAGTCATTTTACTTTCACGTTTTGCCATTACTGTCTTATCTGCTGTTTATCTTATCGTTTTATGATACACCCACTTAGTGATTTCCATTTTACATTGGGAATTTTATATATTTGAGTTATTGAGTAATTTGTGATGTATCATCATTTCACTCCAAACAATAAGGGTCCAGATTCCATTCTCAGTATGCCCCGCGGCGTCCAGCAACCAATGCTTTCAGTCTTGCTTTCGTTATGGCCTCTAAGGCTCCCACTAGGTCTCCCGTTTCTGGATTCACTTTCATCTCCTTCATCCGAAGGAGAGAAGTGGGACTCATGGTTGTCGAAGTCATGGCTTCCACGACCTTGGAGTGCATTGATGACGTCTGCCTGCTCCATTGGTTGACCGCCGTCAATGAGAGCACAGCCAGCAAACCTATCCGCTCTTTAATTTTCCCTTAGTCTTGCATGTCCAGGGACGGGGACAAAGGGGACTGCTTACGGTTAACTTCTGTAACGACTCGACCATTGTCTGTTTTAAACTTTTCCATTTCTCTACTTTTCTTATCATGCTGATCGAATAACTATATTTACAGGCGTGGATGTAGTCGTGTGACTCTAACCAAATCAATGCCCTGGTCACTGCCATCATCTCAAATCGTCTTGCTAATCGTGGTCATAACGTACGCATCACTATCTATTTACATGCTCTGCCTGCAGAGCGTGCTGCAAATGACCATACTCTCGTTTCTTCTTCCTCTTCCTCTTCTACCTTTCAGCTCCCTGGGGAGCATAGGTCTTCAACAAACACGTTCAGCTCCATGTGGAGCATAGGTCTTCAACAAACACGTTCAGCTCCATGTGGAGCATAGGTCTTCAACTAAAACTTTAAGCTCCTGTGTAGTATAGGTCTTCAACAAACACTTTCAGCTCCCTGTGGAGCATAGGTTTTCAACAAACACTTCCAGCTCCCTGTGTAGTATAGGACTTCAACAAATACTTTAAGCTCCCTGTGTAGTATAGGACTTCAACAAACACTATCAGCTCCCTGTGTAGTATAGGACTTCAATAAACACTTTCAGCTTCCTGTGTAGTATAGGTCTTCAACAAACACTTTCAGCTCCCTGTGTAGTATAGGACTTCAACAAACACTATCAGCTCCCTGAGTAGTATAGGTCTTCAACAAACACTATCAGCTCCCTGAGTAGTATAGGACTTCAACAAACACTATCAGCTCCCTGAGTAGTATAGGACTTCAACAAACACTATCAGCTCCTGAGTAGTATAGGACTTCAACAAACACTTCAGCTTCCTGTGTAGTATAGGACTTCAACAAACACTTTCAGCTTCCTGTGTAGTATAGGTCTTCAACAAACACTTTCAGCTCCTGTGTAGTATAGGACTTCAACAAACACTATCAGCTCCCTGAGTAGTATAGGACTTCAACAAACACTTTCAGCTTCCTGTGTAGTATAGGTCTTCAACAAACACTTTCAGCTCCCTGTGTAGTATAGGTCTTCAACAAACACTTTCAGCTCCTGTGTAGAATAGGTCTTCAACAAACACTTTCAGCTCCTGTGTAGTATTGGTCTTCAACAAACACTTTCAGCTCCCTGTGTAGTATAGGTCTTCAACGAACACTTTCAGCTCCCTGTGTAGTATAGGTCTTCAACAAAACACTTTCAGCTCCTGTGTAGTATAGGTCTTCAACAAACACTTTCAAGTCGTTCTGTTTCTTGATTCTTTTAAGATCATTCAATCTCTCCCCATCATCTTCATCTCTGCTTCTGTCTGTCTTCTCCAAGAATTTCTTGGTCTTCCACTTTGTTTTTTTTCCCCTGGGGATTCCAAAAAGGGCCTCTTGTGTAATACTCTCAGTTGGCTTCCGCAGTGTGTGTCCTATCCAGCGCCATCTGTATGACGCAGGTACATATGTATATATATTTTACATTATATATTTTTACGTGAAAGTGAACCTCCATTGTATATGCTGGTAATGTGTCAAAATGCTGGTAATGTGTCAAAGATATAATTGTGTTTTTTTTTGGTTATCATTCATGTATCACGTGTCACTATTAATAGTGTGTACTTGTGTGTGGGTGTGTAGTATGATCCAACATTTGCTTGTGGCATCATCATTATCATCATTACCATCATCATCACCAAGTATCATGATAGGTGGCGTAGGTGATAATTTCTCTCAATAATTTTGGATTTCGACAGTTATTATCATTTCTGTTGTTGGTATTCTATCAAGCCATTCTCTTCAGCTGTCTGTTATCTTTTTTTATTTGCTTCACTCTATCTCTTCGTCCCTCAATTGTCCCAGTTTGTTAAATATTCCCCACCTGTTCCCTTCTCACTACATGGCCAAAAAGTGATGGTTGTTGTTATTTTTTGGGCTATACATGGTATTCTCAACATTCTACCATCTCAGCTATGTTGTAATCTACCATCTCACCTATGTTGTACATCTACCATCTCACCTATGTTGTACATCTACCATCTCACCTATGTTGTACATCTACCATTTCACCTCTGATGTACATCTACCATCTCACCTATGTTGTACATCTACCATCTCACCTCTGTTGTACATCTACCATCTCACCTATGTTGTACATCTACCATTTCACCTCTGATGTACATCTACCATCTCACCTATGTTGTGGATCTACCATCTCACCTCTGCTGTACATCTACCATTTCACCTCTGTTGTGCATCTACCATCTTACCTCTGCTGTACATCTACCATCTCACCTATGTTGTGGATCTACCATCACCTCTGATGTACATCTACCATCTTACCTCAGTTGTGCATCTACCATCTTACCTCTGCTGTACATCTACCATCTCACCTATGTTGTACATCTACCATCTCACCTATGTTGTACATCTACCATCTCACCTCTTGTACATCTACTATCTCACCTATGTTATACATCTACCATCTCACCTCTTTTGTGCATCTACCATCTCACCTCTGTTGCACATCTACCATCTCCTTTATGTTGTACATCTACCATCTCGCATCCGTTGTACATCTACCATCTCACATCCGTTGTACATCTACCATCTCACATCCGTTGTACATCTACCATCTCACCAATGTTGTACATCTACCATCTCACCTCTGTTGTGCATCTACCATCTTACCTCTGCTGTACATCTACCATCTCACCTCTGTTGTACATCTACCATCTCACCTCTCTTGTACATCTATCATCTCACCTATGTTGTACATCTACCATCTCACCTCTGTTGTACATCTACCGTCTCACCTCTCTTGTACATCTATCATCTCACCTATGTTGTACATCTACCATCTCACCTCTGTTGTACATCTACCGTCTCACCTCTCTTGTACATCTATCATCTCACCTATGTTGTACATCTACCATCATCTCTGTTGTACATCTACCATCTCACCTCTTTGTACATCTACCATCTCACCAATGTTGTACATCTGCCATCTGAGGTTAGCGTTCTTTCCGGTTTTTTTAAATTTACATTTCTATTACCTGTTGTAATGGTATTGTCTTTTACTATTGTTCCACTTGGCTTTATCGTGCATTTCGGTAGTGTATATTTCTTTGTTGTTACCATTACTTCTGTATTTTTTTATATAAGGCTGAATCCTTTATTGTTGCTTTCATTCACAATATTGTCAACATATCTTGAAATTATTTTCACTTTTACCGATTAAGATTGTGTCATCAACATACCTTAGATTATGTTCTATGGCAATCAATTGTTATTCCAGGTATGTCCCTTTATATCTTAAAATAATCTCACATTACATATTAAATAAACCTGGTGGCAGTACACAACGTCGCCTAACTCTTTTGTTTTATTTTTTGAAAAATTCACACAAAATATTATCAGTTCTTATGTAATATGTTTGTTGCCAGTTCATGATAGTTGTTCCTTCGCTTGTGTAGGTCGTACTTTTGGGGCATTTCTATTTTTTATTTATTTTAAGCTTCAATGGTTGAGTGGTTAGTATCCTCGCTTCCTAACAGAAGGATGCAGGCTCAATTCTCAAAGGGACTGAATTCTTATTCAGACCGGCAACTGTTGCCCTCTAAAAATGAATACCAGAGAATCTCTCTGGCGGCTTGGCGTGATACTGACTACACCATTAAAACATATGCTGTGATTGTAGACAAAATGTTTCACTAAAACCTTATTCCACATACGGCTAGCAAAGTGTGAAAGGAACCTTTCCTTGACTGATTACTTTACTTATTAGTTTACACAGTTTAATTGATTGTCATGTTGTCACTTCCATTTAGTGGTCCACGCAATTGAATTATTGTGATATTGTCAAATAGCACTTTTAGCCTTCCTCTTGTTAATCTATTTTTTTTTTAAATTAAGGAATATTCCTTTTTGTTCCTTTGAAAGACAGACTGCAATACGTTCTTTGTTTTGTTGGTCTTCTTTTTAGAACAAAGTACTTTTCCAGCGTTTGTTTTGATACATAAGCCTTGTCTATTAATTCAATTATTAACAATACAATACACAAAAAATGCATTTGTTAATTTGATTACTGTTTACGTTGTGCTACCAATGCCAGACCTGGACCCTAGATGCAAGAACAATATGAAAATAACCTCTGCAGAGATTAAATGTGTTAGACGAATGACAGGAAACAGTCTGAGATATAAGATCAGAAATGAAGAACTGAGAAAAAAGCTAGGAATAGCCCCCACATAGAATATATAAGGAAATAACAGATAAAATGGTTTGGCCACGTGACAAGGCAGAAAGAACAATCACAACACAACGAGCCTTCAACAAACGTGAGAACACCAGACCCAAGGTTCGACCACGAAAAGATGGGTCGATGGAATATTATAAGCACTAGGAAACATAACAGCAGCAGAGGCGAACAGAAGAGTAAAAAGACCGCAAAGTTATATCTCCCCTCTACGCCGAAAGGCAGATGAGGAAGGAAAGAAGAGGAAGACGTAGATTACTGTTTCATTGTTTCTTTTTATTCCCTTAATTGTTCTTAGTTCCAAAAAGCCGGTCGTGTTTTATATTTCGTTCTTTATGTATCCATGGTTGTAAGAATGATGTTCTCTCGGTCTTCATCTCTGGCAGATGTTTTGATAGAGTCAGTCTTGATAGCTAAATAGAAAGATGAACTTTCTTAAAACCATGCTATCAGTGTTACGTCACACCACGATTCGCATCGTATGTACAATTGTTTTTTTTGTTTTCCCCCCAAAAGTGACATTGTATTTATTTTCTTTGAAATTTAACATAATTTGTTGATGAATGTGTCCTGTCTTAGAACATCTCCATTCATTCTTACAATTGACATTTCATGGCCGTAGTTTCGATTTTGGGGGCTTCGGTAACTTAGATGGGAAAACCACCGACTAGACTACCGACGTTCGGACAATCCGTGTTCGAATCCCCGCTGGAAGCAGTGTGAGTTGTACTCGTGGTTGGAAAAAAACTACCCGGCGGTCGACCCAGCCGCTGGTAGAAATGAGTACCAGGATAGTACTCTGGGAAGGTGAGGAATGCCGCCTCGCATCGCGAGTTTCGATGTTGAAGCGTAACTATCCAGAAGTCTCCGAACACTTCTGAATGGGCGGCCGATCACATGTGGGTGGAAACTCGCGTGCTAAGGCTCAGATTCAAGTCTCGTACTTGACCTTTACTTCTAATTCTGAAAACACACGTAAGATGGTTAGTCCTTATTGATGTATGAATGATATTTCATACCCTCGACCAACTATGCAATAACTTCCAGAGAGTAGTCATTTAGCGGATACCATCACACTGTAATATACACGGAAATGAACGCGCAGACAAATTAGCTAAAGAGGGAGGAGATTACCACAAGAGAACCATCCGGTCAGTTATGATGAAGCCAAATCCATCATCAAAGGTCAGTATCATGAAAAAATAGAAACGAGAACACCCAAAGCATAACGAGAGGGGACGGATAACTCAACTATCATGCAGGGATCAAGTTATCAAACTTCGCCTGTGCACTGGCCACAATAGAATGAGAAACCACTCGTTCACCAAATTCAAAATAGGTACAACCAGCCAATGCCACTGTACAGGGACAATATGACAACAAAACATGTTCTACAGGATTGCCTCCAGTACACAGACCTGAGAAGGGACAATGTGGTCCACACCTATCTCCCTGAAAGAGAAAACTATATCAGACAATCGAATCACTTAAACAGACAGCTGACTTCGTGAGAGAGTCTGGAATCCTACTCTGATTGAGTCTTGATCG